>JAWNPK010000077.1:0-84273 GCA_035047565.1 Drosophila mulleri | reverse complement strand
TGCGGGCGCGCGATCAGCAATGCAGCCGTGCAGCTCGAAAGCTCGCGGTGGTGAATTGCATTGCTGGTCGCGTGGTGACCAGACGATATGAGCAGACGGATAAGAAGGTTAAAGAAAAATACAGATTAGCAACTGTAAGGTATGAGGCAGTATGTTAAATAAAGTAAGAAATGCATGAAGAGACACTTGTGTACTCATTTGTAGTTGATTTGCGAATAATAAGTTACTAATAATTATAACAATACTAACAGGTAGTTAGAACGAGGTTACATCCCGTTCGCCAGAACGTTCGTCAAAACTCTGGCATGTAAAATCGCGTGGTCTTGAGTGAACGCCAGCGACAACGCTGGTGTTCCTCGATCCGCGGTCTACCAATCGTAGTAGCCCCACTAATTCCCCGCAATACGTCTTTGCAACCCCGACCCCAGCAATCTAGAGTGCGCTTGATCGCGCCACTCGATCGCTGCAGCCTTGCCACGTGCAAACGTGTGGGCGTGGTCGGCGAGTTCAGGCCGCGTGGTCGCTTAACATATAATAACTCCCCCACCCTCTCCCATTTCTCTAACTACGTACAGTCCCGTATTAATTTACAAATGTCTTGTAAGTTATGGCCCTGGGCAGGCTGAGACTCTGACCCCTGCTGGAAAAATCTAACCTTACAAGTGGCGCCCTAGCAGGGACTGCGGGGCTAGAGAGAGTGTGGTATACGGGCGGTGTAAAATCCCGGCTGGCATATCCAAATAGAGGTGGTTGTTAAGTTGTTGGTGGCGGTTATTTTGAACCAGGTAGTGTGCATGGAAAAGTGAAGAAAACCGAGAACATTCGTGAAAAGTGTGAAAAATTTAAAAGCGAATATACCCTACGACGGCCACGGGGTCGAGGGTAGAAATTTCGAGAAGCGTCGAGCGAAAAACGGGATCAGAAAACCGTTACGGTGCCGAAAAGTACAGTGCGCGCGAAAATATTACGCAGAAGCGTAAGCCGAAGACGCATATGCATAAGCATATGCACTCGCGGGGGCAACGTAACGGACATCGCCGAAATATAGCAAAGAGGAATGGTAAGAGCAGAGCGAGTATATGCGCCCACTCCGAGAGTAAGTAAAAAAAAAAAAAAAAAAAAAAAACAAGTAAGAAAGCTCAAGTCGAGACTGCTCGACTACGAGATACCCTGAACCCTCCGAGCAACAGCCATTTCAATAATTTTTAGTGTCATTCAGCTTAAACAAACACACACACACACGCAAACATATACATAGACACCCATAGGCACGCACGCATTAACAGGCATGGGCTGCAGTGTGGGCTTACTATGGGAACTTAATTGTTCAATAACTTTTTTTGTGGACGTACGTTCTTCATGAAACTTTCAGAATGTGGTTTTATCATTACTATGCGTATATTTGCCAAAGCTCAAGTCTCTAGTATTTGAAATACGCCTTTTACAGAGATGAGGGTAAGGGGGTGGATATAGGGGTGGGGGGTGAATTATATCAAAAATCGAAATTCTATCACGTGCATTCGAGTCTACATTTAAAATTTGGAGACTTTAGCTCTAAAGGTGTAGGAGATATAATTTTATAACTGGTTTTCGATAAGGTTTTTGATCGATAAAAAAATAACGGGATGAGTTATCGATTTTAAGTGATAAACTCGATATCCGCGTGCTATATACGAGCATTTAAAAAAAAAGTTGAAGTCTCTAGCTTCTATATCTTAAGAAATCGACGCGTTCATACATACGGACAGACGGACAGACGGACGGACGGACAGACGGACATGGCTAAATCGATTCAGTTTGTCGCCCTGATCAAGAATATATATACTTTGTGGGGTCTGCCACGCCTCCTTCTCCCTGTTACATACTTTTAACAAAACCATTATACCCTGATTTCCCATTTTCAATGGGTTCAGGGTATAACAAGTAAGAAAGCTCTAGTCGAGACTGCTCGACTACGAGATACCCTGAACCCTCCGAGCAACAGCCATTTCAATAATTTTTAGTGTCATTCAGCTTAATCAAACACACACACACACGCAAACATATACATAGACACCCATAGGCACGCACGCATTAACAGGCATGGGCTGCAGTGTGGGCTTACTATGGGAACTTAATTGTTCAATAACTTTTTTTGTGGACGTACGTTCTTCATGAAACTTTCAGAATGTGGTTTTATCTTTACTATGCGTATATTTGCCAAAGCTCAAGTCTCTAGTATTTGAAATACGCCTTTTCAGAGATGATGGTAAGGGGGTGGATATAGGGGTGGGGAGTGAATTATAACAAAAATCGAAATTCTATCACGTGCAGTCGAGTCTACATTTAAAATTTGGAGACTTTAGCTCTAAAGGTGTAGGAGATATAATTTTATAACTGGTTTTCGATAAGGTTTTTGATCGATAAAAAAATAACGGGATGAGTTATCGATTTTTAGTGATAAACTCGATATCCGCGTGCTATATACGAGCATTTAAAAAAAAAGTTGAAGTCTCTAGCTTCTATATCTTCAGAAATCGACGCGTTCATACATACGGACAGACGGACAGACGGACAGACGGACGGACGGACAGACGGACATGGCTAAATCGATTCAGTTTGTCGCCCTGATCAAGAATATATATACTTTGTGGGGTCTGCCACGCCAAACCATTATACCCTGATTTCCCATTTTCAATGGGTTCAGGGTATAACAAGTAAGAAAGCTCTAGTCGAGACTGCTCGACTACGAGATACCCTGAACACTCCGAGCAACAGCCATTTCAATCATTTTTAGTGTCTTTCAGCTTATACAAACACACACACACACGCAAACACACATACATAGACACCCATAGGCGCGCACGCATTAACAGGCATGGGCTGCAGTGTGGGCTTACTATGGGAACTTAATTGTTCAATAACTTTTTTTGTGGACGTACGTTCTTCATGAAACTTTCAGAATGTGGTTTTATCATTACTATGCGTATATTTGCCAAAGCTCAAGTCTCTAGTATTTGAAATACGCCTTTTACAGAGATGAGGGTAAGGGGGTGGATATAGGGGTGGGGGGTGAAATATAACAAAAATCGAAATTCTATAAAGTACATATGAGTTTCCATTTAAAATTTGAAGACTCTAGCTCTAAAGATGTGGGAGATATAATTTTATAACTGTCTTTCGATAAGCCTTTTTATCGATAAAAAAATAACGGGATGAGTTATCGATCTTTTGTGATAAACTTGATATGCGCGCTGTATATACGGTCATTTTAAAAAAAAGTTCAAGTCTCTAGCTCGTATATCTTCGGAAATCGACGCGTTCATACATACGGACGGACGGACGGACGGACGGACGGACGGACGGACGGACGGACGGACGGACGGACGGACGGACGGACGGACGGACGGACAGACAGACGGACAGGGCTAAATCAACTTCTCTCGTCGCCCTGATCAAGAATATATATACTTTGTGGGGTCTGCCACGCCTCCTTCTCCCTGTTACATACTTTTAACAAAACCATTATACCCTGATTTCCCATTTTCAATGGGTTCAGGGTATAAAAATGGCAAGCGTGCATATATGTATGTATGTATATATGTGCATGCAAAATTGGCAGAGAAAGAGCAAATAGCGAAAAACATTCGAGCGTATATATATATGTATATGTGTGCGTGAGAACAGATCGAGAGAGAGAGAGAGTAATTGGTCAAGCGCATGCGTGAGATTATGCGTATATGACACCAGGTGAATTTTTGTATATATGATCGCGTATGCGGGGGTGAATATATGAGTGATTGTGCGCATATGACACTAGATGAATTTGCATATATGATAGCACAGTGGGCCGAGGCCGGTATGTGAGCGAGTGAAATTAGAAATGTTATTGGGCGAATATGAGCGTACAACGTACAGTGGGCTGAGGCCAATATATAAGCAAGTGAAAATAGGAATCATATTGTGCGGGTTTTGAGCATGAGAATGCACAGTGGTCCGAAGTCGGCATAAAACCGAATGAAAATAAACAGTTAATAAACAATAAATAATTAATAAATAATTAGTGGATAAATAACAAACAAATAAAAGCTATTGTTGGGCTCAGCAATCATCGCTTCATTATTAAGAGCGGCAGTTCATAGAATATGTTATCATCTAAGAGAATTTGTAACGGGGATCACGCTCTCCCTTTTGCGTTGTGTCTTTCACCCACGCACCGGCTCAGCTTAATCCGCCGGCTCGCGTACATTGTACTTAGTATGCAATTAACTCGTGTTTAGAGCAGATGCGGTGTTAGATTGACTATTACAAACATAGTAGCGGACAGCACGACAGCCTAATCGCTTGCTCGCGTCTATCACATAAACTCTGTAAACTCTAATAATCGCTAATAAACTAATCATTAAGTAAATTCAATCGTTTAATAATTTAAGGCTATTCGAAAAATCTCGATAGCTCAACATTTGGTGACCCCGACGTGATATTTTCTCTTTTCGTTTCTTTCTACATATTTACATATATATATTGACAGCATCACATACATACATACACCCGTGAACATAAGCAGTGTATATAGCGATTAGTTGAGTGCCGTTACTTTGCCAATTCGCCAGGCACTCTTTCGTTCGGTCTGCAATACACTGGCGCCCGTAAAAGTAGTACACATGCGAAAACTTCTGCAAATGACAATCTAATAAAGAATCAGCTAATTTCTCAACTATTTCTATGTTTAGTGACTGCGCGTTCTAAAGCTTCAATCTATAAGTGATTAAGTTTGCATAAGCACAGTGTAATTACATGCTTGCCGTTATTCTTCGTTGGCATTGCACTCTTTCGCCACGGCTGCGATACGAGCGCGTCCATAATAATCGTACCGGTGTGCAACAATTCATACGTGTCTATTATTTGAATACCATTTTGCCAGTTTATTAAAGTTGCAAGTACTCTGCTCGACAAATACGACTTATTCCAAGTTTGTGTCTGCGCTATAGCATATATACATTTACTTTTCTCTTGCAATCACGCTCGCACCAACGACTTTGAACTCTATTCGTTTTACTCTTGTTGTACTCGTCATGGCGAATTTAGATGCTAGTGCAGTTGCTCCCGAAGATCGCGTGCGGTTTTATAAGCTCAAGGTACAGTCGGTGTTTGAACGCGTAAAAAAGCTACAACCCAAGGTCGATTCAGATGCTCTTGCCGATCACAGTGACAGCGTTCTAAATGTTCTACTGGAGCATATCGACAAGCTAAGCCACTCCTTTAGCAAAGCCCATGAAAGTCTAGAGGAGCTCGACTTTACTGAGATGTCCAGCAATTTGCGCACTGACTTTGATGATTTAATAATGGTCATGCAGTCAACAATAATGTCCGAAGTGCAAAGTCGTACTGCTCAAGCGCATCATAGTTCCACGTTTAGTCGTCCAATTGACCCTCCTCTCGCATCCGCTCCCAGATTGCAGCCTGCGCCTGTGTTGCCGCCATTAAAGCTACCTACGTTCAGCGGTGGATATGCTAATTGGGCTGACTTCTACTCAATGTTTTCTACAATCATTGAAAGTCGGCCAGAAATCAGCAATATGGAAAGACTTCAGCACCTCCGGTCCTGCCTCGATGGCGCAGCGTTGGATACGGTTCGCTCTTTGGAAATTTCTAATGATAATTATACAATTGCCATAAATTTATTAAAGCAGAGATATGATAATCGACGTTTAATCTTCCAGGCCCACATCGTAAGGATCTTAGGTCTCAAAAGAGTAGAAAATGGATCCATAATCAAGCTGCGTGAGCTATCTGACAGCTTCAATGTCCATATGCGTGCGCTCAGTAGTCTGGGTACAACAGAGCAGATAGCCAGTGCCATGATTGCTCAGATACTGCTACAGAAGCTTGATGAGGCCTCACAAGCTAAATGGGAAGAGAAATTGGACAACTCAGAGATGGCTCTTCAGATACCCAGATATGAAGAAGTCTCCTCATTTCTTGAGCTTCGTTGCCGTACTTTGGAATCGATGAAATTTGCTCTTACAAACTATTCGTCAAGTAAGCCGATGAATTCTTGCAGTAAGGTTGCTACCAGTAGATCAGCATTTCTCGTAACCGGCCACAGTACGCACAGTTGCAATTTTTGTAATGATCTTGAGCACACAATCTACAAATGCCCAAGATTCGCAAACTTGTCTCCTAGTCTTCGCCTGAATGAGGTCCGAAAGGCTGGCTTATGTTTGAATTGTCTCAAGGGAGGTCATCAGTCGCGACAATGTGGCTCGCGCAGTTGTCGGGTCTGTGGAGTCAAGCATCATACGCTTCTTCATCTCGGCCACTCCAGCACATCACAGGCAGCAATTCCGCCCCATCAACAATCTTCAACATCAAGAGTACAGACCATCCCTCAGCCCTCAGCACCAGCCACTACTCTCTTATCCAAGGATCTGCACAGCGATGTGCTCCTGGCTACCGCAGTGGTTCTGGCAAGGAATCGGTTTGGCGAGCTTGTTCCTTGTCGTGCACTTTTAGATTCAGGCTCTCAACTACATCTCATTACAGCCAGATTTGCGAATCTCCTGCAACTTAAGAGAACAAAATCGGTGGTATCTGTATGCGGCGTAGGCGACTCCATGGATGGTAGCAGCATTTGCCTCACTCTTCAAGCTCATGCATCTGAATATACAACGAGCATAACGGCTATGGTAGCTGCAAATATAACTGGCAGGCAGCCCAGTTCTAATGTGAATACGAGCAATTGGAGCATACCGCACAATATAGTGCTGGCAGATCCAGCTTTCCATAGGCCGCAACGAGTAGATCTGCTTATCGGAGCTAGCCTGTTTTATGATTTGCTCTGTGTGGGACAAATCAAGTTGATGCCTGGATTTCCATTGTTACAGAAGACTCGTCTTGGTTGGGTTGTATCAGGTGGCGAGGCTCGCAACCACAACGCCGTGCTAATAGCTTCAAAGGCGCCTTTGGATCCGATTACAGACTCCTGTGCTGATATCAAGTTGGACAGTCTCGTTCGTCGCTTTTGGGAAGTCGAGCGCTGCAGCGATTCCATTGTAAGGTTCAGCAAGGAAGACTCAGACTGCGAAGCGCATTTTGCGAGGTATTACAATCGATTGGATAGTGGCCAATATACAGTACGCCTGCCTGTTAAGCTTAGTTGCGAGCTTCTTGGAGATTCTTATGAGCAAGCGCGACATCGGTTTCTCAATTTGGAAAAGAAATTGAGTCGTTTGCCGCATATAAGGTCTCAATACTCAGCATTTCTGAAAGAGTATCTTGAACTTGGTCACATGTCACGCGTTCCTCTAAATTCATTCCATCTATGCAGATCTTTTCTTCCTCATCACTGCGTTCTGAAGGATGATAACACAACTACCAAGCTTCGCGTCGTCTTTGATGGATCTGCATCTACAACAACTGGGCATTCGTTGAATGACATTCTAATGTCAGGTCCCGTCATTCAGCCAAAATTAGTCGACATATTATTGCGCTTCCGATCTTATCCAGTTGCACTCACCGGCGATATTTGCAAAATGTATCGTTGCGTGAAAGTACCTGAGCCGGACAGCTATCTACAATGCATTTTATGGAGGAATTCCCCAGATGATGAGTTGGGAGTTTTCAGGCTTGATACGGTAACATATGGAACAAAACCAGCGTCATTTTTGTCTGTGCGCGCCATGCATCAGCTTGCCGTAGATGAAAGGAACGCATTCCCAGTCGGGTCCGACGTATTGCTTCGCGATTTCTATGTTGATGATTTGATTAGTGGAGGAAATTCAGTCGAAGAAGCAAAACTTGTTATGCAAGAGACAGCTGGAATCTTGGCTTGTGGGAAGTTTAAATTGAGGAAGTGGTGTTCAAGCCATCCCATGGTACTGGACGGCGTAACAGACTGCGACAAGGAATCGCTCATTAGGTTCAATGATGGCAGCGACATTACAAAGACACTCGGCCTTGCATGGGATCCGGCATCTGATCAACTTCTTTTCTCATATCTAGCCCTGAATTCAGCCTCTAAGCCCTCCAGGCGCTCTGTTCTCTCGTCTATTGCTAGGTTTTATGATCCCCTCGGCCTGGTCGGCCCAGTAATAACGAAGGCTAAAATCTTCTTGCAACAACTCTGGAGGCATAAACTTGATTGGGACGAGAGTCTCCCGTCTGCATGTCACACTGCATGGCTAGACATTTGCAGCAACTTTGGCAATGGTCTTAGTAGTGCATTTCCCAGGCTATCATTAATACCAGGATCGAAGGTTGAGGTCCATGGATTCTGCGATGCCAGCATCGAGGCATACGGAGCTTGCATTTATATTGTATCTAGGGGTCAGCATACCATCAGCAGGTTGCTTTGCTCTAAGTCTCGAGTTGCGCCTCTAAAAACGCTCACGGTTCCCAAGCTGGAACTATGCGGGGCAGAGTTGCTTGCGCGTCTAATGAATGAAGTGGCTCGCTTAGGCATTTTCGCAGGCGAGTTTCATTGTTGGTCTGACTCTACTGTTGCGCTTTCTTGGATCAATGACGAGCCCGGACGATTTAACGTTTTTGTTTCAAATCGCATCGCCACGATACAAGATCTCACATCAGCAATGGAATGGCACTATATACCTACAACACTGAATCCCGCGGATATATTATCTCGGGGTGCATTGCCCTCGGATTTAAATGCATCATTACATTGGTTCAACGGTCCAGGTTTCCTCTGTAAGCCCAGATCTCAGTGGCCAGTCTCAGCACTTCCAGAAAGAACTTCAATTGAGCGTCGAAGAACTGTGCTTCTTGTAAAGGACGCAGTCCATGATGTCTCTATGGACTGAAGTTTGTGAATTCTTTCGGCCGCTTGCAGCGTACGTTTGCATACGTATCAAAGTTTATTAAAAAAAGTCATGGTCCAGGAATAACCCTAGCAGACATCCGGAACGGCACTCATATACTGTTAAGAATGATTCAACGAACACATTTCTCAGACGACATAAATGCTCTTCGAAATAAAGGAATGGTTCCGTCATCCAGCAGTCTAGCCTCGCTGTCACCGTTCCTTGATGAGATTGGGCTGCTACGTGTCGATGGTCGTCTCAAAAACTCAACTTTAAATTTCGTTAGTCGCCATCCAATTATTTTGCCCAAAGTTCATCCAGTAACTAGAGCCATCATAATGCATTTCCATCAGCGAAACTTGCACGCTGGTCCCCGAGCAGTGCTTGCGTTGGTTCGTTCCCAATATTGGCCAATTGGAGGTAGAAAAACTGTAGCCAGTGTAATTCAGAGATGCGTAATTTGCTTTCGTGCAAGGCCTCGACTCGTTGAACACATAATGGCAGATCTACCCAAGGATCGAGTCAACGGCTATCGGGTCTTTGGAGTGCCTGGAGTTGACTTTTGCGGACCCTTCTTTTACAAGCCTGAGTCACGAAATAAGGCGCCTGTGAAATGCTACGTTTGTGTGTTTATTTGTTTTGCTACGAAGGCTATTTGGTTGGAGTTAGTCAAGGATTTAACTACCGCGGCATTTTTGCATGCACTTCAACGTTTCATATGCACCAGAGGAAAGCCAAGTCAAATCTGGTCGGATAACGCCACAAACTTTCTTGGTGCCCGCAACCAGCTTCAGGAGTTGAAGCGTCTATTTCTGTCAGACACCCACCAGAAGGCTGTGAAGGATTTCTGTTTGGCAGACTCAATCGAATGG
Source organism: Drosophila mulleri (assembly GCA_035047565.1). Lineage (NCBI taxonomy): Eukaryota > Metazoa > Arthropoda > Insecta > Diptera > Drosophilidae > Drosophila > Drosophila mulleri. Next base: position 74,603 of record JAWNPK010000077.1, on the reverse strand, counting down.
CATTTCATCCCTCCACGATCGCCTCACTTTGGTGGCTTGTGGGAGGCTGCAGTGAAGACAGCGAAGCATCATTTTTACCGATGTGTTGGGTCCTCCGTCCTAACTTACGATGAGCTTCGCACACTGGTTTGCAACATCGCTGCTGTCGTTAATTCACGCCCTTTAGTTTCGATTTCAGAGCACCCATCAGACATAGACGTGTTGACTCCTGCGCATTTCCTCAACGGTGGCCCTCCTTCGTCCTTCAGTGAGCCAAACCTGACAGGGCTCAATTTTAATCGTTTGGATGCTTGGCAGCGCGTAAGCTATCTCCACCAGGTGTTCTGGACTCGTTGGCGGGACGAATATCTCAACTTGTTACAACAGCGAGTGAAATGGAGAACCTCCAAACCTGGCTTGGCTATTGGCAACATAGTTCTTGTGAAGGATGAGAATCTACCTTCACTTAAGTGGCCACTAGCCAGAATAATCGAACTTATCCCTGGAAGTGATGGCGTTGCACGGGTAGCCCTACTAAAAACTGAAGCTGGCGAGATAAGAAGAGCTACAAATAAGCTGTGCTTGCTGCCCCTTAAGGATTCTGTTGAAGACTAAGTCTTCAACGGGGGGAGGATGTTGGGCTCAGCAATCATCGCTTCATTATTAAGAGCGGCAGTTCATAGAATATGTTATCATTTAAGAGAATTTGTAACGGAGATCACGCTCTCCCTTTTGCGTTGTGTCTTTCACCCACGCACCGGCTCAGCTTAATCCGCCGGCTCGCGTACATTGTACTTAGTATGCAATTAACTCGTGTTTAGAGCAGATGCGGTGTTAGATTGACTATTACAAACATAGTAGCGGACAGCACGACAGCCTAATCGCTTGCTCGCGTCTGTCACATAAACTCTGTAAACTCTAATAATCGCTAATAAACTAATCATTAAGTAAATTCAATCGTTTAATAATTTAAGGCTATTCGAAAAATCTCGATAGCTCAACAGCTATAAATAAATAAAAATTATAAATAAATAAAAATTATAAATAAATAAAAATTATAAATAAATAAAAATTATAAATAAATAAAAATTATAAATGAATAAGAACTATAAATAAAAATAAATAAATAAATAAATACAAATTAATAATAATTCAATAACAAATAAGTAAATTAACAAATAACAAATAATTAAATGAAATAAATAAATGAAATAAGGTTAGAGTGCATGACAACAGGATCAGCAAGAGATGAAATGAAGCAGAACAAAGCCCAGTGGGGTCAAATAAAAGTTGTGAAATGAGAGGAAGAAAAGTCAGTTGAACTAGAGGTAAAGAAAAACCAGGTAAAATTAGCGCGGAAAAGGTAAAATAAGGAAAAGCAGATATGAAATTGAAGAAATCGGGAAGACCGTAAAACAAGATAATAAAAGGAAAAAAACGACGGTTTTGCGAAATAAAATAAAAGGTAAAAGAGGAATAAAGAAAACGTGGGAAAAAAAGGGGGAATTGAGAAGAATAAAGAAAACGAAATAAAGAAAAAAGAGAGAATAAGATGAAATAAGGGAGGAAAAAAAAAATAAAAGAGAGCGAAATAGATTAGGACGAATAAAGAAAAGTTAAGCCAAACTAGAATAAGTGTATAAAGGCAAAGAAGAGAACAAAGAAGTACAATAAGATAGATTAAGACGGTAAAAGCAAACTGAAAAAAAAACATGTAATAATAAAGAGAAAAAAAAAGGAAAAAAAAATATAATAATAAAGAGAAAAAAAAAAAAACATGTAATAATAAAGAGAGAAAAAAAAAGGGGTAAAGAGAAACAAAATTAAGCAAGCAGGACAGCTGGAGAAGATTAGTATAAGCGACCAAAGAAGCAGAGTATCCGGAATCAAGGATGGAAGGAGCGACAGCCCACAGTTCGGGACTAAGCGTCAGCTGGGTCTACCAGCGCTGTACAGAGGAACTGATAGCGGTAGCGTGCGATCTCGGCCTTGTAGACGAAGGCCGCGTGGATGATCTGAGGAAGAGATTGTCGTCATTCATCCAGGGCGGTAACTATTCGGTAGAAGTCAAAGGAAGACTAGCCGAATGGGAGACTCGGTTCTCTTCGGGAGGCACGACGTCGAGTATGGGCAGCCGCGCATACCAGAAATCAGAGCCCGATCTGCGAAAGGTCCAGGAAAGTGGTTCCATTTCGACGGCGCGCTGAGGCTTAGCGTGCCAACGGCGAGCAGCGTAGCTGGGAGCCGGAAGGACGATAGGTCAAGAGAATCTTGCAGTGGAGGCGAAATGAGGATTGAGCGTCGGACTCCAGCGCTCTCGCCGCCGCCGGAGAGGCACCCGCCTTGGATTATCGCCGAGCAAGTCAGGAAGTGGGGAATGAAATACGACGGTCGGTCGGATCCCCTCGGCTTCATCGAAATCTTGGAGGAGCGAGCCATAACTTATGGGATCGAGCTGGACAGGATACCGAGGGCGCTGAGCGAGGTGTTGGTAGACAAGGCGGCCAAGTGGTTCCTGACCAGCGGGCTAAGAGATGTATCCTGGTTGGAATTTAAGAGAGAGTTCTTGGACTTCTTCTTACCTCCCCAAAACGAAATAAAGAAAACAAAAGAGAATAAGATGAAATAAAAGAGGAAAAAAAAAGTAAAAGAGAGCAAAATAGATTAGGACGAATAAAGAAAAGTAAAGCAAAACTAGAATAAGTGTATAAAGGCAAAGAAGAGAACAAAGAAGTACAATAAGATAGATTAAGACGGTAAAAGCAAACAGAATTGTATAAGATAAGAAAATTTGAGAAAAAATAATATAATAATAAAGAAAAAAAAAAAAGGAAAAAAAACATGTAATAACATGGATTATCGCCGAGCAAGTCAGGAAGTGGGGAATGAAATACGACGGTCGGTCGGATCCCCTCGGCTTCATCGAAATCTTGGAGGAGCGAGACATAACTTATGGGATCGAGCTGGACAGGGTACCGAGGGCGCTGAGCGAGGTGTTGGTAGACAAGGCGGCCAAGTGGTTCCTGACCAGCGGGCTAAGAGATGTACCAAGGTAGGAATTTAAGAGAGAGTTCTTGGACTTCTTCTTACCTCCCCAATACCTCGAGCGTTTGGAGGACCAGATCCGAGCGCGCCGGCAGGGGGAGGGCGAACCCTTCAAGGGCTACTTGATCGAGCTGCGTCTATTGATGCGTCAGGCTAAATACAGCCCGGCCCGAGAATTGAATAGGGCCTACGAAAACGCATCCCCGGAATACAGGTTGTACGTACGGAGGCACGATTTTTCATCTCTGACACAGCTGACACAGATGGCCGCAGAGTTCGAAAACGTGAGGAATCAGCAAAGAGAACTAGAGAGGAAGACAACAGTGGAGACAACTTGGTCCAAGCCAGCGGAGGCACGGCAGGGTGACCTTTTCCGCACGAGAACGTCTGATTCCAGGCTTGGAGGACAGGCGGTGGGGCAGAAGGAGACGCCGGCGAAGACACAATCGACGGAGGCCACTAGCCAGATGATAGCGCAGGGTGCTGGACCCAGGCCGAGTCGGGTCTGCTACCGTTGCGCGCAGCCAGGGCACTTCGCGCGAGAATGTCGTAACGAGCATGTGTTATTCTGCCGACACTGTGGACAGCAAGGCCGGACTACGAGGGAGTGTTGCGAACAGGGCAGCGCGGGAAACGGCCAGGGGCGCCCTTCAAAAGAGTGGAGCGGCGCCAATTAGATACTGAAGACGAAGAAGGCATTACGGTGCGTTGCGGTAACGCGGAGCTGGAGATGAGGATGGTGGACGACGTGATAAAAGGATCGTCGCCGTCGAGCAAACAAGGAATAGAGAATGGCAGCAGCGACTGTAGTGGGCAAGAGCAGCTCGCTAAAGGAGATGCGAGGAAGTCGGGCGCAAAGGAGTTGCGCGAGGCCTCGATGTCAAAGGAGGACCCAAGGTCGGCGATCATGGTGTCGATAGTTGGCGTTCAGGATGCGTCGAGCTAAGGCACGTCGTCCGGCGAGAAAGGAGGCGAGAAGAAATGGATGAAGAGAAGACAGAAACAAGAGGAAAAGAATGAACAAAGGAATGCCGAAGGAGGGACTTGGAGAGGATCTTCCGGCGACAAGGAGGAAGGAAAAGAAAGGAGGCAAGGCACTGGATCAGGAAAAGGGAGCTGGGCCTCCCGCGAGAGCTGCGAAGCAGAGCGAGGATTTGAGGGGCGGACCCGAGGAGCGGCCGCCAGAGCTAAGATCAGTAGAACTGGAAAAGTAAGATGGGCCCGGAAGTGGCCCGCCGATGAGAAAAACGTCAGAAAATGGACATAAAGGAAAAGTAGGATCTACGCCCGGCAGTAAAGAGTGGCCGGACGAGTTGGAGGATGATCTGAACGAGTTTCTGGAAGCACAGAAGGTGACCGATGAGCAGGTGGATGAGCCGCTTCGAGTTGGGGCTATTTAATTGAGGAGAAGATTGGGGAATGGCGCGTGTGCGTAGATCGTAGACAGCCTAATGCCCGCTCGATCCCGGACGCACATCTTGTTCCGAGGATCCTTCACGTTCTAGAGAGGATACGACAAACCCGATTTACGTCTACCATGGATCTAGAAAGCAAACACTGGCAGATCCCGGTGGCAGCGTATAATCGAGAGGGCGTCACCTTTACAACGCCAAGAGGAAAGCAGTTCCAGCGGCGAATCATGCCGCGCGGACAACTTTCTGCAGGCGCGACGTTCCAGAGGATATCGGGTGGCATCGCGATGATTGATGCTACACAACGGCAATGTACGGCGAATCCGAGGAAGGCCTTTCGCAGGCTAAACAGAGTTCACCTCAGGATGAATCGGAGGGGATGGAGTTACTGCGAGGAGCTGCGGCATCGCATGAAGATGTCGCCCTGGTTTCGGCGATTCGTGCCGAGCTTGGAATCGCTGGAGCCACAGCGATACCGGCATCTTTACCGGAGAGGAAAGTCGCTTTTGGTGGCCGACGCGATCTCCCGACAACCGCCAGAACGTCTCCAGCGAGCAGTGGAAATCATTTCCACTAACTGAGGCCAAGGGAGCGGTGGACGAGAACCGCGCAGACGACGACACAGGAGGACCCGCTTCCGGATCGCAGCAGGGGGACGTGGTAGTTTCTTTGTCGAAGTAGGGGGGGGGGGGGGGTGTAAGGTGGCCCTTTTTGCCCACCTTACATGTTTGTAGTGATTAAGTAATCAAACTGAATTGAATTGTTGTTGCTATAGATTTTGATTTTTGGTAGTTGTTAAGCTTATATTTTTGTAGTAGGTATATTTTGAAGTCATTTGGTAGAGAGTAAGTTAGGCAGTAAGTAGAATAAGTATTGGTTTGTAAGATAGCGCTAAGTAGGCAATAAGTAGGCGTAAGTGTTGTAGTAATTAGTTTTAGAATGTAAGCAAGAATTCGAATTAGTGGGCGGGCGCGCGATCAGCAATGCAGCCGTGCAGCTCGAAAGCTCGCGGTGGTGAATTGCATTGCTGGTCGCGTGGTGAGATCTGCATAGCAGCAAGAAAGGGATTAAAAACTGCGTGCATGAGTTAGTTAGTTTCGGGCTCTCGGAATGAGCGGATAGAAAAGTTAGTTTCGGGCTCTCGGAATGAGCGGATAGAAAAGTTAGTTTCGGGCTCTCGGAATGAGCGGAATGATGTAAGAGTGAGTCTTGGGCTCTCGGAATGAGCAGATGTAAAAGTTAATTTTGAGCTCTCGATATAAGCAGACGGATAAGAAGGTTAAAGAAAAATACAGATTAGCAACTGTAAGGTATAAGGCAGTATGTTAAATAAAGTAAGAAATGCATGAAGAATCAATGCATGAAGTGCAAACGTGTGTGCGTGGTCGGCGAGTCCAGGCCGCGTGGTCGCTTAACATATAATAACTCCCCCACCCTCTCCCATTTCTCTAACTACGTACAGTCCCGTATTAATTTACAAATGTCTTGTAAGTTATGGCCCTGGGCAGGCTGAGACTCTGACCCCGGCTGGAAAAATCTGACCTTACAATATATATGTCGTGTCAGTCCGATATTACGCTGTTGTTGCAGTTGCAATTTGATTTCTTAATGCAGTAGTGTTGAGAAAGACTGCATTGCATTAATCGGTTGACTTAGTATTGGAATGGCGATTAAAGGATGTATCGTCACTAGAAAGCGACAACTATAGCTGTTGCTGAACGTGGTCCCGGGTGTCGCTGGGTTAGAGAGAGACGCCTAGTTACGTCATTCGGACAGGGTCGCTATGCTTTCGATGAACAAGAATATGCGACCAGAATGAGTGAAGACGGATGGGCACCTTTGGGAAAAGACAATTGAACAAGAAGGAGCTTGGAAAAAAGAATTAAGCGACACCGGGAACTCGTTATTAGGCGCAGTTATACAGGAAGGCAAGAACGAAAAACGCAACGCCACGACATCAGAAGTGGGATCGGCACCACCTCCTACGTTCATGGAGGAGCAGTGGCGTACGATTTCCGACCCACAAATGCGAAATTTAATGAGATTTGTCAAGACTATTAATACGTCAAGTGAGAGAGAGATAGAAAGAGTGAAAAGTGGCATAAAAAAAAAAAAGAGAAAAACGTGACCGTTTTGCTAAAAAGCTTTGAGTGTTCAATAGTTTAGATTGCGATATAAGAAAAGAGCAATGTTTTGTTTTTATTAAATAATAAGCTCGCAGAATTGTATGGTGCAGTGCAGCGCCGCCGTACCTAACGGGTAGATGTTTAGCTGCGGAGTCAGATTCCAGGAGATTCCAGAATGCTGTTCTTTTTATATACATCTTTTGATTTACAGTGAAGAGACGGCAAACGAATGTGTCATGTTGACTTCTTTCCCTGACTTCTTGACTTCTTTTCCATAATTATCTTATGGCTTAACAGCAAAAAGATTCTGATGTAGCTCATATTGTGAAGAAGTTGCAATTATTTGGACGAGATTATTGGAGAATTATTTGAATTAAGAGCATAAATATTTTGTCGAATAATTCAGAAAAATGGTCGAACTCGACCTTTACTGATTGTCAGGTGTTAAATGTTGATGTGAATGAGCTTTTTATATTTTCTGTGTATTTTATTTTGATGAAATAAAGTCTTAGAGGGGAATGAGAGGTTAAAAGAAAGATTTGAAGGCGTTTAAAGAGATATCAGTAGAGAGTAATGGAGAGCAATGGAACCTAACATGTGAGATACATTGGTGTATATCAGACACTATACCTGAGAATCTTTCTGGTAAACATGTCATTGTACTGTTACCGCTATTAAGGACACGAGTTAATGTGTTATCCTAATGAGTCGCTGGTCATTGACATTAAGATTTTGGGTATGTTGTTGTCCTGATAACCTAAGTAATCTTCACATAAGAGTAGTTAGCTAGTAAAAAACTTTTTGCTATAATTGTTTTATTTTGGAAACTATGTCAATGGAATGATTTAGTTTGTTTTATTCATTTATACTTTGTAGCACACGAGGACGTGTGAACGTCAGAATGGCCGTAGTGAGATAGACTTGAAGACTGTTAGAGCCAGAGCCGCGAACAAAATTAACTCTATAACCTGCTATAACAAGATAAGATTCGATAGGAGCAAAGGAATCAAACGAAGCTGGATCCTAAATTTAGGGAGCCATTTTTAGTATTTGAAGTTTTAGATGGCGTTAGGTATTTAGTAAAGTCGCTTTCAAATAATCGGCATTATAAATATAGCCACGAAAACATTCGAAAAATCCCAAATGGTCATGTACCCAAAGAACTAGACATATCAAGAAGAGCCTAGCCTGCCAAAGAGTCCAGATGAGACTGAGACTTATCCGTCGGGTGCGACGATGAGTTATCCGTCTAATAGAGACGATGTGATATCCGTCGGGTGTGACGATGAGTTATCCGTCTAAGAGAGACGATGAGTTATCCGTCAGGTGTGACGATGTGTTATCCGTCTAAAAGAGACGATGAGTTATCCGCCTAAGAGAGGCGATGTGCTATCCGTCAGGTGTGACGATGAGCTTGAACAGCGAAAATGGTAATGGAAATTATAGAATGAATGGCTGTATCCGTCTTGGCAAGACGAAGTGATGAATTTCGAGGTTGTAAAATCGAGATCAACAAAAAAGTAATGTTAATAAAATAGATAATAGATACCGAAATCTATGAAAAAATTAATGTAAAATAGAATTGTAATAATTAATAATTGTAAAAATAATTATAATAATAAAATAAAATTTAAAAATAAATAAACAATAAAAAAAAGAAATGAAAATAATAATAGTAAAAATAAAAATAAAATAGAAATAAAACAAATAAAATAAAATAAATAAAAACAATAATAACGATAATAATAATAATAATATTAATGATGAAACAAAACAAATAATATAATACATAGATGAATAATTACAATAAAAGTAGCGATGATTAAATATAATAGAATAAATAATAAAGCATAGATGGTAATGAAGAATGATGTTCAAATGGGCGAGTTGTTACGGAAGAGTGCGATGTACTATGAATATGTAAATGAGGTATCCCGTAACACTGTCATTTGATGATGTAAATAGATTTGAGGCATAAAATGAAATCCAAATGGTTGAGTTGATTTGTACTAACTAACATTTGAAAATGTGTAATGAGATAAAGTAATGATTATGTGTGTAATGAACAGAATGTAAATGTTTAAATGATGCGAACATGTTATGTTGGATGATGAAACTATGCAAACGAATTGTCCTTTGATTTGAAATGAGATACGAATCGGAGTGTTTACCTTTATACACGAGGACGTTTAAGGGTCAGTATGGCCGTGTCGGAATGATGTTATGACAAAGTAATTACACAGGGACGTGTAACTGTCAGTATGGCCGTATCGTGTCAGTCCGATATTACGCTGTTGTTGCAGTTGCAATTTGATTTCTTAATGCAGTAGTGTTGAGAAAGACTGCATTGCATTAATCGTTTGACTTAGTATTGGAATGGCGATTAAAGGATGTATCGTCACTAGAAAGCGACAACTATAGCTGTTGCTGAACGTGGTCCCGGGTGTCGCTGGGTTAGAGAGAGACGCCTAGTTACGTCATTCGGACAGGGTCGCTATGCTTTCGATGAACAAGAATATGCGACCAGAATGAGTGAAGACGGACGGGCACCTTTGGGAAAAGACAATTGAACAAGAAGGAGCTTGGAAAAAGAATTAAGCGACACCGGGAACTCGTTATTAGGCGCAGTTATACTGGAAGGCAAGAACGAAAAACGCAACGCCACGACATCAGAAGTGGGATCGGCACCACCTCCTACGTTCATGGAGGAGCAGTGGCGTACGATTTCCGACCTACAAATGCGAAATTTAATGAGATTTGTCAAGACTATTAATACGTCAAGTGAGAGAGAGATAGAAAGAGTGAAAAGTGGCATAAAAAAAAAAGAGAAAAACGTGACCGTTTTGCTAAAAAGCTTTGAGTGTTCAATAGTTTAGATTGCGATATAAGAAAAGAGCAATGTTTTGTTTTTATTAAATAATAAGCTCGCAGAAGTGTATGGTGCAGTGCAGCGCCGCCGTACCTAACGGGTAGATGTTTAGCTGCGGAGTCAGATGCCAGGAGATTCCAGAATGTTAATTGATGAGAGAAAAGCTAAGTATAAAATTTGTTGGTACACATATTTGTTGAAAGCCAGTAATATTCTGGAATATGTAATACGCGAAAATACTTAAAATCCATTTGTTTACACAGAAGTAATTTTTGGTGATCTTTCGCTGCAGTATGCAATCGAGTTTCATACTAATGCGATTGTTCGAGGATATGGTGTCATTTTACCATAGAAGTTTACAATGTATTGTCCTGTCTAAAAATTATAAAATTTAAGAATAAGTGAAGATCAGTGCTGGGAAAAAGATCGATCTAAAAACGATAAATCGATGTTTTCATAGGTATCGAAAATATCGATACTGCTAACTTCGATACTCGATATATCGCCATGTCTATACTATTATCAGTAACCAGACAACACATAGACCAGACAACTAGTGTAAAGCGTTTTGCACACTTTTTCTTGGCGTTTAGCATCCCAGACAATTTCGTATTCGCTCGGCTCCTTACTTTTAGGTTCGGGGTACGAAAATATGCGACAGCACAATCATTTCGCTTCAAGCGCTCGGCCGAGATGAACGGAAGATCTCTCTATGCTCAATGTTTCCCTGCTCTCTCTCTTTCTCACGATGCTCTCTGCTCTCTCAAATATTTATATATATCAGAGAACTGCAACAAGCCACCGGTACTCAAGGTGCACCGGGTAAATGTTGGGTGATTTTGACACCCGGGTGTTTTCAATCAACGCACAAATGAGTGTTTGTGCACACAAGCTGCAAAAGTGAGTAGGTATTTTTTTGTATATGTGTGTGTGACACATGCCGAAGCTTCACCGTCGAAAAAAATTTGGTGAAAAGAGATACACAAAAATTGAGACATACAATGTGTGTGGCCGATGTTAAGGTTTCTTTTGTGCATGCCTTCGGTTGAGTTGTTTTTATACCCTGAACCCATTGAAAATGGGAAATCAGGATATAATGGTTTTGTGAAAAGTATGTAACAGGCAGAAGGAATCATCGCAGACCCCATAAAGTATATATATTCTTGATCAGGACGATGAGCTGAGTCGATATAGCCCTGTCCGTCTGTCCGTCCGTCCGTATGAGTGCGTCGATCTCAGAAGTTAAAGGAGCTAGAGAGCTGAAATTTTGTATGCATACTCGTGTATACCATACGCAGTACGAGTTTATCATATTTTTTCGATAACTCATTCGATATCTTTTTTATCGAGGATAATCGATAAATTTATATTGTTTTTTCAGCCTAATTTGAACACTATTAGACCTAGAGACTTCAGATTTACTGTGTATATACATTTGATGGGCACACACATTTTGTAATTTACAGATTTTGGATACCACGCCCCCTTCGCCACAAATTTGTAAAAAACGTATATCAAGTACTAGAGACTTGTGCTTTTGAATGTACACACATTTACACATAATGATTACGTTCTGAAAGTTTCATTAAGATTGTACGTCTACAAATGAAATTATTCAACAAATAAATTCTCATAATATTGCCCACACTGCAGCGCAGCCCAAGCGCAGTCGCTGCTTACTGCGCAGTTAACAGAGCGCGGGCCTATGCGTGGGGGTGGATGCATGTGTATGTATGTGTGCAGAATGATTGGAACATCAGCACGGAGGGTTCAGGGTATCTCCTAGTCGAGCAGTCTCGACTAGAGCTTTCTTACTTGTTTTTTTTTACGTACATACATATGTACCTGTTTACGTACTTGTTGTTGGAAATGCGTGCACAGTAGGATAAAATAGTGAACAAAAAACAATATTTAAATCAAAAATATCTTGTTTTATATTCATTTAATATATTAAATAAACATTATAATACTTCATTTAATTAACAAACTAAATATATTAAAGCTTAACATAAGAGAAATATAAACAATATATCGCAAATAACAAAATATTCTGTGTTTTTCAGTCAAGTTTAAAATAAAAATTAAATTACAAATTATTATTTTAAAAAGAGTGTAAAAAGAGCAAATTGTCTACCGTTTATGTTATGTTGCCCGCTAAAGAAAATACTCTTTCAGCTGCTGCACTACTTGAAGGTATTGCAAAAAGTTGCAATGCTAACTAAGATAATAAGGGATAGCAATTTTCTTTGGCTTTCCACCACTCAATGGGTTCGAAATCCTCAGTTAAATTAACTTTTTCACCACAATAACTTTCAAATTCTTCTCGAGGCGATTTTAAATTGTTATTGGCCTGAGCTACCAGTTGGGAGAAGAAAAAAGTTGTTTTTGGCACAAACATATCTCTTTTAGGAATCGCTTCAAGTGGTGAATTTGGACTTGCTGAGTTTGATTCTAATGTACAAGAAATTTTTTGCGAAGGTTGATTTGAAAAACGAAAATAATTATTCATTTGTTCAATGCAAAAGCTTTTAATTTCTAATGAATCTTCATGTTCCATTTTTGCTGCAGGAGGATACTTAAATTTTCTTTCCAAATCGTGTTCACATTTACTAAAATTCTTGTTTTAAAAACAGATATCGGGCAAACATCTTCAGCATTTGGCTCACAAAGAAGCTTTATTTTTGTTGATATGGCAATTCTAATATTGCATTAGTGGCAACGCTATCATGTACTTAGATGTTAAGAAGCATAATAAACTCAGTCTCACTTGAACAACCAAACGTTGCAGTTCTTCTTATCCACTAGCGCATCAATACTCGCCAACAGGTTATGGGCCCAGCACGCTTCCAAATAGCAAAACCATACGCATTCACATGCTGCACTCTAAATACTCTTCACAACTTTACCATGCATGCTGCGCTCGTGTCAGACCAAAACAATCACCATACCCTGTCACAGTACTCGCATTCTTTGTTCAAGGGAATCGAACACACATGTATGAAGACATGCAAAGAGGGAAATAGGCAAGTAGGTAGAAAGCACAATTACAGTGGGCGCCAATATATTAATACTACTTGCGCTTCGACATATATATATTGTAAGGCGGCCTTTTTGCCCACCTTACATGTTTGTAGTGAATAGGTGAATATATAGGAGTGAAAGAAAGGTTTTAGTTATTGATTTTGGTTTTGTAGTGATTAAGGTTATATTTTTAGTTGACATTATATTTTGGTAGAGAGTAAGTCAGGCAATAAGTAGAATAAGCATTAGTTTGTAAAATAGTGCTAAGTAGTCAATAAGTAGGCGTAAGTGTTGTAGTAATTAGTTTTAGAACGTAAGCAAGAATTCAAATTAATGAGCGGGCGCGCGATCAGCAATGCAACCGTGCAGCTCGAAAGCTCGCGGCGGCGAATTGCATTGCTGGTCGCGTAGTGAAATCTGCACAGCGGCAAAAGGGTTTGGAAAGCTGCGTGCGAGAGTTAGTTAGTTTTTGGCTCTCGGAATGAGCGGATGTTAAGTTAGTTTTGGGCTCTCGGAATGAGCGGATGTAAAAATTAGTCTGGAGCTCTCGATGTGAGCGGACGCGTTTTAAAGAACGAAATAAAAGTCGATTGGCAGGTATAAGGTAACGAGGTTATAAGGTTAATAAAGTATGAACATGCACGTAGAGATGTTTGCGTATTTATTCGTAGTTAATTTACTAATCAGTTTACTAGCTTCCTAATCATAACCAACTGTAATAACACTAACAGGTAGTTGGAACGAGGTCACGACCCGTTCGCCAGAAGGTTAAAACTCTGGCATTGAAAAATCGCGTGGTCTTGAGTGAACGCCGGCGGCAACGCTGGGCGTTCCTCGATCCGCGGTCTACCAATCGTAGTGGCCCACTAACTCCCCACAGCACGCCTTCGCAACCCTGACCCCAGCAATCTAGAGTGCGCTTGATCGCGCCACTCGATCGCTGCCGCCTTCCCGCGTGCAAACGCGTGGGCGTGGTCGGCGAGTTCAGGCCGCGTGGTCGCTTAACATATAACAACGTACAGTTCTGTACTAACTTATAAATTTCTTGTAAGTTATGGCCCTGGGCAGAATGAGACTCTGACCCCGGCTAAAATAAAGTAACTTTACAAGTGGCGCCCGAGCAGGGTCGTGCGGGGCTGGAGAGAGTGTAGTATGCGGGCGGCGTAAAATCCCGCCGGCATGCACAAATAAAGGTGCTGGACAGTAAAGGTGATTGCAAAGATGTTGGTGGCAGTTATTTTGAACATATGTAGGCAAGGTGCATGTAAAAGCAGTGAAAAATCAAAAACATTCGTAGCAAAGTGAAAAAAAAAAAAAAACAAAAAACGTGTATACCCTACGACGGCCACGGGGTCGATTGTAGAAAATTCGAGAAGCGCCAAGCGAAAACGGGATTAGAAAAACAGTTACGGCGCCGAAAAGTACAGTGCGCGCGAAGAATATTGCGCAAAAGCGTAAGCCGAGCTCGCATATGCAGAAGCATGTGCACGCGAGTTATGTAATCTAGGTGCTGCTTGTCAGTCTCTGCCTACTTTAACATTGAGAGAGAAAAAAAACTCAATCTGTATGTAAAAACTCAAAAGCTCTCTAGAGCAGTCGAAAGTTCTTGTGCGCACTTTGAATGTGGACGATGAGAAGAAAAGAACATATAGTGAAATATTTAAATTAAAAACACAAAGAACATTATTTTAAAAAAAGTAAATGTTAACATAACGATGTTAACAAAACTTAAAGTGAAATAAATAATTTTATTTCAATTAAAACAGAAAGAACATTATTTAAAAATAAGTAAATGTTAATGTTAATGCCAAATCTCATTAACAAGAATTGCTCCTCCCGCACCACACAATGTTATGTTATTAACAGCATTCTGTTAATAACATAACCCAGTTCTCTTACTGGTTCGCTGGACTTAGCGCCCCGCTGAGTACTTCGTCTCTGACACTTGTCACTTGCTGTTGGAAAACTAGCTTTTTACTTTAGAGAAATAATAGAGTTTTTATATTTCAGTTTAGTTATATGATTAAGTTTATTTTATCAGATTAATTTCACAGCACCAATACCACGTCTATACACTTGAGAATATTTTAAAGAAAGAGAACAGATTATAATTCAGTGTGACCAAATATCCTTATATGATAAATCACTTAAATACTATATAATAATGTTATTATTGAATCTGGTATTTCAACACGCCCTCCTCAAGAATAACATTATTATAACTTTTGAAAAAATAATACATAAATAATTCAATTCGAGAAATATGAAACTTAAGTGGTTGGTGTGCTATCTGGGAAGTGTTAAATGATCCAGCATTCGCTGCAAGGATACGGGGAAAACCCAGAAAAACCCGATCAGATCATTATCTTAAACATTTGTATATATCTTATAAACACAATGGATATATATATAAAAAAAATTAAAAAATTAACAATTTAAAACTATCTTTTGTTTAACAAAAATAAAATAATTCATAGAATTCAATATTTCTGTATATACATATGTATGCACACGCATAAATAAATATATGTATATTGTTATTTCTCTTGAAGCAATCCCAAACTATCTCGTAGCTCTGCAAAACGTCCAGCGGGTAGCGGTTTGGTAAAGATGTCAGCCAGTTGTTTCTCTGTGGATATATACTCAATGCATATATGGTTATTCTCAATTTTCTCTCTTGAAAAATGATATTTAATATCAATGTGTTTGGCTCTTTTATGACATAAGGGGTTGTTTGCTATACTAATACATCCTTGGTTATCTTCATAAATTTTAATCGGATTATCAAATTTAATACTAATACTAGTGAGTAAAGATTTCAACCACAAGGCTTCTCTAACAGCTTCAAATAGGGCCATATACTCAGCTTCAGTTGATGAAGCAGCTACAGAATTTTGTCTTTTTGTATTCCAACAAATTAGATTTGATTCGAACATTTTAAATAAGTAACCTGTTGTACTTTTTCTATCAATCTGATTTCCACCCCAATCAGAATCTACATAACCAACTAGTATATTTTCATGCAATTTATTCCTTTTATAAATAAGTTTCATATCAATGGTCCCTTTTAAATATCTTATAATTCTTTTTAGGCATTTCCATAATTCATTATTGTTGATATGGCAATTCTAATATTGCATTAGTGGCAACGCTATCATGTACTTAGATGTTAAGAAGCATAATAAACTCAGTCTCACTTGAACAACCAAACGTTGCAGTTCTTCTTATCCACTAGCGCACCAATACTCGCCAACAGGTTATGGGCCCAGGGCGTATGTGTGTGTGCAAAGAAATAGTGTAAAGCAGAGAGAAGAAAGTGAGCTCGAGAAGTTTCTGTGCATAACGGACATTGCAAGCAGAAAAGTTAAAACTAAAATGAGTTCTATGTACAATATAGAAAAACTAGATGACACCAACTATGACTGTTGGAGTGTCATGGTGGAAAGTGTTTTGGTTCATCAAAACTTATGGGCCGTGGTTTCAAATGAGTATGTGAAGCCAGAAGATGAAACGAGTGAAGCGTTTAAAGCATGGAAACGCGAGAACGACAAAGCAAAAGCAGTGCTAATTTTGTCGATGAGTGCGTCGCAAGTAAACTACGTGAAGAGATGCATTTACGCAAAAGATGTATGGAGCGAGCTGGAAAAGCTACATCGATCATCTGGACCCGTGCGCAGAGTCACATTGTTTAAACAGCTTTTAAACAAGAGAATGGCAGAAGGAGAAAATCTGCAAACGTACATCATGGAATTTTCAAATATTGTTGAAAATTTATCAGCAATTGGCATTACGTTACAAGAAGAGCTCATCGTCATCATGCTATTGGCAAGTCTACCGCCATCGTTCGAAAACTTTGTTGTTGCATTAGAGGCTCGTGATGAGTTGCCGAGCTTCAGCAGCATAAAATGTAAATTGTCAGAGGAGAACGAGAGACGAAAAATTGGCGACCAAAGAGAGGCTACGCAATCGTTTTCGGCAAGGCAGACGGGACAAGAAGGCAGAGGACGGGGAAGAAATGAGACGACAGACAGACGCCGGTATTTCAAATGCTATAAATGTGGTCAGCAAGGCCATTACGCAGCGAATTGTACGACGAAAGAGGCGAGCGAAAAATACGGCAAGGAACGGCGCGGAAAAGGTAACGAGAAAAACGAAAATGGAAATGAAAAAAATAGAGATGCGCATTCAAATCAACGCTCGTTTGCTGGCATGATGGGAAACTATCGTATAAGTCAAGATGCTTGGGTTATCGATAGCGGTGCAACATCGCATATGTGTGCACGTCGTGATTTATTCGAAAGCTTTGAGCAACACAATGAAAGTATCGAATTGGCTGGAAATAACTTTACGATGGCTTGTGGCAGAGGCACAGTAGTTATCAATAGTCTGTGTGGCTTTGAAATTACTCTAAAAGACGTGTTATATGTACCAGGGCTGCAATGTAATTTCATATCAGTTGGAAAGGCAGTTGCCAATGGATGCTCCGTTAAATTTAATTCTGGTTCTTGCAAAGTTGTTGACAGCGAGAACATAATCATATTAATTGCCAAGAGGATCAGCGGACTGTTTCTGTGTGAAACAAAAAATACTGAAAAGTTATGTTTATCGAAAAATGCTGATGATATCAAGAAGTGGCATGCACGATACGGTCATTTAAATGTGCAGAGTCTTCGTGAACTAAAAAGCAAAGAAATGGTGCGTGGATTGGCAGTAAGCTGTGCCATAGAACATTTTGATTGCATAAGTTGCTTAAAAAGTAAATGTCACGCTAAACCATTTGAAGATTCAAAGAATAGAGCAAAAGAAATATGTGAGTTAATACATAGTGACGTGTGTGGACCTATAAGGCAAGTATCGATTGGTGGCGCCAGATACTTTCTCACAATGATTGACGATAAGAGTCGTTACATTCATGTTTACTTTATGAAACAGAAATCTGAGGTGACCAAGATATTTAAAGAGCATGTAACGATGTTAGAGCGTCAGAAAGGTCTGAAAGTGAAAACCATTAGAAGTGACAATGGTACAGAGTATGTCAACAAAGATTTTGACGAGTATATTAGGTTGGCTGGTATTAAAAGGCAGCTTGACTGCACCGTACACCCCGCAGCAAAATGGTGTTGCAGAGCGCTGCAATCGGACACTGGTTGAGATGGCAAGAGTAATGCTTAATAGTGCAGCATTAAACGAGAGTTTCTGGGCGGAGGCAGTTGCGTGCGCTGCATATCTAAGAAACCGATCACCAACGAAAGCTTTGGATGGCATAACACCTTTCGAGGCGTTTACGGGACTGAAGCCAGTTGTCAAGCACTTGAGAGTGTTTGGATGTACAGCGATTGCACTGGATAAAGGTACAAAGAAGAAGTTCCAGGAGAAAGGGAAAGAGTATACTATGGTTGGATACTCAGAGTCGTCAAAAGCATATCGACTGTTCGACAAGAACACAGGTGACGTGAAGATCAGCAGAGACGTTTATTTCATCGAGGACAGCGTACCTGAGTCAACCGAGAAAGCTACCGCTACGATTATGGTTGAAGATGTTAATGCTGATCATGAAGGTATACGAGACAATATGGAGGAGCAGCCAAACGATGATGCTGACGAAGATGAAGAGCCAAGAAGAGGGCCAGGTAGGCCTAAAATAATCAGGACGGGCTTGAGGGGACGGCCAACTAAACAATACAACATGGCAAATGTAATGTTAAGTAATAACATCAAAGTTCCTTCAACAGTGCAGCAAGCACAGTCAAGTCCACAAGCAGATGAATGGAAAGCGGCAATGCAGGAAGAGTACAACGCATTGATGTGTAACGACACATGGGACCTGGTTCAATTACCACATGGTCAGAAGCCCATAGGCTGCAAATGGGTGTTCACTGTAAAGACGAATTCATCTGGAGAAGTTGAGCGCTACAAAGCGCGCTTGGTAGCAAAAGGATGCAGCCAGAGGTATGGCATAGACTTCAAAGAGACGTATTCACCAGTAGTGCGCTATAGTACAACACGGATGATCCTGGCTATGGCTGCAGAATACGAGCTTTATGTACATCAACTTGATGTTACGACAGCATACCTAAACGGCATTCTGGAAGAAGATATCTACATGCAACAGCCAGAACTCTACGATGACCATTCTGGATGTGTGCTGAAACTTAAAAAGGTCACTGTACGGCCTGAAGCAAGCTGGTCGGGTTTGGAACACCAAGCTGGATGGCGTTCTAACCAAGATGGGTTACAGGGCATGCGAGAGCGAGCCATGCCTGTACACCAAGCGCTCAGATGACCAGACGATAAACCTGATTGCAGTATACGTAGATGATATGCTGCTGGCATCTTCAAGCATGGGTGAGATATTAGCTATTAAAGCGGCTATATCTTCTGAGTTTCAGGTAGTAGACAAGGGTCAAGTAACGAACTTTTTGGGCCTTGAAATCCAGCGAGAAGGAACGACAGGTGCGATTCGTGTGAGCCAAAGGAAGCATATAATGGGTCTGCTCAATGAGATGGGCATGTCCAACTGCCGCACCACGTCAATTCCATTGGAAGCTAATTTCCAAGTAAACTGCGAGAGAGAGTCGTGTAAGCGCGTTGATGTCACAGAGTATCAGTCTGTGATTGGCTCGCTAATGTATATTGCGCTATGCACACGACCGGACATCTTGCATTCGGTGTGCAAGCTTGCACAAAGGAATGCGAATCCACATAGCGAACATCTTTCAGCAGCAAAGCAAATTCTGAGGTATCTGCACACCACAGCAGATCTAGCACTAGTCTACGAGAGGACCGGAGAGGAGATTGCTGGCTATGCAGATGCGGATTGGGCTGGAGACTCAACGGATAGGAAGTCTTTCACAGGATATGCCTTCATGTGGGGAGGTTCGGCATTTTCGTGGACCTCGAAGAAACAGAAGTCGGTGGCACTGAGCAGTACTGAGGCGGAGTATATGGCGCTCTCTGATGCTGCAAAGGAGGCGATTTACTTAAGAAAGTTATTAAGCGAAATGAGTCAATGTTTTAAGATAAACTGTATTAAAATCTATGAAGATAATGTAAGCGCGTTAAATCTTGTGAAGAATCCTATATATCATGCACGAAGCAAACATATTGATACTAAATATCACCATATACGAAATTGTTATGAAGATAAGTTAATTGAGTTATCCTATTGTCCATCAAATGAAATGGTTGCCGATATATTAACTAAGAATTTGTCAAAAGTAAAGCATATGAAATGCACAGCGTTGATCGGCCTAATGTAAATATAAGAATTGAGGAAGAGTGTTGATATGGCAATTCTAATATTGCATTAGTGGCAACGCTATCATGTACTTAGATGTTAAGAAGCATAATAAACTCAGTCTCACTTGAACAACCAAACGTTGCAGTTCTTCTTATCCACTAGCGCATCAATACTCGCCAACAATTTTCACTATTGAGGGTAAAACATAGCACAATGAAGGAGAGCTACACGTTTGTAATTCCTTAAATATTCTCTCAAAATCTTCAAGAAGTATTAATATTATTTTTAAAGTGGATATATTTACGACTATAAGTTTTTGACCTCCCTCTGTCTCACTTATTATATTATTAATTGTTGTCCAGTTATTCACTATTGAATTGACCATATTGTAATTGGAATTCCATCGAGTAGGGCATGGGCTTTTTAATGTTGTGCTTAATTTTGTGCTGCAAACTTGCTTTTTTTTTAAATATTTAACTATTTTTTGCAGACGTGTAATATGTCTTTAAGCTCAGATGCTTCGTCAAACGATTTTTCTAAAACATTTGAAAATAAATGACTACAATTTAATCTAATATTGTTTTTCAAAGCTTTTTTTACATTGGTGCCCCTATCTGACACGAATTTAATGTTGTTTATGTTTTCGACATCAATTTCAATTTTTTTTTAATATTTTCCCCTGTCGACTTTTTAAAATCCATCGATTTTAGGCCCAAAATTATTTCATTTAGTTTAAAATCTTTTAAATAATGCAGAGTGACACCTAAAAAATTTCTATTTACATATTAGTTAGTCCACATATCAATGGTATTCGATGCTGCATTATTATCAATTGCTTCTTTAACATCATTTGTTATTATAGCTCGTTTCTCTTCTGCATCATTTTCCGCGTTTAGACTCAATGTTGTAGCGTCGGGCAGTAGGTCGTCAATGTCGATGTTTGCTCCATAAGTAGCACCGATTTGCACAAAAAACTCCACCAGGCTGCGAAAACCAATCCCGTTCACTTCAGAAAAAGGCCGACAATCTTGAACCACCCATTCCAGACACTTCTTTGTTGCCGTGATTTTGTCCAAGTTTGAAACTTTTTTCGCTTCAGTTGGCTGTCGTAATGACAGACAACATTTGTGCCGCGACAAATTTGATGTTTGGTTGGCAACAAATTTTAAGACTTTTCCGCATTTGTTGCAAAAAACCCAACCTTCGAGGACGCTTTCATCTTTCTTATATATGTCATACAAAATGGACCAAATTATGCTTTTGCCTTTATGTTTTGCGGCTATTTTATATACACCACGATTAATTTTATTTTTGACTTCCTCAGCTGTCATTGTGATGCCAATGCATCACGAAATAAACTAGGAAGCTAAGAAAGGAGCTAGTGCAAAATCAAAACAACCGTTACTTTGACACGCACACCATGGTGCCTGTAAAACACTTGGGTGTCATACATGTGTTTTGTCTACTTGTGTTTGTTACCCATTGCTCTCTTCACACTCTCGCTTTTTTTCTACGTTCGCTTTAAGTGTAAGCATTGACGAAAAATACTTGGGTGACAAGCAAAAAGAAAACGGTACGTTATTGTGAGTGACAGCAAGATATTGCCTGCATGAGCAGCACTCACACTTTGCTGAGCCAGTGTTGAGTAGCACCGGCACACAAATTTTATTGAGGGTGAGTATGGTGGCAAAAAATGACACACTGCAGCCCATGCGTGTTATTGCGTGCGCGCCTATGTGTGTCTATGTATGTATGTGTGTTTGCGTGTGTATGTATGTGTTTTTTTAAGCAGAAAGACGCTTAAAATTATACAAATGGCTTTTGCTCGAAGGGTTCAGGGGATCTCGTAGTCGAGCAGTCTCGACTAGAGCTTTCTTACTTGTTATAAAATAGATATTTTATTGGGAAGGTGCGAGCTTTAATAAAGGAACCATAATACTTTTCATTTTCTTAATCGATCAATTTTATAAGTTTAGATTTGTTTCTTCTTAAATAGCCCTCATAGCATATACGCATATATGTATATGTCGAAGTGCAAGTAGTATCAATATGTTGGCGCGCACTGTAATTGTACTTCTATTTTCCTTTATGCGTGTCTTCGCACTTGTGCGTGTGTGAGTCGAGCCTGTGTGCTCGATGCCCTTGAACAAAGAATGCTCTAAGACAGGGTATGGTGGTTGTTTTGATCACACATGAGTGTAACTTTCATAGTGAAGCTATTGAGAGTATTTGGTGGTCAGTATGTGAAATAGGAGTTATTTGCTATTCTTGGAATTTCGCGACTGCTGTAACTTCCTAAGAATATTGCGTCAGCCGTTTGTAATTGGTCGAATATGATTTGTAGCATAGAAAAGTCCCGTTGTAGCTGGGCGACAGCGTTTGTAGCTGTCGCTGAGTGTGGTTCGGTGGCAAGCACAAGATAGAGTTGAGACAAAGAAGTCAGTAACGTTTAGAGCTTGACCGCCGCCGAAACTCACTGCACAATGGAAGTGAATAATGAGAATGCTGATGCTTCGGCAAACGCTAGTGCTTCAACATCAGAAGTGGGATCTGGCTCACTATCTAACACTTCGAATGAGCCATGGCGAATATTAATGGAGCAACAAAATAAAAATTTAATCGAGCTAGTAAAAGCGTTACAATCAACGGCAGCTGAAACAACAAATAATAAGACAATAGTTTTGCCAAAATTCAACGCTGAAGTTGCTGGCGCCGACGCAGCAGCATGGTGCGCTACAGTGAATATCATCATGGCGGAAAATCCCATAAAAGGCAGTGCGTTAGTGATGGCCTTGAGTGCAGCGTTGGATGGCAGTGCATCGCAGTGGCTCTCACAAACATGCTATCCTGACATAACTTGGGTCGAATTCAAGGAACTCTTTGTTCAGCGCTTTACCAGTGTAGAAACACCAGCAGCTACTTTTTTGGCATTATTAACAAGTTTCCAGCTGACGGAGAATGCCTTTCAAATTACGCTAGTCGCATGGTGACATCACTCATTGCTAAATGGCGTGAGATGGACATAGAAGAGATTGCTACTTCTGTGACGCTTGCTCACTTGGCCCACATTGATCCCAGGTTGCAGCAAATGACTTTTACGTCAAACTTGCGCACTAGGAGCGAACTGCAATCCGAACTCAAGGCTTTTACATTCAACAAACGGAAGAAAGCTCCACAAGAAGACTCGGCTCCATTGGATATGAAGCGGCAGAAATTGTCAATAATAAGGTGTCATCACTGTGGAAGAATGGGGCACAAGATCGCTGAGTGTAGAGCTAGATTGCAGCCCAATTTTCCTCCTCGTGTTGCAGAGCATAATGGCAAGAGCGCATCTGGTCAACATCAACCATCAAATGTGAAGTGCTACAAGTGTGGTGAGGCTGGCCACATTTCAACCTACTGCAGTAAGCCTAAAACGGAAAAGGACAAGGGTACTCATCAGGAGAAACGAGTGCATCTTTGCGAAGTCGTCGAGCCCAAAGGAGAGATGGTTCATCAAGGAGAAACTTTCACAACAACGTTCGACTCTGGGGCGGAATGTTCATTGATCAAAGAAAAGATAAGTTTTAAGTTAGTTGGTAAAAGAATTAACAATGTGGTTATGTTAAAGGGTATTGGTAATGGTAGTATTTGTAGTACATTGCAAATACTTAGTAATGTAAGAATTAACAATTATTTCATTGAGATACTATTCCATGTTTTGGGGGATGAAAACTTGAAAAATGATGTCGTGATTGGTCGAGAAATATTGTCTAATGGGTCTCATATCATTATGTCTCCCGGAAAATTTGAAGTTATCAGATCGAAAATTGTAAACCGTTGCTCAAATGATGATATATTTGTTGAATTGAATACCGATCTCGCTGACGAAGATAAAGATATGCTGACCTCCATATTAGAAAAATATTCAAAATCTTTTATTAAAGGGATTCCTTCTTCAAGAGTTAATAAAGGAGACATGAAGATTAAATTAATAGACCCTAGAAAAACTGTGCAAAGAAGACCGTACAGACTTAGTTCAAATGAAAGAGAGTTGGTACGAGACAAGATTAGAGAGTTAGTGGAATGCAAAGTTATCAGACCAAGTTGCTCACCATTTGCAAGTCCTATGATGTTAGTAAACAAAAAAGATGGTACCGCGAATTAAATGCTAATACAGTTTCAGATAGATACCCATTGCCCCTCATAGCAGATCAGATAGCAAGACTTCATGGAGCGAAATATTTCACATGTTTAGACATGGCAAGCGGATATTACCAAATCCCCATGCATGAAGATTCGATCGAGTGTACAGCTTTTGTCACCCCTGATGGCCAGTACGATATTTGTCAATGCCGTTTGGTCTTAAAAACGCACCTTCAGTCTTTCAGCGTACAGTGGAGAACTTGCAAATACATTTGTTGTAGTTTATATGGACGACGTATTAATTGTGGGAGCAACGATAAGTGAAGCCTTGGAAAGACTACAGATTACTCTGGATCTTCTTACCAAAGCTGGGTTTTCGTTCAACATTAAAAAGTGTTCCTTCTTGAAGTCGACGGTTCAGTATTTAGGATATGAAGTAAGCGCAGGTCAAATACGCCCGAGTCCACTTAAAACCTCAGCACTAACTGCTCTACCACCTCCTAAGTCGGTTTCGGCTTTAAGGCAATTTATTGGGTTGGCATCATATTTTAGGCAATTCATACAAGGATTTTCGTGTTTGATGAAGCCATTATTTATTTTGACGTCGGAAAAGAACGAGTTTGTCTGGAAGCCAGAACATGAACAAATAAGACAAAAAGTTGTTTCTCTGCTTACGCAGAAGCCAGTCTTAGTAATCTTTGATCCCCAATACCCTATTGAGTTGCATACGGATGCAAGTGCTCTAGGATACGGAGCCATTCTATTACATAGAATCAACAATAAGCCTCATGTCGTTGAGTTTTTCAGTTAGGCAACTTCACCTGCTGGGCAGAGAGTTCGTCGTTTTTACTGACTGTAACTCACTCAAAGCGTCGAGAACTAAACGCGACCTATCTCCCAGAGCACAAAGGTGGTGGGGATATTTACAAACGTTCACGTTTGATTTGCAGTATAGAGAGGGCAAGAGAATGGCTCATGCCGACTTCTTTTCGAGAAATCTTCCATCCACTAAAGCGATTAATATTTATAAAATACAGGAAAAGCGAGTTAATCTCTCAGAAATATCCAGTGATTGGCTAATGGCAGAACAGCGCAAAGATGCTGATCAGTAATATCGTAAACAAGTTGAAAGAGAATTCTTTGCCAGAGGACATGATAAAAACTTATGAGTTAAGAGATGGAATATTATATCGCAAACTCCAGAGAAATGGTAGAACTCGATCCTTGCCAATTGTCCCAAGAGCGTTCAGATGGTCTGTAATAAATCAGATCCATGAATCAATCATGCATTTAGGCTGGGAGAAGACGTTGGATAAGGCCTATGATTTTTACTGGTTCGAAAACATGTCCAAGTATATACGCAAGTTTGTCGAAAACTGTATTACTTGCAAGATTTCAAAGTCGTCTTCAGGCAAAACTCAAGTTAGACTTCATCCTATACCAAAGGTAAACACACCATGGCACACAATACACATAGACATAACAGGAAAACTAAGTGGGAAGTCTGATCAAAAGGAGTATGTTATAGTCCAAATAGATACTTTCACTAAATTTGTCTACTTAACACATACGGTCAAGATTGATGCTGAGAGCTGTATAAGTGCTGTGACATCAGCTGTGTCATTATTTGGAGTACCAAACCGCATAATTGCTGACCAGGGTAAGTGTTTCGCCAGCTCAAAGTTTAGCGAGTTTTGTTCTAAACAGAAAATATGCTTGCATTTAATTGCGACGGGCGCAAGTAGATCAAACGGGCAAGTTGAACGGACTATGAACACCTTGAAAAATCTGTTAACTGAGACTAGCAATCAGGTTCAGTTAGCCTTAAATTGTACAGAGTCGTGTAACAAAGGCAAGTCCTTTAGAATTGTTTATTGGTAAGGTTGCTCGTCCGTTGGGGTTGCTCCCACTGTGCGACATGACACATGAGGTCGATTTAGTAGAATCAAGAGCACGGGCAGCGGTAAATATTTCAGCAGCAGGAGCTTACAATAAAGCGCGTTTTGAAAAAACCAAAGCTAAAGTAGTTAGATATAAAATAGGCGACTTTGTGTTGTTGAGGAATGAAGAAAGGCATCAGACGAAATTAAGTCCCAAGTTTAGAGGGCCGTTGCAGATATTTGAACTGTTAGACGGAGATAGGTACATTCTCAGGACATTGACGAATAATAGGAAGTACAAGTATGCTCATGATGATATAAAGAAGTTACCGGAGGGGTATATACCAATTGAAATGGAAAGTGGCGACGAGGATTTGAACATTATTGAAAGTGAAGCTGTTGAAAGAGATAGTAATGGATTAATTGAGAGTGAAACAGTAGTGAGACAGTAGTGAAGTAAATGAAAGAGACACTGTTGCAATAGACAGTAGTGAAGTAAATGGAAGAGACACTGTTGCAATAGACAGTAGTGAAGTAAATGGAAGAGACACTGTTGCAATAGACAGTAATGAAGTAAATGGAAGAGAAACTGTTGCAATAGACAGTAATGAAATAAGAGAAGGTGAAATGTTCTGATCATGGAGTGCGGTACATGAGATAATTTAATGTAGAACAAGTTGAGGTTATGATAATGTAAACAATTATAAAAAAAATTTGAGCTAAGAAGATAAATTTATGTCAATCTAAGAATAAAGTTAAAAGTCGGAAATAAGATTTTATACAGAACTATAGAAGAAAAAAAAAATAAATAAAAAAAATAAATAAATAAATTGATGTATGTGGAAAAGCTTGTTAATACTACACGAGGGCGTGTTTGCTTCTGCAAACGCTAGTGCTTCAACATCAGAAGTGGGATCTGGCTCACTATCTAACACTTCGAATGAGCCATGGCGAATATTAATGGAGCAACAAAATAAAAATTTTATCGAGCTAGTAAAAGCGTTACAATCAACGGCAGCTGAAGCAACAAATAATAAGACAATAGTTTTGCCAAAATTCAACGCTGAAGTTGCTGGCGCCGACGCAGCAGCATGGTGCGCTACAGTGAATATCATCATGGCGGAACATCCCATAAAAGGCAGTGCGTTAGTGATGGCCTTGAGTGCAGCGTTGGATGGCAGTGCATCGCAGTGGCTCTCACAAACATGCTATCCTGACATAACTTGGGTCGAATTCAAGGAACTCTTTGTTCAGCGCTTTACCAGTGTAGAAACACCAGCAGCTACTTTTTTGGCATTATTAACAAGTTTCCAGCTGACGGAGAATGCCTTTCAAATTACGCTAGTCGCATGGTGACATCACTCATTGCTAAATGGCGTGAGATGGACATAGAAGAGATTGCTACTTCTGTGACGCTTGCTCACTTGGCCCACATTGATCCCAGGTTGCAGCGAATGACTTTTACGTCAAACTTGCGCACTAGGAGCGAACTGCAATCCGAACTCAAGGCTTTTACATTCAACAAACGGAAGAAAGCTCCACAAGAAGACTCGGCCCCATTGGATATGAAGAGGCAGAAATTGTCAATAATAAGGTGTCATCACTGTGGAGGAATGGGGCACAAGATCGCTGAGTGTAGAGCTAGATTGCAGCCCAATTTTCCTCCTCGTGTTGCAGAGCATAATGGCAAGAGCGCATTTGGTCAACATCAACCATCAAATGTGAAGTGCTACAAGTATGGTGAGGCTGCCCATATTTCAACCTACTGCAGTAAGCCTAAAACGGAAAAGGACAAGGGTACTCATCAGGAGAAACGAGTGCATCTTTGCGAAGTCGTCGAGCCGAAAGGAGAGATGGTTCATCAAGGAGAAACTTTCACAACAACGTTCGACTCTGGGGCGGAATGTTCATTGATCAAAGAAAAGATAAGTTTTAAGTTAGTTGGTAAAAGAATTAACAATGTGGTTATGTTAAAGGGTATTGGTATTTGTAGTACATTGCAAATACTTAGTAATGTAAGAATTAACAATTATTTCATTGAGATACTATTCCATGTTTTGGGGGATGAAAACTTGAAAAATTATGTCGTGATTGGTCGAGAAATATTGTATAATGGGTTTCATATCATTATGTCTCCCGGAAAATTTGAAGTTATCAGATCGAAAATTGTAAACCGTTGCTCAAATGATGATATATTTGTTGAATTGAATACCGATCTCGCTGACGAAGATAAAGATATGCTGACCTCCATATTAGAAAAATATTCAAAATCTTTTATTAAAGGGATTCCTTCTTCAAGAGTTAATACAGGAGACATGAAGATTAAATTAATAGACCCTAGAAAAACTGTGCAAAGAAGACCGTACAGACTTAGTTCAAATGAAAGAGAGTTGGTACGAGACAAGATTAGAGAGTTGATGGAATGCAAAGTTATCAGACCAAGTTGCTCACCATTTGCAAGTCCTATGATGTTAGTAAACAAAAAAAGATGGTTCTCATCGACTGTTCGTCGACTACCGCGAATTAAATGCTAATACAGTTTCAGATAGATACCCATTGCCCCTCATAGCAGATCAGATAGCAAGACTTCATGGAGCGAAATATTTCACATGTTTAGACATGGCAAGCGGATATTACCAAATCCCCATGCATGAAGATTCGATCGAGTGTACAGCTTTTGTCACCCCTGATGGCCAGTACGATATTTGTCAATGCCGTTTGGTCTTAAAAACGCACCTTCAGTCTTTCAGCGTACAGTGCACACTTGAGAACTTGCAAATACATTTGTTGTAGTTTATATGGACGACGTATTAATTGTGGGAGCAACGATAAGTGAAGCCTTGGAAAGACTACAGATTACTCTGGATCTTCTTACCAAAGCTGGGTTTTCGTTCAACATTAAAAAGTGTTCCTTCTTGAAGTCGACGGTTCAGTATTTAGGATATAAGCGCAGGTCAAATACGCCCGAGTCCACTTAAAACCTCAGCACTAACTGCTCTACCACCTCCTAAGTCGGTTTCGGCTTTAAGGCAATTTATTGGGTTGGCATCATATTTTAGGCAATTCATACAAGGATTTTCGTGTTTGATGAAGCCATTATTTATTTTGACGTCGGAAAAGAACGAGTTTGTCTGGAAGCCAGAACATGAACAAATAAGACAAAAAGTTGTTTCTCTGCTTACGCAGAAGCCAGTCTTAGTAATCTTTGATCCCCAATACCCTATTGAGTTGCATACGGATGCAAGTGCTCTAGGATACGGAGCCATTCTATTACATAGAATCAACAATAAGCCTCATGTCGTTTGAGTTTTTCAGTTAGGCAACTTCACCTGCTGAGTCACGATACCATTCTTACGAATTAGAAACTCTTGCGGTTGTCATGGCTATAAAGCATTTTCGACATTATTTGACGGGCAGAGAGTTCGTCGTTTTTACTGACTGTAACTCACTCAAAGCGTCAAGAACTAAACGCGACCTATCTCCCAGAGCACAAAGGTGGTGGGCATATTTACAAACGTTCACGTTTGATTTGCAGTATAGAGAGGGCAAGAGAATGGCTCATGCCGACTTCTTTTCGAGAAATCTTCCATCCACTAAAGCGATTAATATTTATAAAATCCAGGAAAAGCGAGTTAATCTCTCAGAAATATCCAGTGATTGGCTAATGGCAGAACAGTGCAAAGATGCTGATATCAGTAATATCGTAAACAAGTTTTAAGAGAATTCTTTGCCAGAGGACATGATAAAAACTTATGAGTTAAGAGGGGGAATATTATATCGCAAACTCCAGAGAAATGTAGAACTCGATCCCTGCCAATTGTCCCAAGAGAGTTCAGATGGTCTGTAATAAATCAGATCCATGAATCAATCATGCATTTAGGCTGGGAGAAGACGTTGGATAAGGCCTATGATTTTTACTGGTTCGAAAACATGTCCAAGTATATACGCAAGTTTGTCGAAAACTGTATTACTTGCAAGATTTCAAAGTCGTCTTCAGGCAAAACTCAAGTTAGACTTCATCCTATACCAAATACACATAGACATAACAGGAAAACTAAGTGGGAAGTCTGATCAAAAGGAGTATGTTATAGTCCAAATAGATACTTTCACTAAATTTGTCTACTTAACACATACGGTCAAGATTGATGCTGAGAGCTGTATAAGTGCTGTGACATCAGCTGTGTCATTATTTGGAGTACCAAACCGCATAATTGCTGACCAGGGTAAGTGTTTCGCCAGCTCAAAGTTTAGCGAGTTTTGTTCTAAACAGAAAATATGCTTGCATTTAATTGCGACGGGCGCAAGTAGATCAAACGGGCAAGTTGAACGGACTATGAACACCTTGAAAAATCTGTTAACTGCAGTTGAGACTAGCAATCGATCTTGGCAGGACGCGTTAGGAGAGGTTCAGTTAGCCTTAAATTGTACAGTAAGTCGTGTAACAAAGGCAAGTCCTTTAGAATTGTTTATTGGTAAGGTTGCTCGTCCGTTGGGGTTACTTCCACTGTGCGACATGACACATGAGGTCGATTTAGTAGAATCAAGAGCATGGGCAGCGGTAAATATTTCAGCAGCAGGAGCTTACAATAAAGCGCGTTTTGAAAAAACCAAAGCTAAAGTAGTTAGATATAAAATAGGCGACTTTGTGTTGTTGAGGAATGAAGAAAGGCATCAGACGAAATTAAGTCCCAAGTTTAGAGGGCCGTTGCAGATATTTGAACTGTTAGACGGAGATAGGTACATTCTCAGGACATTGACGAATAATAGGAAGTACAAGTATGCTCATGATGATATAAAGAAGTTACCGGAGGGGTATATACCAATTGAAATGGAGAGTGGCGACGAGGATTTGAACATTATTGAAAGTGAAGCTGTTGAAAGAGACAGTAATGGATTAATTGAGAGTGAAACAGTAGTGAGACAGTAGTGAAGTAAATGAAAGAGACACTGTTGCAATAGACAGTAGTGAAGTAAATGGAAGAGACACTGTTGCAATAGACAGTAGTGAAGTAAATGGAAGAGACACTGTTGCAATAGACAGTAATGAAGTAAATGGAAGAGAAACTGTTGCAACAGACAGTAATGAAATAAGAGAAGGTGAAATGTTCTGATCATGGAGTGCGGTACATGAGATAATTTAATGTAGAACAAGTTGAGGTTATGATAATGTGAATAATTATAAAAAAATTTGAGCTAAGAAGATAAATTTATGTCAATCTAAGAATAAAGCTAAAAGTCGGAAATAAGATTTTATACAGAACTATAGAAGAAAAAAATAAAATAAATAAATTAAAAAAAAAAATAAATAATTATATAAATAAATGTTGGGCTCAGCAATCATCGCTTCATTATAATTATGCGATGATTGCTGAGCCCAACAAATAAATTGATGTATGTGGAAAAGCTTGTTAATACTACACGAGGGCGTGTTAAGGTCAGGATGGCCGTGTCGAAGTGCAAGTAGTATCAATATGTTGGCGCGCATCAAGCATTCCAGCCTTCTTATACACGCGCTCACTTTTATGTGTGTATGTGTGTATGTATGTGCACATAAATGCGTACTCTAGCGTGTTCTAAGAATCTTAAATGCGACTAATTTTTTTTCGCATTGTTCTTGAAGTTTTTAACCGCTACTCTGGCTTTTCATAACAAGAATGTCATTTCGTCTTATTTACTGTTGTTAAAAGCAAGCGGTAGCGCTGTTAGCAGAGGCGCCGGTTTAATTCGTTTTAGTTATTTTGACAAACATGCTACTTGGATTGGGTGCAAGTTCAAATTCCGCGGGAAACTATTTTTTGTAAATTGCAAATTTTTGTTATTTTAGCTTCTTTTATATTATTTTAATTTTATAAAAATGTTTACTTCCGTGTTATCAATGCCTATTAAGCCTATTTGTATATACATGTACATACATAGATGGCTCACGCATATAAATATCGCAATTTGATACTACAAATGCGGATTGCCACGCACCTAGTGGCCGCAGACGCCTCATTTTTGGCCTGTTCTTAGAACGAGCTAACGGTAACGTATATGTCAAATTTGAATGCTTACGCTCCAAAAATGTGAAAATTACAGGGTATTTTTCGATATGCCACGCCCCCAAAGAGGCGTAACGATTATTTTTGGGACATCGATAGAGGATGTTACTAGTAACTCAACTATTCAAATTTGAAGCATCTAGCTCTTAAACTGTAGGAGATATAAGCTTTTGCGGGTTGCCACGCCTTCTTTGGGCGGACATATATCCATCATAGCTCGTTGGACGTAGGTTGTCACCCCGCGTATATATACCAAATTTCAGGTCTCTAGCATCAATAGTGCCTAAAATATAGCAAAATTTGAAAAATCACTATATCTTCAGGTCCGATTTGCCACACCCCTAGTGGGCGTAAACATAAAATTTTTTCATCAGTCATTATAGAATCATAACATTAGCTCACGTGCAAAATTTCAACTTTCTAGCTTTATGACTTTCGGAGATACAGTTTCATCCGATTTGCCACGCCCCCAATGGGCGTAGATATATCCGCCATAGCTTGTTGTACTTTGGTGGTCGACGCGGACCTACATTCCAAATTTCAGCTTTCTAGCTCTTCAACTAACATGGTTTCTGGTATATCGGAAAATGCATTTTCCGATTTGCCACGCCCCTAGTGGGCGGATCGGGAAAATTTTAACACTTTATAAATCGGAGTTATACACGAGTATGTGTTCCTTCGTGAATGAGTATAAAAAACATAATAATAAACAAAATAAGAAAATTTAAATTGAAGCACAAAAATGGGAGGCAAAACTTCAAAAGCTGCTGATAATTCAGCATATGTGGTCAATGTCGTAGAAGTCATGGATACCACACCACATCTAGAAACGCATACACTGCTACTAACTCTGTTGGTGGCCTTAACGGCCTTAAATCTGTTAATGAAAGCGTATCTATTGTAAATAAAATAGTTCGTACTTCGAAATGTTCTAAAATGGTCGGAAAAATATATATATATAACGAAGAACCGAATTTTAGAATAAACTCGTTGGCAATATTACAACGGCATTTCGAATTCATTAGAGTATCTGATTTCGAAAATGAATATATAGATACATTTGGAAGTATCGCAAGCCCGCTATTTGGCCTAACTCAAATAGAAACAAGTAAGAACGTTGCAGTCGGGCGATACCGATTGCAGAATACTCATTCACAGCCCAAACGTTGATCTCATTATAATTTTAAAAATATCATCGATAGCTATAGCCGTTTATATCTAGTACATCTTTAGAACGAGGATCTTCAAGCAGATCAGCGCGATTTTCTAATACATGTGCACAAACTCATTGTTTATTCTATGCGTATAGACAAAAGCGCGCCTTTTTTGATATTCTAAGAATTGCGATTGATTTCTGGATTTTCTAGCTGTTACTGTAGTTTTGTCAGATGATGCTCTGTTATTACGTTATTATATTTGAGCTACCATATAGTCAAGCAAAACAATAGCGTGGGTGATAAAGGCGAGTAGCGGAGGTTCAAAGCCCCTTCAATGTTTTGTTTTTTGTTTTTTTTCATACATATTTTGTTTTTATTATACCCTGAACCCATTGAAAATGGGAAATCAGGGTATAATGGATTTGTTAAAATGTATGTAACAGGCAAAAGGAGGCGTGACACACCCCACAAAGTATATATATTCTTGATCAGGGCGACGAGCTGAGTCGATTTAGCCCTGTCCGTGCGTCTGTCCGTCTGTCCGTTTGTTTGAACGCGTCGATTTCAGAAGATATAGAAGCTAGAGACTTCAACTTTTTTTAAAATGCTCGCATATAGCACGCGGATATCGAGTTTATCACTAAAAATCGATAACTCATCCCGTTATTTATTTATCGATAAAAAACCTTATCGAAAACCAGTTATAAAATTATATCTCCTACACCTTTAGAGCTAAAGTCCCCAAATTTTAAATGTAGACTCGACTATACGTGATAGAATTTCGATTTTTGTTTAATTTCACATCCACCCCTATATCCACCCCCTCACCCATAAGTTTGTAAAAGGCGTATTTCAAATACTAGAGACTTGAGCTTCGGTACAGACACGCATATTTATGATATAAATACAATCTAAAAGTTTCATGAAGAACGTACGTCCACAAAAAAAGTTATTAAACAATTAAGTTCGAATAGTAAGCCCACACTGCAGCCCATGCGTGTTGTTGCGTGCGCGCCTATGTGTGTCTATGTATGTGTGTTTGTATAAGCAGAAAGACGCTTAAAATTATACAAATGGCTTTTGCTCGAAGGGTTCAGGGGATCTCGTAGTCGAGCAGTCTCGACTAGAGCTTTCTTACTTGTTATAAAATAGATATTTTATTGGGAAGGTGCGAGCTTTAATAAAGAGTACTTAATATTTTTCATTTTCTTAATCGAACAATTTTAGAAGTTTAGATTTGTTTCTTCTTAAATAGCCCTCATAGCATATACGCATATATGTATGTATATAATGTATATACATATATACATACAGATACACATAAGTCTGCACGCATATCATCAAGCATTCCAGCCTTCTTATACACGCGCTCACTTTTATGTGTGTATGTGTGTGTGTATGTACACATAAATACGTACTCTAGCGTGTTCTAAGAATCTCAAATGCGACTGATTTGTTTTTGCATTGTTCTTGAAGTTTTTAACCGCTACTCTGGCTTTTCATAACAAGAATATCATTTCGTTTTATTTACTGTTGTTCAAAGCAGGCGGTAGCACTGTCGGCAGAGGCGCCGGCTAAATTCGTTTTAGTTATTTTGACAAACATTGTATTTTGCTTGGGTGCGAGTTCAAATCCCGCGGGAAACTATTTTTTGTAAATTGCAAATTTTTGTTATTTTAGCTTTTATATTTTTTTAATTTTATAAAAATGTTTACTTCCGTGTTATCAATGCCTATTAAGCCTATTTGTATATACATGTACATACATAGATGGGTCACGCATATAAATATCGCAATTTGATACTACAAATGCGGATTGTCACGCACCTAGTGGCCGTAGACGCCTCATTTGTGGCCTGTTCTTAGAACGAGCTAACGGTAACGTACATGTCAAATTTGAATGCTTACGCTCCAAAAATGTGAAAATTACAGGGTATTTTTCGATATGCCACGCCCCCAAAGAGGCGTAACGATTATTTTTGGGACAACGATAGAGGATGTTACTAGTAACTCAACTATTCAAATTTGAAGCATCTAGCTCTTAAACTGTAGGAGATATAAGCTTTTGCGGTTTGCCACGCCTCCATTGGGCGGACATATATCCATTATAGCTCGTTGGACGTAGATTGTCACCCAGCGTATATATACCAAATTTCAGGTCTGTAGCATCAATAGTGCCTAAAATATAGCAAAATTTGAAAAATCACTATATCTTCAGGTCCGATTTGCCACGCCCCTAGTGGGCGTAAAACATAAAATTTTTCATCAGTCATTATAGAATCATAACATTAGCTCACGTGCAAAATTTCAACTTTCTAGCTTTATGACTTTCGGAGATACAGTTTCATCCGATTTACCACGCCCCAATGGGCGTAGATATATCCGCCATAGCTTGTTGGACTTTGGTGGTCGACGCGGACCTACATTCCAAATTTCAGCTTTCTAGCTCTTCAACTAACATGGTTTCTGGTATATCGGAAAATGATTTTCCGATTTGCCACGCCCCTAGTGGGCGGATCGGGAAAATTTTAACACTTTATAAGTCGGAGTTATACACGAGTATGTGTTCCAAATTTAAAGTCTCTAGCTTCAATAGCGGCGAAATGAACTACGTTCATACGGACAGACGGACAGACGGACGGACGGACGGACGGACAGCAAGACGGACATTGCACAAAACCAATATACTAATTCACTTCGTGAATGAGTATAATAATTCACTTCGTGAATGAGTATAACAAGTAAGAACGTTGCAGTCGGGCGATACCGATTGCAGAATACTCATTCACAGCCCAAACGTTGATCTCATTACAATTTTAAAAAAATCATCGATAGCTATTGCCATTTATATCTAGTACATCTTTAGAACTAGGATTTTCAAGCAGATAAGGCGATTTTTTAATACATGTGCACAAACTCATTGTTTATTCTATGCGTATAGATAAAAGCGCGCCTTTTTTTATATTCTAAGAATTGCGATTGATTTCTGGATTTTCTAGCTGTTACTGTAGTTTTGTCAGATGATGCTCTGTTATTACGTTATTATATTTGAGCTACCATATAGTCAAGCAAAGCAATAGCGTGGGTGATAAAGGCGAGTAGCGGAGGTTCAAAGCCCCTTCAATGTTTTGTTTTTTGTTTTTTTCATACATATTTCGTTTTTATTATACCCTGAACCCATTGAAAATGGGAAATCAGGGTATAATGGTTTTTATAAAATGTATGTAACAGGCAGAAGGAGGCGTGACACACCCCACAAAGTATATATATTCTTGATCAGGGCGACGAGGTGAGTCGATTTAGCTCTGTCCGTCCGTCTGTCCGTATGCTTGAACGCTTCAACTTCAAATTTTTTTTTTAAATGACCGTAAATACAGCGCGCATATCGAGTTTATCACAAAAAATCGATAACTCATCTCGTTATTTTTTTATCGATAAAAAACCTTATCGAAATGCAGTTATAAAATTATATCCCCTACATCTTCAGAGCTAGAGTCTCCAAATTTTAAATGTATATTAATGATATATGTAAATACAATCTAAAAGTTTCATGAAGAACGTACGTCCACAAAAAAAGTTATTAAACAATTAAGTTCCCATAGTAAGCCCACACTGCAGCCCATGCGTGTTATTGCGTGCGCGCCTATGTGTGTCTATGTATGTGTGTTTTCGTGTGTATGTATGTGTTTGTATAAGCAGAAAGACGCTTAAAATTATACAAATGGCTTTTGCTCGAAGGGTTCAGGGGATCTCGTAGTCAAGAAGTCTCGACTAGAGCTTTCTTACTTGTTATAAAATAGATATTTTATTGGGAAGGGGCGAGCTTTAATAAAGGGTACTTAATACTTTTCATTTTCTTAATCGAACAATTTTATAAGTTTAGATTTGTTTCTTCTTAAATAGCCCTCATAGCATATACACATATATGTATGTATATAATGTATATACATACATATATACATACAGATACACATAAGTCTGCACGCATAGCATCAAGCATTCCAGCCTTCTTATACACGCGCTCACTTTTATGTGTGTATGTGTGTGTGTATGTACACATAAATACGTACTCTAGCGTGTTCTAAGAATCTCAAATGCGACTGATTTGTTTTTGCATTGTTCTTGAAGTTTTTAACCGCTACTCTGGCTTTTCATAACAAGAATATCATTTCGTTTTATTTACTGTTGTTCAAAGCAGGCGGTAGCACTGTCGGCAGAGGCGCCGGTTAAATTCGTTTTAGTTATTTTGACAAACATTGTATTTTGCTTGGGTGCGAGTTCAAATCCCGCGGGAAACTATTTTTTTGTAAATTGCAAATTTTTGTTATTTAAGCTTCTTTTATATTATTTTAATTTTATAAAAGTGTTTACTTCCGTGTTATCAATGCCTATAAAGCCTATTTTATATACATGTACATACATAGATGGCTCACGCATATAAATATCGCAATTTGATACTACAAATGCGGATTGCCACGCACCTAGTGGCCGTAGACGCCTCATTTGGCGTGTTCTTAGAACGAGCTAACGGTAACGTACATGTCAAATTTGAATGCTTACGCTCCAAAAATGTGAAAATTACAGGGTATTTTTCGATATGCCACGCCCCCAAAGAGGCGTAACGATTATTTTTGGGACATCGATAGAGGATGTTACTAGTAACTCAACTATCCAAATTTGAAGCATCTAGCTCTTAAACTGTAGGAGATATAAGCTTTTGCGGGTTGCCACGCCTTCTTTGGGCGGACATATATCCATCATAGCTCGTTGGACGTAGGTTGTCACCCCGCGTATATATACCAAATTTCAGGTCTCTAGCATCAATAGTGCCTAAAATATAGCAAAATTTGAAAAATCACTATATCTTCAGGTCCGATTTGCCACACCCCTAGTGGGCGTAAACATAAAATTTTTTCATCAGTCATTATAGAATCATAACATTAGCTCACGTGCAAAATTTCAACTTTCTAGCTTTATGACTTTCGGAGATACAGTTTCATCCGATTTGCCACGCCCACAATGGGCGTAGATATATGCGCAATAGCTTGATGGACTCGGATGGTCGACGCGGACCTACATACCAAATTTCAGCTTTCTAGCTCTTCAACTAACATGGTTTCTGATATATCGGAAAATGCATTTTCCGATTTGCCACGCCCCTAGTGGGCGGATCGGGAAAATTTTAGCACTTTATAAATCGGAGTTATACACGAGTATGTGTTCCAAATTTCAAGTCTCTAGCTTCAATAGCGGCGAAATGAACTGCGTTCATACGGACAGACGGACAGACGGACGGACGGACGGACATTGCACAAAACCAATATACTAATTCACTTCGTGAATGAGTATAAAAAACATAATAATAAACGAAATAAGAAAATTTAAATTGAAACACAAAAATGGGAGGCAAAACCTCAAAAGCTGCTGATAATACAGCAAATGAGGTCAATGTCGTAGAAGTCATGGATACCACACCACATCTAGAAACGCATACACTGCTACTAGCTCTGTTGGTGGCCTTAACGGCCTTAAATCTGTTAATGAAAGCGTATCTATTGTAAATAAAATAGTTCGTACTTCGAAATGTTCTAAAATGGTCGGAAATATATATATAACGAAGAAACGAATTTTAGAATAAACTCGTTGACAATATTACAACGGCATTTCGAATTCATTACAGTATCTGATTTCGAAAATGAATATATAGATACATTTGGAAGTATCGCAAGCCCGCTATTTGGCCTAACTCAAATAGAAACAAGTAAGAACGTTGCAGTCGGGCGATACCGATTGCAGAATACTCATTCACAGCCCAAACGTTGATCTCATTATAAAAAAATCATCGATAGCTATTTCCGTTTATATCTAGTACATGTTTAGAACTAGGATCTTCAAGCAGATCAGTGCGATTTTCTAATACATGTGCACAAACTCATTGTTTATTTTATGCGTATCAGAGAACTGCAACAAGCCACCGGTACTCAAGGTGCACCGGGTAAAACATAGCACAAAGAAGGAGAGCTACACGTTTGT
This sequence comes from Drosophila mulleri, assembly GCA_035047565.1. Lineage (NCBI taxonomy): Eukaryota > Metazoa > Arthropoda > Insecta > Diptera > Drosophilidae > Drosophila > Drosophila mulleri. The sequence goes on along the minus strand of JAWNPK010000077.1, from coordinate 35,676 downwards.
TATTCCTTAAATATTCTCTCAAAATTTTCAAGAAGTATTAATATTATTTTTAAAGTGGATATATTTACGACTATAAGTTTTTGACCTCCCTCTGTCTCACTTATTATATTATTAATTGTTGTCCAGTTATTCACTATTGAATTGACCATATTGTAATTGGAATTCCATCGAGTAGGGCATGGGCATTTTATTGTTGTGCTTAATTTTGTGCTGCAAACTTGCTTTGTGAAGATGTTTAACTATTTTTTGCAGGCGTGTAATATGTCTTTAAGCTCAGATGCTTCGTCAAACGATTTTTCTAAAACATTTGAAAATAAATGACTACTACAATTTAATCTAATATTGTTTTCCAAAGCTTTTTTTACATTGGTGCCACTATCTGACACGAATTTAATGTTGTTTATGTTTTCGACATTAAATTGTGTAAAAATAGATTTCAATTTTTTTAAATATATTCCCCTGCCGACTTTTCAAAATCCATCGATTTTAGACCCAAAATTATTTCATTTAGTTTAAAATCTTTTAAATAATGCAGAGTGTCACCTAAAAAATTTCTATTTACATATTGGTCAGTCCACATATCAATGGTATCCGATGCTGCATTATTATCAATTGCTTCTTTAACATCATTTATTATTATAGCTCGCTTCTCTTCTGCATCATTTTCCGCATTTAGACTCAATGTTGTAGCGTCGGGCAGTAGGTCGTCAATGTCGATGTTTGCTCCATAAGTAGCACCGATTTTCACAAAAAACTCCACCAGGCTGCGAAAACCAATCCCGTTTACTGCAGAAAAAGGCCGACAATCTTGAACCACCCATTCCAGACACTTCTTTGTTGCCGTGATTTTGTCCCAGTTTGAAACTTTTTTCGCTTCAGTTGGCTGTCGTAATGACATACAACATTTGTGCCGTGACAAATTTGATGTTTGGTTGGCAACAAATTTTAAGACTTTTCCGCATTTGTTGCAAAAAACCCAACCTTCGAGGACGCTTTCATCTTTCTTATATATGTCATACAAAATGGACCAAATTATGCTTTTGCCTTTATGTTTTTGCGGCTATTTTATATACACCACGATTAATTTTATTTTTGACTTCCTCAGCTGTCATTGTGATACTAATGCATCACGAAATAAACTAGGAAGCTAGTGCAAAATGAAAACAACCGTTACTTTGACACACACACCATGGTGCCTGTAAAACACTTGGGTGTCATACATGTGTTTTGTCTACTTCTGTTTGTTACCCATTGCTCTCTTCACACTCTCGCTTTTTTTCTACGTTCGCTGTAAGTGTAAGTGAGACCGGCATGCGTTGACGAAAAAAACTTGGGTGACAAGCAAAAAGAAAACGGTACGTTGTTGTGAGTGACAGCAAGATATTGCCTGCATGAGCAGCACTCACAAAATTTTTTTTAAAGGTATATTTATGATTTGCTAAGCCAGTGTTGAGTAGCACCGGCACACAAATTTTATTGAGTGTGCGTAAGGTGGCAAAAAATGACACACTTGCAGTTCTCTGATGCGTATAGACAAAAGCGCGCCTTTTTTGATATTCTAAGAATTACGATTGATTTCTGGATTTTCTAGCTGTTACTGTAGTTTTGTCAGATGATGCTCTGTTATTACGTTATTATATTTGAGCTACCATATAGTCAAGCAGAGCAATAGCGTGGGTGATAAAGGCGAGTAGCGGAGGTTCAAAGCCCCTTCAATGTTTTGTTTTTGTTTTTTTCATACATATTTCGTTTTTATTATACCCTGAACCCATTGAAAATGGGAAATCAGGGTATAATGGTTTTGTTAAAATGTATGTAACAGGCAGAAGGAGGCGTGACACACCCCACAAAGTATATATATTCTTGATCAGGGCGACGAGCTGAGTCGATTTAGCCCTGTCCGTCCGTATGTCCGTCTGTCCGTATGTTTGAACGCTTCAACTTCAAATTTTTTTAAAATGACCGTAAATACAGCGCGCATATCGAGTTTATCACCAAAGTTCGATAACTCATCTCGTTATTTTTTTATCGATAAAAAACCTTATCGAAATACAGTTATAAAATTATATCCCCTACATCTTCAGAGCTAGAGTCTCCAAATTTTAAATGTAGATTTATAAGTACGTTATAGAATTTCGATTTTTGTTTAATTTCACCCCCACCTCTATATCCACCACCTTACCCTCACCTTTGTAAAAGGCGTATTTCAAATACTAGAGACTTGAGCTTCGGTACTTACACGCATATTAATGATATAAATACAATCTAAAAGTTTCATGAAGAACGTACGTCCACAAAAAAAGTTATTAAAGAATTAAGTTCCCATAGTAAGCCCACACTGCAGCCCATGCGTGTTATTGCGTGCGCGCCTATGCGTGTCTATGTATGTGTGTTTGCGTGTGTATGTATGTTTTTGTATAAGCAGAAAGACGCTTAAAATTATACAAATGGCTTTTGCTCGAAGGGCAGAGGATCTCGTAGTCGAGCAGTCTCGACTAGAGCTTTCTTACTTGTTATAAAATAGATATTTTATTGGGAAGGGGCGAGCTTTAATAAAGGGTACTTAATACTTTTCATTTTCTTAATCGAACAATTTTATAAGTTTAGATTTGTTTCTTCTTAAATAGCCCTCATAGCATATACGCATATATGTATGTATATAATGTATATGTATGTATACATATATACACACAGATACACATAAGTCTGCACGCATAGCATCAGGCATTACAGCCTTCTTATACACGCGCTCACTTTTATGTGTGTATGTGTGTGTGTATGTACACATAAATGCGTACTCTAGCGTGTTCTAAGAATCTCAAATGCGACTGATTTGTTTTTGCATTGTTCTTGAAGTTTTTAACCGCTACTCTGGCTTTTCATAACAAGAATATCATTTCGTTTTATTTACTGTTGCTCAAAGCAGGCGGTAGCACTGTCGGCAGAGGCGCCGGTTAAATTCGTTTTAGTTATTTTGACAAACATTGTATTTCGCTTGGGTGCGAGTTCAAATCCCGCGGGAAACTATTTTTTGTAAATTGCAAATTTTTGTTATTTTAGCTTCTTTTATATTATTTTAATTTTATAAAAGTGTTTACTTCCGTGTTATCAATGCCTATAAAGCCTATTTTATATACATGTACATACATAGATGGCTCACGCATATAAATATCGCAATTTGATACTACAAATGCGGATTGCCACGCACCTAGTGGCCGTAGACGCCTCATTTGGCGTGTTCTTAGAACGAGCTAACGGTAACGTACATGCCAAATTTGAATGCTTACGCTCCAAAAATGTGAAAATTACAGGGTATTTTTCGATATGCCACGCCCCCAAAGAGGCGTAACGATTATTTTTGGGACATCGATAGAGGATGTTACTAGTAACTCAACTATCCAAATTTGAAGCATCTAGCTCTTAAACTGTAGGAGATATAAGCTTTTGCGGGTTGCCACGCCTTCTTTGGGCGGACATATATCCATCATAGCTCGTTGGACGTAGGTTGTCACCCCGCGTATATATACCAAATTTCAGGTCTTTAGCATCAATAGTGCCTAAAATATAGAAAAATTTGAGAAATCACTATATCTTCAGGTCCGATTTGCCACACCCCTAGTGGGCGTAAACATAAAATTTTTTCATCAGTCATTATAGAATCATAACATTAGCTCACGTGCAAAATTTCAACTTTCTAGCTTTATGACTATCGGAGATACAGTTTCATCCGATTTGTCACGCCCACAATGGGCGTAGATATATGCGCAATAGCTTGATGGACTTGGATGGTCGACGCGGACCTACATACCAAATTTCAGCTTTCTAGCTCTTCAACTAACATGGTTTCTGATATATCGGAAAATGCATTTTCCGATTTGCCACGCCCCTAGTGGGCGGATCGGGAAAATTTTAGCACTTTATAAATTGGAGTTATACACGAGTATGTGTTCCAAATTTCAAGTCTCTAGCTTCAATAGCGGCGAAATGAACTGCGTTCATACGGACAGACGGACGGACGGACGGACAGCAAGACGGACATTGCACAAAACCAATATACTAATTCACTTCGTGAATGAGTATAAAAAACATAATAATAAACAAAATAAGAAAATTTAAATTGAAGCACAAAAATGGGAGGCAACATCTCAAAAGCTGCTGATAATACAGCAAATGTGGTCAATGTCGTAGAAGTCATGGATACCACACCACATCTAGAAACGCAAACACTGCTACTAGCTCTGTTGGTAGCCTTAACGGCCTTAAATCTGTTAATGAAATGAAATGTTCTAAAATGGTCGGAAAAATATATATATAACAAAGAACCGAATTTTAGAATAAACTCGTTGACAATATTACAACGGCATTTCGAATTCATTACAGTATCTGATTTCGAAAATGAATATATAGATACATTTAGAAGTATCGCAAGCCCGCTATTTGGCCTAATTCAAATAGAAACAAGTAAGAACGTTGCAGTCGGGCGACACTGATTGCAGAATACTCATTCACAGCCCAAACGTTGATCTCATTATAATTTTAAAAAAATCATCGTTAGCTATTGCCGTTTATATCTAGTACATCTTTAGAACTAGGATCTTGAAGCAGATCAGCGCGATTTTCTAATACATGTGCACAAACTCATTGTTTATTCTATGCGTATAGACAAAAGCGCGCCTTTTTTGATATTCTAAGAATTGCGATTGATTTCTGGATTTTCTAGCTGTTACTGTAGTTTTGTCAGATGATGCTCTGTTACTACGTTATTATATTTGAGCTACCATATAGTCAAGCAAAGCAATAGCGTGGGTGATAAAGGCGACGGGAGTTATGTTAGAGTAGCGGAGGTTCAAAGCTCGTTTTTATTATACCTTGAACCCATTGAAAATGGGAAATCAGGGTATAATGGTTTTGTTAAAATGTATGTAACAGGCAGAAGAAGGCGTGACACACCCCACAAAGTATATATATTCTCGATCAGGGCGACGAGCTGAGTCGATTTAGCCCTGTCCGTCCGTCTGTCCTTCTGTCCGTATGTTTGAACGCGTCGATTTCAGAATCTTCTTCTCTAAGAGCTAGGGACTTTAAATTTTTTTAAAATGACCGTAAATACAGCGCGCATATCGAGTTTATCACAAAAAATCGATAACTCATCTCGTTATTTTTATCGATAAAAAACCTTATCGAAATGCAGTTATAAAATTATATCCCCTACATCTTCAGAGCTAGCGTCTCCAAATTTTAAATGTAGATTTATAAGTACGTTATAGAAAATCAATTTTTGTTTAATTTCACCCCCACCTCTATATCCACCACCTTACCCTCACCTTTGTAAAAGGCGTATTTCAAATACTAGAGACTTGAGCTTCGGTACTTACACGCATATTAATGATATAAATACAATCTAAAAGTTTCATGAAGAACGTACGTCCACAAAAAAAGTTATTAAAGAATTAAGTTCCCATAGTAAGCCCACACTGCAGCCCATGCGTGTTATTGCGTGCGCGCCTATGTGTGTCTATGTATGTGTGTTTGCGTGTGTATGTATGTTTTTGTATAAGCAGAAAGACGCTTAAAATTATACAAATGGCTTTTGCTCGAAGGGTTCAGGGGATCTCGTAGTCAAGAAGTCTCGACTAGAGCTTTCTTACTTGTTATAAAATAGATATTTTATTGGGAAGGTGCGAGCTTTAATAAAGGGTACTTAATACTTTTCATTTTCTTAATCGAACAATTTTATAAGTTTAGATTGGTTTCTTCTTAAATAGCCCTCATAGCATATACGCATATATGTATGTATATAATGTATATGTATGTATACATATATACACACAGATTCACATAAGTCTGCACGCATAGCATCAAGCATTCCAGCCTTCTTATACACGCGCTCACTTTTATGTGTGTATGTGTGTGTGTGTATGTACACATAAATGCGTACTCTAGCGTGTTCTAAGAATCTCAAATGCGACTGATTTGTTTTTGCATTGTTCTTGAAGTTTTTAACCGCTACTCTGGCTTTTCATAACAAGAATATCATTTCGTTTTATTTACTGTTGCTCAAAGCAGGCGGTAGCACTGTCGGCAGAGGCACCGGTTTAATTCGTTTTAGTTATTTTGACAAACATGCTATTTCGCTTGGGTGCGAGTTCAAATTCCGCGGGAAACTATTTTTTGTAAATTGCAAATTTTGGTTATTTTAGCTTCTTTTATATTTTTTTAATTTTATAAAAATGTTTACTTCCGTGTTATCAATGCCTATTAAGCCAATTTGTATATACATGTACATACATAGATGGCTCACGCATATAAATATCGCAAAGTGATACTACAAATGCGGATTGCCACGCCCCTAGTGGCCGTAGACGCCTCATTTTTTGGCCTGTTCTTAGAACGAGCTAACGGTAACGTACATGTCAAATTTTAATGCTTACGCTCCAAAAATGTGAAAATTACAGGGTATTTTTCGATATGCCACGCCCCCAAAGAGGCGTAACGATTATTTTTGGGACATCGATAGAGAGTAATACTAGTAACTCAACTATCCAAATTTGAAGCATCTAGCTCTTAAACTGTAGGAGATATAAGCTTTTGCGGTTTGCCACGCCCCCTTTGGGTGGACATATATCCATCATAGCTCGTTGGACGTAGGTTGTCACCCCGCGTATATATACCAAATTTCAGGTCTCTAGCATCAATAGTGCCTAAAATATAGCAAAATTACTATATCTTCAGGTCCGATTTGCCACGCCCCTAGTGGGCATAACATAAAATTTTTTCATCAGTAGTTATAGAATCATAACATTAGCTCACGTGCAAAATTTCAACTTTCTAGCTTTATGAATTTCGGAGATACAGTTTCATCTTGAGTACGCGTGATCGCGCCACACGCGGGCGAGGTCGGCGAGTTCAGGCCGCGTGGTCACCTAACCTATAACAAACCCCCCCTCTCCAATTTCTCTGACTCTGTAACGTCCCGCACTAACTTAAAAATTTCTTGTGAGTTATGACCCTGGGCAGACTAAGACTCTGACCCCGGCTGGAAAACTAATGTACAGTTTGGCAAGAAAGTGTTTACACACAGGGAAAAAATTTTAATTTTTTGCTTTGAAGCGAAATAAAAACAGTAAGAATATGTATATTCAAATATTAACTTATTAAGTAAAAAAAAAAAAATAACAATATATTTCCATTAAAAACAGAAAATAACAAAAAACAAAAAATGTAACAAAAATCAACTGCCAAGAAAGTGTTTACACAACAATACTAACTATTAATTCATTATAGTGTTTTAACTACTTTGTAGTTAAAACTAATATTTTATGTGGCCCCCGTTGGCATCAATGACTACTCCCAAGCGTCTATTCATTGAATGGACTAGGTTTTTGACATATTCCACTGGGATATTTCGCCATTCCTCCAAAATAATGGTTTTTAGATCACTTCTATTCTTTGGATGCCTCTTGGCGGTTCTCTTTTTCAGATATGCCCACAAATTCTCAATGGGGTTCAAGTCCGGACTTTGCGCTGGCGTATCCAACACCTTTTTACAATTATAAAGTAGGTTTGCCATTGACAAAGAACCCAAATTTGTTGACACTGGCTACTAAATGTGTGCGCAAAATGTTCAAATACTGTCCAGCATCCATGGTGCTCTCAATAAAACATAGATCTCCAACTCCTTTGCTTGAGATGCACCCCCAGACCATTACCGAAAGCTTTCCAAACTTTACAGTCGGTATTATATTTTTGTTCTCGAGGGCTTTAAGGGGCTTGCGCCACACTCTAGTTGGACCATCGTTATAATTAAGCATTAATTTGGATTCATCACAAAATATTACATCATGCCAATATCATTCAGGATAATTTCCGTGTATTCTGGCAAGCATTAGACGCCTTTGAACATGATCTGTCGACATCAGAGGTTTTTTCCGGGCTGCTCGGGACGACAGATTGTTACGTTTTAGTGCATTTCTGACACTTTCCCGGGAAATGGTTATGCCACACTCCTCCTGTAGCTCACTGGCAAGCTTTCTTGTCGAAATAGTTGGCTTCTCGTTGATTTTTCTCAACATAATCCGCTCTGCCCTGGGTGTTAATAGACGAGGCCTTCCTGCAGGCTTTGATTCGAGCCTATCCTCCTTTTTTGCACGGTTTAGTATATTATATACCGTTTTCCAAAAGATCAGAAACATATTTGGGCAATCTCTGTGGCAGTTTTACCCAATGTGTGGTTATAATAGACCAACTGGGCCATATCAAATGATACACGTTTGCCTGGCATTTTATTTTGTGAAAATATTTCTATAACCGGAGTAATTGTTGCAACTAATAATGAAACCACACAAAACATTGAACGCGTCATCGCTGTCGATCGGGAAATTCCGGGAAACAACGGTAAATTTAGAATATGCGACAAAGAGAAACGAAAAAGCGATATGTGTAAACACTTTCTTGGCAGTTGATTTTTGTTACACTTTTTGTTTTTTGTTATTTTCTGTTATTGGAAACATATTTTCATTTTTAGAAAACAGTTACGGCGCCGAAAAGTACAGAAGAAGACGCACATGCATGAGCATGTGCATGCGCGGGGGCGGCATAGCGTGCGTCGACGAAAACTAGCGAAAGAAGAAAAGAGTGGCCAAAGAGAAGTGGTAAGAACAGAGCGGGTATATGCGCCCACTCCGAGAGTAAGTAACAAGAAAAAAAAGGGGGCATTATAATTGCAGCGAGAGACGGATAATTGAATTTAAAAGTGGTTGCAAGTGAATAAGAAAAGAGAAGGTTATGATAATAGTAAGAAGAAAAGCGAAAATATTTAGTGCTGATGGCAAGTAAATATACCCGGTGGCAGGAAAGTGGAATTGTGAAGGGAATATATTAATGCAAGCATAGGCAAGCGTGCATATATGTATGTATATATGTGCATGCAAGAATTGGCGGAGAGAGTAAATAGTGAAGAGCATTCAATAAAGCGTGCATATATGTATGTATGTATGTGCATGTGAGAATTGACGGAGAGAGAGTAAATAGTGAAGAATATTCAATAATGCGCGCATAGACAAAAGTGAATTTTAGGAACGAGAATTAAAGTTAAGTGAAGTGAAGTGAAATAAAATTGTAAAACATAAAAGACATAAAACAGTGAATTCACTCGAGTAGGGCGAAGAAAACGAGGCGCCGCGTTTGGGAGGCAGTAGCCGACGGTGATTGCCTGAAGGACTCTGAGCGTTATACGCCAGAGCCTGGAATGCGAACCGCCGGCCTGCTGCCTTCCCGGACTCGGCGACTCGTGTCTCACCGTAGCCTGCCGGGGCTGCCCAAGCTGGTGATGAGCGTTATACGCCAGAACCGAATTGCGGCAGCCGCCGGTTTGGGTACGCGTCGGGAAGGGGTTGTCGCGTGTGTCGTCATGAAGCGGTGCAGCGGAAACGCGCCGAGGGCTCTGAGCGTTATACGCCAGAGTCTGACGTAAGAAACCGGCCGCACCCAGAGATCTCAACGCAATCTGGCGGGAGTTGTACGAACTGGCTCTGAGCGTTATACGCCAGGGCCGGATTACGACAATGGCAAGCCTGATTGCGTGTCGAGAATTGTAGTTCGAGTTTCGGTGCAGCGGAATCGCGCCGAGGGCTCTGAGCGTTATACGCCAGAATCTGACGTAAGAAACCGTCTGCACCCAATTATCTCACCGTAGCCTGGCGAGAGTTGCACAGTCCGACTCCGCGCGTTATACGCCAGAGTCGGCTGGCAATAATGGTCAGCATGGCTACGCTTTGAGAGTTAATTTTGTTAGTCGTATCGTCTGAATTGGGCACTGCCAACTCAAGGCTCGGACCAGCGGAGTCGCGCCGAGGGTCTCTGAACGTTATACGCCAGAATCCCAAAGCGGGAAGCCGCTGACAACCGAGCGTCTCGCCGCAGCTCGACGGGAGTGATGTAATCCGACACTGAGCGTTATACGCCTGGGCCGGGTCGTGGCAGTAACCCGTTTGGCTGCGAGCGAGAACGAGGCAGTGTCGCGTAGCTTCGTGGGGGAAGAGGTTTCGGATTCTAGGTGGGACACAGTGGAATCACACCGAAGACTCTGAGCGTCATACGCCAGAGCCCGACGTGCGAAACCACTGGTCACACGATTCCGCGCCGAGTGTCATACACCGGAGCGGGATCGTGGGGGATCCGTGTGGCTGAAGGCAAGATAGGCTGGGGTTAGCTGTCGAGACAACCGGCCATGGCACGCAGTGGGTGCAGTGTGACGCAGCTCTGAGTGTTATACACCCTAGCTGAGTCGACACACGGGTCGGTTGTCTTCTGCGAGGACGAGCTATCGGTTCGCGGGAGTACCCAGTGTGACGCACCAGCACATAGCGGGTGCAACGCGGCGCTGAGCGTTATAGGCCAGGGCCGAGTCAGAGGGGCGCCCCCCACGGTGACTCCCGAGGCTGGGCCTCGGGACTGTAAATTGCTTCCGGTTTCCAAGTTTTCAACGTTTCGAGTTTTCCGAGTTTCTTTTTTTTTTTAACTTTCAAGTTTCTTGTGACCCAATCAGGGATAGCTCGGCCATTTCGGCCCACTATCCGCTCTCATTTCTCCATTCTCGGCAGTTTACAAATATTCTTGTAAAAGGAACCTGGGGAAGACTGAGAGTTATACCCCGGCCCTAGAATAACTTCTTTACAGTGTGTTTTAGAAAGACGCTAAAAATTATTGAAAAGGCTGTTGCTCGAAGAGTTCAGGGGATCTCGTAGTCGAGCAGTCTCGACTAGAGCTTTCTTAGTTGTTGAATTTGTTCTGTTTGTTCTTGCTTGTTGTTCGTGTGTTTGCTGTACCTGTTCAGTTTTACTTGTACTTGCTGCTGCATTTGTCTGTGCGTTATTGTCGTCAGTAGTGGTCAGTAGCGTGTTTAGTAGCTTGTCCAATAATGTCAATAACTTGTCCAGTTTATGTTATATGCGGCCAAACATTGCTTTGTTTTGTTTGGCCGATTGAGTTGCAACCTCTTGTTGTTGTCTTTGTAGTGAATGTTGTAGTTTAGCCAAGTGTTTTTGTGCTGTGTTTTTGTTGTTTTTAATCACTGGCCGTATTAGCTGGTGTTTTTATCTTGTTTAGAGGTGTTTTTGTTGCATTTCTGCGTATTGTCTTTTGTCTTTGTCCTTCTTTTTGTAGTTGAATGTTCTTGCCATTTGTGTTTTTGTTTTTTTGCTACGCCCTGCGCTGCTGTATGTCAACTTTCTGTTGACCACTTTTTGCACGTTTTTCTCTTGATGTTGTTGTATTTGCTGCTCTTGCTGTTGCTGTTGTTGCGGCTGCCTCTGTTTGCGCGTAACTTGCCTGGCTTGTGCGGCGATCAGATTCACACGCGCTGTATTAAAGGCCGGGCAAGGAGACGATGGATATCATTTTAATATCAAATTGATTAATCCATTGAATGGTAAGATTAATCATTGTTTTATATACATTTTATTGTTTGCTTTTGTTACACAAAAAAAGTTATCACTCTTAAATTAAGAGTCGTAAACCTATTAGGGGTTCTAAAATACAACTTTTACTGTATTCGTTTCAGGTGATGAATCTGCCAAGAAGGTTAGTTCGATGAATTATTACGCATATCGTTTGATTATTCGTGAAAATTCGGACAATTATTTGTTGCGATTTCGTCGACTGCTTCAATAATACTGCGTTGACATGTACGTTAAAATCGAAACGGAGCGTCTGACTTTCATTCGTTTGAATCAAGCTAAATTGCTTTCGGAAGAGTAAATTCATTTATCACAGAAGGAGATTCTGAAAATGTTGCTCGATTGACTATTTTACCAGCGACATACACAGATAGCCCGCGTCATATGCATGAATATGCGCAAGATGCAATGACATATGTTCATCATAACGGTCGGCAGAGATCTATTCATTACATTTACATGTAATGCGAAATGGATGAAAATTATTCAAAAGCTGCATCCCGGACAAACATCAAGTGATCAACATGACATCACCGCACGGGTTTTCTAGCAAAAAATTCGGTCACTAATAAATTACATTGTTAAGCAATACGTCTTTGGAATTACTCGATGCTGGATGTATTTAGTCGAATGGCAAAAACGAGGCAATGAAACGCGTTTGGTGATAAGAAAACTGATGAGGCAATGAAACGCGTGATTCCTTTTCCAAGGATTCCGATGATCCCAACAGATATGCCCTTTGAGTTTAAACGAATTCAATTCACTATTCGGCTTGCCTTCGCCATGATGATCAACAAATCACTATTTGGTGACTATTTGGTGCTTCAATCTAAAAAATGCGTGTTTTCCTCATGGTCAATTGTACGTGGCATGTTCGCGTGTTGGCAAACACGCATTATTTGTTCTTGCACCTGACCAAAAAACGAAGAATGTCGTTTACCTCAAGGTGCTTGAATGAAAATCTGATTAATAAATTAATCAGAGTGTATCCCAACCTGAACAACATAGCTTTCAATAATCTTTTACCTAGAAGTAATGGATAGGGCAATGCAACGTTTGCCGGGCCAGCTAGTAATAAATAAATAAATCTATATATATAAAAGAAAGTTGTGTAAAAGTGTTACTACAGTTATACCTTGATATGTGCTGGACCAATTTTCATGGTTTTTGATTTGTTGGATTTGTCTCCGCCACGAGTAGGATAGATCTTAAAAAAATACTGAAAAAAATTTTACAAATACTTGAAGAACGCGGTTTTTTCCCCAAATGTTCAAATTTCTTTTGATACCCAGTAGGCTTGGTAACAGTGACAGTGGTAACAGTGACAGTTCGGTCCTGCTCCCATGTTATACAATAGTGTATAAGTAAATAAACAAATGTAGTCAGTCAGTCTACGGCACAGCCTCAGGCGAACCTGACTATTCATAAAAAAGCACATTTGATAAAAAAAAGATTGAAAAATAATACGCGTACGGACAGAAGCAAAATATCTCGAAAGTTTAGGTAGGTACTGTTGTATTCGTTTGTCTCAGACATTAATTTTTGTAAATTATCGATTGTTTTATGTGGTTTTGTGCGAAGGCATATTCAGTATTACTATTAATGAAAATGCCGCGTCCTAGAAGATCTAATATTTCCCGGCGGAACCATAATTTATTTATTTATTTATTTATTAAGGCTATTGACAAAAACGAGAGTCAGTTTAAATTAATAAGCCTAAAGAAAGTATAGGATATAATTTCAAATAGTAACACCAACCCGATGGGGGTATTTTATTTGCCAGTCCGGCCAGCTATGCCCACGTCTCACAGCCAAATATGGTCAGTGATACAAATGAAGCTATGAAAAGAAAGTGTTAGTAAGAAAGCTTAAAAAAAATATTAATTGTAGATTTAATTAACTATATTTAAAATAATAATTATTAATTAAAATAGCTTATTAAAAATAAAGAAAAAACAAGTAAGAAAACTCTAGTCGAGAGTGCTCGACTACGAGATCCCCTGAACCCTTCAAGCAACAGCCATTTCAATCATTTTTAGCGTCTCTCTGCTTACACAAACACACACATACACACGCAAACACACATACATAGACACCCATAGGCGCGCACGCATGGGCTGCAGTGTGGGCTTACTATGGGAACTTAATTAATAATTAATAACTTAATAACTTTTTTTCTGGACGTACGTTCTCCATGAAACTTTCAGATTGTGGTTTTATCATTACTATGCGTATAATTGCCAAAGCTCAAGTCTCTAATATTTGAAATACGCCTTTTACAAACTTATGGGTGAGGGGGTGGATATAAGGGTGGGGGGTGAAATTGAACAAAAATCGAAATTCTATAACGTACATATCAATCTACATTTAAAATTTGGATACTCTAGCTCTAAAGATGTAGGAGATATAATTTTATAACTGCATTTCGATAAGGTTTTTGATCGATTTTTAGTGATGATCCGCGTGCTATATACGAGCATTTTAAAAAAAGTTGAAGTCTCTAGCTTCTATATCTTCGGAAATCGACGCGTTCAAACATACGGACAGACGGACAGACAGACGGACAGGGCTAAATCGACTCAGTTCGTCGCCCTGATCAAGAATATATATACTTTATGGGGTCTGCCACGCCTCCTTCTGCCTGTTACATACATTTCAACAAAAACATTATACCCTGATTTCATATTTTCAATGGGTTCAGGGTATAATAACAAAAATAACAATTAAAAATAATAAAAAAGTAAAATAATAAGATTTAGATAGAAAAGGAGAAAGGAAGGTATTTGTAAGATCAGAAGCGTTTTTCTGTCTAGCATGAGTTCAGAGTATGGGGGTGCTGTTCTAACTAAACAAATGAGCCGTATATGAAATTCAGCACATCGTAGGTGCAACGTTTATTCGTGGAGTTCTTGATATACACTAAAGTACAAACGTATGAGCAAGCGCAGCTTGCTTAGAGCTAGGCGAATTAATGCAAGTAATGAGAGTTACAACGCAAGAGAGGAGAGTAATTAGGGTGAACCCAAATGTAAAAATATAGGTATAAATTCAAGTTAAACAAGAAGATAAGTGAATTTGGCCCAACATCCCGGCCCCATTGAATGACACAGTCTTTCAAGAGACAGGAAGGATTGCTATTTTGTGAACTGGTCTCCGGATTATGCCCTTGGCAGTGCGAACATCTACCACTCGTACTCGTTGATCTCGTCCAGGAATTGTAGCTGTAATGCGACCCACTTCTGAGAAGGTACGTTGTCTTCATGTATGAGAACCATGTCCCCGATAGAGATACTGGGTGATGGTTTGGTCCACTTGTAGCGCACGTTCAGCTCATTGAAGTAGTCTGTCAACCAGCGTCGCCAAAAATATTGTTTGATACCAGCTATCAAACGCCAGCGAGATTTTAACTGTTCATCCTCTATATTTTGTTCAGGCAACGCTCGCAGGGAGTCTCCAACTAGAAAGTGACCAGGTGTCAGAGCACCCAAGTCGCTTGGATCTGATGATAGTGGGGTGAGCGGACGTGAGTTGAGGATGGCTTCTACTTCCGCTGTGATTGTGGCCAATTCCTCAAACGTGCAGCGGGCATTCATAAGGCTGCGCGTCATGAGTCCCTTGGCGCTTTTAACTGCCGCTTCCCAGAGGCCGCCAAAGTGTGGTGCTCTGGGTGGAATGAAACGAAAGTTTATGAATTCATTTGTGCAAAAACTAATAATTGATTGTTGATTTTCTTGCTTGAAGAGGTAGGTTCGTAGTTCCTTTAATTGATTGCTTGCTCCAGTGAAATTCGTAGCATTGTCACAAAATATATCCACAGGCAATCCTCGTCGTGCAATCATGCGCCTCAACGCGGCTAAGAAAGCATCCGTTGAAAGGTCAGATACCACTTCGATATGCACAGCCTTTGTGGCGAAGCATACAAATATGGCAATGTAGGCCTTTCGAGGAGGCTTGCCCTGAATGCGGAGATAGACGTTGACTGGTCCACAAAAGTCAACTCCACAGTGAGCGAAAGGTCTCGATGGCGTCAATCGCTCTACAGGTAGATTTCCCATGAGTTGCTGTTGCAACTTTGGCTTGTAGCGCACACAGTGCACGCACTTTCTGACAATAGAGCGAGCGAGGTCTCGAGCATTTACGATCCAGAATTGAAGACGAATTAGTGCAACAAGTGCCTTTGAGCCAGCATGGTAGTGCTGCACATGAAGAAACTGCACGTAGTGACGAACGAAATCATCTTTACTGGGAAGTACGATTGGATGTTTCTGAGCCTCTGGTGCATTTGTCAATTCGAGACGGCCGCCAACCTTCAACAGTAGATATCCGTCTGTAATCTGTAAAAATGGATTTAGAAATTTTATGTGACTTGATATTTGCCTATTTTTGTTCAAAGCGTGAATTTCATCTGCGAAGTGTTGCTGCTGCAGATTCCAAATAATGCAATTAAATGCACGCTGTAGCTCTTGAGTCGATGGCGAGGGCGTAGACAGCTCAACGGGTTTCCGAAGCGCGTGTATAAAGCGCAGCATCCAAGCAACAATTCGCAAGCAACGACGATGGGAACTTATGTTTCTGAGTGTGTCGAGTAGATAATTGATATCTGTCGTAATCTTGAACGCTGACTTGCGCATCTCAAGTGTTACAACCTCAGGATCTGGTTCATGATGTTTGTCCTTTGACCAAGCGTTTGAGCTCTGCTTCAGATACGCCGGCCCCATAAACCAGATTGATTCGTTCAATTCGATGGGTATACACCCCCTCGCGACCAGATCGGCGGGATTCAATTGAGTTGGGACGTGTCTCCAATGACAGTCCGGTGTAGCTTCTTGTATGTCAGAAACGCGGTTTCCAACAAAGGTTGATAGTGTCGCGGAATGTTGCTTTATCCAATGAAGAACTATCGACGAGTCGCTCCACAGGTAGGTTTGTTTCGGTGTGAAAATCCCCTTGATTTTCACGTAGAGTTGGGCCAGTAGGTGAGAAGCAGCGAGTTCCAGTTTTGGTAGCGATAACTTACGAGTTGGTGCTACTCTGCACTTTGACGTGATCAGGTGAACTTGAACTCTGCCGTCCGCTGCAACTGTGCGTGCGTAAATGCAGCATCCATATGCACGTATGGAAGCGTCACAGAATCCATGCAACTGCAACTCCTTGGTGTTCGGCTGCATACAGAATCGAGGTATTTTCAGCGACTCCAGTGAAGTTAGCGATGCGGCAAACGATTTCCAAGCTAGGTAAAGTTTTTGCGGCACAGACTCATCCCATTGTAATTTGAATATCCACAACTCCTGTAGGATGATCTTTGCTGTCACAATGACTGGCGCTACCAATCCCAATGGATCAAAAAGTGAAGTGAAGTGAAGTGCCACAGCTAAGATTGTCCTCTTGGTGATTGCATCAACGGAGCATTTGGGTCGAAATGCAAATAGCAACACGTCCAGACGTTGATTCCAAGCTAAGCCCAATGTGCTTGTTACTGAGCCATCTTCTAGATGCAAATCTTTGATCGTGCTGTCGTCGACAAAGTCCGGATGGTTCGAATGCCACTTTGCTAATTCAAATTTGCCCTTGCCAAGTACTTCGATGACCTCTGCCTTGAGTTGTTGCAGGCCTTCTGCTGTGTCGTGCCCACAAAGAAAGTCATCCACGTAGAATGATGAATTTATAGCTTGTGATCCCAATTTGTGAGTTTGCATATGTAGATCAGCTAAATATTTCATACTGCGTATGGCGAGATATGGTGCTGAGGCAGTACCATATGTGACTGTGTTTAGTGCATATGTCCGTAGTGGTTTGTCTGTCGAATCTCTCCAAAGAATGTATTGAAACTTGCGGTCCCGATAGTCCACCATTACTTGCCTGAACATTTTCACAACATCTGCAGTCAGTGCATATTTGTACGTTCGAAAGCGTAGCAGAAGCGTATATAGATCGGTTTGAATAATCGGTCCAACCATTAGCAAATCATTGAGTGATTGTTGCGATGAAGTTCGATTTGAGGCATCGAAGACAACTCTGAGCTTCGTTGAAGTGCTATTTGGTTTGAAGACGCAGTGATGTGGTATGTAATTATGTGGTTTGTCAAGCCTTGGTGAGTGTACCAAACTCATATGATTCAAATCTTCATATTCGCGCAGAAATGCTATGTATTCTGCCTTTAACTCAGGATTGCGATTTAAGCGCCGTTCCAGTGACTCGAATCTCAGCTTAGCAGACTCGTATGAAGATCCTAAATGTCTTGGGTCATCCTTGAATGGTAGCCGAACAATAATTCTACCATCTGCTTGTTGGCGTACAGAGCGAGTAAACATTTGTTCGCACTGCAGTTGCTCAGGTGTGAACTTGTCGATTGGTTTACTCAAATCTTCTATACGCCAGAGTCGTTCCAAATTGTGTTGTTTATTGACTCCTCCTGTGAGAGCGAGTAGCAATGCGCCTGTCGCTGTCCTCCTTTATAGCGTCCAGACACAATCCATCCAAGTAACGTTTTCTGAAGCATAGGAAGGTTTGGACCCAATTTGATTTGTCCCACCGCAAGAATTTTAAAAAATGTTTCAGTGCCAATAAGTAAGTCGAAATGACGAGTTTTGTGAAACTTCTCCGCCGTTTGACCTTTGGCAAGCGTAGTGCTTGTGCGAAATGTTCTGAGATGAAGTTCACCTGTGAGCAAGAATCCAATAGAGCACGACCGATCCTGTAGTTTCCAGATGCATCCATGACCTCGACGATGGCCGTTGCTAGAATGACTTGGTCTGTTCGATTGGTGTGTGTATGTGTCACAACATCATTTGAATTCGAGCCGCTGGGCAACATAACTGTCGATCTATTCACAGCTGCCTCTCGATGTAGTAAGCTGTGATGAAGTCTCGAGCAACATCGACATCTTTGAGTAGAGGGACACTTGGATGCCTGGTGGCCTTTGCCAAGACAGTTTAGGCACAGACCATGTCGTTTTGCTGCTTCATAGCGCTCTGCAACCGACATCTCTTGAAGTCGACTGCAACGTGACACTCGATGCTCTGAGCTAAGACAAAGAGGACATGAGTGAGTTGAACAATTAAAAGACAAACCATGTCGCGTGGTTGTCTGACTTCGTGGTTTGCTAGCAGTCGCAGTACGGGCTTGGTTCGATTCGGACTTACCGCATAATTCCAAATATTGGCAATGCCTCTCAACTACCTGTACACATAAATCCCACGTAGGCAACTTGGAATAATCCAATGATTCGTTCCATTTGCGCTTAGTTTCCATGTCCATCTTATCCATAACAATGGCTATTAACATTGCCTGTGCGATTTGTGCCTCGTTGCCTAATGATTTTAGCGAGTTGTACAATGCTGTAGAGTTGTCAATCAAACTTCGAATTTCATAGCTGTTTGACCTTGATACACTCTTGAGCATAAATAAGGACGAGATATTGTCCAAGAACACTAATGTTGGATTGACGTAGCGTTGATTCAAACGATCAAGTGCCTTTCGGTAATTTTCAGGTGTGATCTGAAATGCCCTTACCGTTTCTAATGCTGGTCCCTTTAAGCAGCTGATCAGTTGATTAAACTTCTCGATGTTTGATAAGCTGTTCTGTTGATCCACCATTTGATTGAATAGTGCGCTAAAATTCTTGTAGTCCGCATATTTGCCATCAAATGTAGGTAACGCAAGTCTGGGCAGCTTGGCCGACGATAAGAATGTGGGCCCAGATACCGCAGCGACCGTTGATTCGTGTATATCCTCCGTGAGTTGCTCTGTAATGCAAACCTTTACTTCTACATACAGTTCCTCCAATTCGGTATCGGTCGAACATTCCTTTTCAATTTGAGTCTGCAATACCATTGCTTGCTTAAAGTAAGCTTCCAAAATTTCCAAGCGATACTTTAATTCAGCTTGAACTGGTGCAGATTTCCCTTCTCTTAGTTTGGGATCGACAACATTACGAATGCGGCTAATATTCCGGCGAGTATTCGCGCGCTGTGTTTTAAGGCTCTCTAGAGACATGATTCGATCAACAACCTTAGGGTTTATTTGAATAAACTATGATCAAATTTGCTGCCAGAGGTACCCAAATTACGCAAATATTTATTTGCCCAAAGAAAAATGTAAGAGACATATTTCACTCAACTGAGCACTTAATGCTGCGTGTAGAATATAAGAGCGACGAACAATGCATGAGACGAATTCCACTCAAATGCTTGCAGAATATTTGACAATGAGTTTCACTCAACTGAGCGCATACAATATCAAGCGAGAAGAAGAGTAATTCCAGCGACGACTCTCAGTACAGTTGGTGCGTATGTATATAAGTGCATTTGTGATTAACTGCACTTATGTATTTCTAATTTGACGAATATGATAGCAAGCGCACTGTTGATAACTTGCTGTTGTGATCGCGGGGGGATCGTAGGGACAGCGAAGTGACGAAGATTGCGAAGCAGAAGCTGCTGTTGCTGCGAGAGATTGACGAAACGAAGAAGATGACTCGGTGATGCGACGGCGGGGGTCGCAGAGCGACAGCAAAGTCAACCAAAGCGAATGACCGGTGCGAATAGCAAGGCAAGCGAGTGTATGCACAGCTAATTGCTTGTATGCTGATATATGAATCCCACTTATGCACAGATGTATGTATGCAGAATATGTCTGTACATAAGCCAAATTATAACTCCAAATGCGTTACACGAAACTTGAACAGCAGAGCCCCACGTTGGGCGCCAAAATGTAAGATCAGAAGCGTTTTTCTGTCTAGCATGAGTTCAGAGTATGGGGGTGCTGTTCTAACTAAACAAATGAGCCGTATATGAAATTCAGCACATCGTAGGTGCAACGTTTATTCGTGGAGTTCTTGATATACACTAAAGTACAAACGTATGAGCAAGCGCAGCTTGCTTAGAGCTAGGCGAATTAATGCAAGTAATGAGAGTTACAACGCAAGAGAGGAGAGTAATTAGGGTGAACCCAAATGTAAAAATATAGGTATAAATTCAAGTTAAACAAGAAGATAAGTGAATTTGGCCCAACAGTATTAAAAGAAATATAAGAATATGTAATAATAACAAGTAAGAAAACTCTAGTCGAGAGTGCTCGACTACGAGATCCCCTGAACCCTTCAAGCAACAGCTATTTCAATCATTTTTAGCGTCTCTCTGCTTACACAAACACACACATACACACGCAAACACACATTCATAGACACCCATAGGCGCGCACGCATGGGCTGCAGTTTGGGATTACTATGGGAACTTAATAACTTTTTTTTCTGGACGTACGTTCTCCATGAAACTTTCAGATTGTGGTTTTATCATTACTATGCGTATAATTGCCAAAGCTCAAGTCTCTAGTATTTGAAATACGCCTTTTACAAACTTATGGGTGAGGGGGTGGATATAAGGGTGGGGGGTAAAATTGAACAAAAATCGAAATTCTATAACGTACATATCAATCTACATTTAAAATTTGGATACTCTAGCTTTAAAGATGTAGGAGATATAATTTTATAACTGATTTTCGATAAAGCTTTTAATCGATAAAAAATAACGGGATGAGCTATCGATCTTTTGTGATAAACTCGATATGCGCCCGCTATATACGGACATTTGAAAAAAAAAATCAAGTCTCTAGCTCTAATAGCTTCGGAGATCGACGCGTTCATACATAAGGACAGACGGACAGACGGACATGGCTAAATCGATTCAGTTTGTCGCCCTGATCAAGAATATATATACTTTGTGGGGTCTGCCACGCCTCCTTCTCCCTGTTACATACTTTTAACAAAACCATTATACCCTGATTTCCCATTTTCAATGGGTTCAGGGTATAAAAAGAATAAGCGAAGAGCCAAAAAATAGAATATAAGATAGAATTGAGAAATCACTACACAACATTAGCAGCAAAAATGTATACCAATGCTTATGCCTGGGTATTGTGAGTGATTTCCCTAAGATAAGCTGATAGTAAAGTTTTTATTTTAGGAAGAGAGAGGTCTAAGGAGAAAACGTGATAATATTTATTAAAATTAACACAAAGAACATGAACACGCACTGTGCAAAGAATAATCCCTAGTGAACACAGGTAAACGAAACGGACGATAGTGTCTAGTTGTTTGGGACGGAACCGAAAAATTTAGACGACCCAACAAAGAGGACGAATCAATATCACCACTAATCAATTTATGCAGAAAAACAATTCCTAAAAATGTTCTCCGATTGGTTAGCGATGGAAGATTAATAAGCTGGAGCCTACTATGATAGGATGGCAATCGTAAATTACTGTCCCATCTAAGGTCTCTTAAAGCAAAGAGAAGAAACTGGTTTTGGACTGATTCGATACGATCCTGATACAGTTTATGCTACGGAGACCATACAACAGAGCAATACTCTAAGATAGGACGCACAAGCAAAGGAAATAAGCGCTTGGTAGTAAAATAATCATTAAATTCCTTAGACCAACGTTTAATAAAGCCAAAAAAAAACCACACCACACACCACAAATTAATACAAAACAAAAACACCCCCCCCCCTTCCCCCCCCCCCACCCAAACCCCCACACACCCAAAAAAAAAATAAAAAAAAAACAAAAAAAAAAAAAAAAAAACAACCCCCAACCCCCCCCCCCCCACAAAAAAAAAAATTAACACACTTTCTCCCACACCTTTTTCTCCCTAATAATAACCAAACACAAACGGAAAACCCACTCCTAAAAATTAGTATATGATGATGTACTAGTCAAATGCTTTACTGAAGTCCGTATAAATAACATCAGTGTTGTGAATTGAATACATAATTTGAATTAAATACATAATTTGAATATTTGTTCTGTTGCCCTAGTAGTTATCGATAGGTCGCAGCCCTGGTTCAAAGCTTCGATACGTCGATCTTTCGATAGAAGAAAGAGTCGAAAAGCGGCAGCACAACACATAAAAATAAATAGCTTAGAATTGGATTAATATTGACTTAGATTTAATCTTTAATTTGCTCGTTATTGTTCGCATTAAGTTTGTTTTAAGTTGTTTGAATAAACAAATGAAATGTTCGTAGGACGAGTGAAAGTTATTCTATTTTCGTGAAGTTGAAAATATCACTTGCTAGCAAGAGTAGCAACAGTTTTATTTTTATATGTTGCCGTTTTTTGGATATGAGTCACAATTACATGGAATTGTGAAATTCGGCGCAATACAGTGACACATACATACGTGCATGTATGTCTGTATTGGTGTTTTTTCGACGCTTTGAGTGCAGTTTGTATGTACATACATAGATGAAGCAAGATGTCGGTTTTAAGAAGCGCAAAAAAGCAGAAAAAAGATAATAAGAAGACAAACGATAAGTTAAATGGATCATTTGAAATGGATGAAAATGATAATGATACTGCTATTAGTAAAGAAAAAGATAATATGAATGATGATTTGGTCAAGAGCTTATTAGAACAAATGAAGCAATTAACTATGCAAGTGTCAACGATGCAGAATACTCAAGCGGAACAGAAGAGCATACTGGAAGAGCTACAAGCTTCACAGAATGCAGTTTGCGACGGCGATGGACTAGTTGGTGCAGCAAAGGGCGGCCCAATGATTGCTAGTATGGATGCTGGGGGCTTACATGGAAGCACAACATCAGAAGTAAACGTCACGCCTACATCGATTCTGGATACACACGAGGCGGTATCAGCAAGTGGTTCTGGCAATTCTCATCAACTCGACACAAATAATGATGATCGTGCCAAATGCATTGGCAATAGTGCTGCGCGTACTGGAGGCGGCATGGTTGAAACAGCAACTGGAAGAGATGGATCTGCATATGCGACCAACGTGGATTGTCAAAGAGTCACACTGGGTGACTTACGAGACAATCAAGATGAGCAGAGAGGCGTGTATGGCGTCTCGTATGGAACTGTGCAGCGAGAGGCGTCAACTGGTGGCGGCGTAAAATCTAGTGTACCGAATCAGAGAGGCGTGTATGGCGCCTCGTATGGAGCTGGTGCAGGCGTGTATGGCGCCTCACATGGAGTTGCTGCAGGCGTGTATGGCGCCTCGTATGGAGCTGGAGCAGCTGCTCAGGGAGCTTATGGCAATGGTCAAATAAGTGGAGTTCCTTATCCAGATGAATCGTTTTTTGAAGCCAGCATGTATGGTAACGTATCGGGGCATGTGGGACTTCGGGGTTGCGATCTAGTAGATTTGGCTGCACGGGGTCACAGAACAAATAATATAGATGAACAGAATAGAACACAAATGAGTATGACACGTACTTCACCGTTGTACAAGCTAATTGATTTGCCAGAGTTTACAGGAAATGCTGAAGATTGGCCTGTATTCGTAACTATGTTTAAAGAATCATCAGCAGCGTATGGATACTCAAACCTGGAAAACTTGCTCAGATTGCAAAAGAACTTGAAGGGACCCGCCAAGGAAGAAGTAAAAGCACTTCTGATAAATCCAATCAATGTGGAACGCATCATAGAACGTCTACAGTTTATGTATGGACGCCCGGAGTTACTCATAAAAAGCCAATTAGAGTTGATTGGTGAGATTCGTCCGGTTAATGAGAATAATTTGGAGCGTTTGGTACCTTTTTCGTCTAAAGTAGAGAATTTGGTAGTATTTTTACAGTCGGCAAAAATGCAGTGCAGCATTTGCACAATCCTGTACTTTTGCAGCAACTTGTTGACGAAACGGATTCAGTGGGTGGATTATGCAGCATCCATTCGCTCATATGCAGACTTAAGACACTTCACTAATTGGCTCAGTGTCGTGGCGAGAAACGTAGCACGAGCAGCAACAACTATAAGTAGTCAAAAGCCACAACCAAGGAGCGGTCAAGCCTACACGCAGAGGGTATATCAAACTATTGAGCAGCCAGCGAGACATGTTAATTCGCCGATAAAATGTTATCAGTGCGAGGGAGACCATACAATACAGAAATGCGACGAATTTAATAAAGCAAGCACAAAAGAAAGGTGGTCATTGGTGAAACGATTGGGAGTTTGCTTCGGATGTCTGAACCGAGGACACAGTTTGACGACATGCAAGAAGAAACGTAGTTGCGGTCAGGAGGGCTGTAAAAAGTTACATCATAAGTCACTGCATTATATAATCAAGAATGACGTGTCAACTAATAGCGCTGCAGAGGCAGCCATAAATAAGCTTGACCATGGAGTGTCAAAATTGTTATTTAAGGTTTTGCCAGTTGAGGTTATGGGTCCGAATAACTTAATAATGAAAACATATGCATTTCTAGACGAGGGATCATCGGCATCACTCGTAAATGAGAAACTTGCTTGTCAGATGGGCGTGAATCAGAAAAGGTCTGATCTTACGCTTAACTGGATTGGTAGTCATGCGACTAATGTAAAGTCGATGAGCTGTCACTTGAGGATTCGAGCCCCAGGAGGGAATGGAAAATGGATGAGTTTTGACGCAAATACAGTCCCGGACTTGAAACTACCGTTGCAGACGGTTGATCTGCAAGAATTGAAAAATAAATACAAGCAACTAAGAGATATCCCATTGGGCGGATATATGAATGCAGATCGCACAATGCTAATTGGGATAAATAATTGTCATCTTGGATCTACATCGAGAAGCATCAATCTGGATAGCAACTTGTTGGCAGCGAAAACGAAGTTAGGATGGATTGTTTATGGATCAATGGGATCGCAGAAACAAGTCCAGTCACCATTATTGTCTATAGTATTTCATACACATATTAAAGAAAATACTGATGAGTCAGATTTGCATAAAATTATATCTGATTATTTTTCAACAGAAAATTTTGGAGTAAAAGCTGTTGCAAAGCCTTTGGAATCTGTATCTGTACAGCGGGCTCGGAAAATATTGCTGGAAACTACAAAGCGGCTTGAAGGGACTTATGAAACTGGTCGTTTATGGTCTGAAGATGATGTAGTTTTTGCGGACAGTTACAATGCAGCTTTAAAAAGATTAAAGGCTGTAGAATACAAATTGGAGCGTAGTGGAAAGTTTACAGAGTATAATGATGCTCTCATGGAATTTGTTAGAAAAGGATATGCAATAAAAATGTCAAACGAAGATGCAGAAAAGGTTGGTCCGAGGACGTGGTACCTACCACACTTCTGCGTATACAATGTTAATAAACCAAACAAGATACGGCTGGTATTTGACGCGGCTGCAATGGTGAACGGAGTGTCATTGAACTCCAAATTGCTAAAAGGACCAGATGAGAACCCGCCTTTGACAAAGATACTATATAAATTTCGGCAAGGTAAGATTGGAATATGTGCGGACATAAAGGAGATGTTTCTTCAAGTATCAGTACAAGAGGAAGATCAGGACTCCTTGAGATTTTTATGGAGGAGTAACTGCTCAAACGGAAAGGTTGATACATACAAAATGAAGGTTATGATATTCGGTGCTTCGTGCTCACCATGCTGTACTCAATACGTTAACCCTCTAACGCTCATAAGTGTCTTGAGACACTTATTTTATTTTTAAATTTAAAAAAAAAAGGGAGCTTTTTTGTCTTTCAAATATTGCTTGATCGTTAATAAAACATTCAAATTTACTGAGAAAAAAGCTTTAAAAGCTCTCCAGTGCTTTAAACGGTACTTTTTATTTTCATAAACACAAAACATATGTTTTTTCGCGCGTGTAAATTGATCTGCTGCATGTGCTGTTGTGCAACAATTATTTTACAAAATCTGTGAAAGCAATCCATTTAAAATAATTTTTTATTGGAAGGTATGTTTATTTACAATTAAAACTAGTTTACAAAAATAAAAATAAATAAAAAATGTGCGTTGTAGCTTAAAAACAGTGATAAGTGTCTTGAGACACTTTTTGGGGCTGCAAGCAACTTTTTTTACCAGCAGCTATTTCACAACTGCTTGCAATTTTGTGTGTACACTTATTCATTATATGGATTGTTTTACTAGAAACTGACATATTAACCATATAAAGATGGCAAACCGGGTACGATTCAAATTATCCGATTTAACTGATGAACAGTTGTTGGAATTGTTTGAGAATGTCCCTTCCGATGCAGAGTTATCCGAGTCAAGTGACGACGAGGAAGATGACTTAAATGTGGCAGAAACTCTAATAGCTGCTGTGGAGGATATTAGCACAATATCATTTGCTTGTAATGATGAAGAGAATGTGCCTGATAATGGTCAGTCTGAGCCTATTAGGAAATCCCTGAAAAGACAACGATCGCCACTACCAACTATTAAAGGTATAACATGCGTGGCTTTGCCATCTTGTGGCTTTACTGGTGCTGGTAAGACAACAACATTGCGATATATTATTTTATATTATGTGATTAGTTAATTAATGTCTTTTAGGTATTGAATCAATAGCAAAGGAGCCGAGCAAAATTTTGTGGCGACAGCAATTTATGCAATTGCATGTAAACAATGTTGCTTTTCAAGGCGACTCTTCATTGCCGGCTGAAATAATGAATCTCAAAACTCCTTCAGAGATATTTCGCTATTTTTTTGATGCCAAAATCATGGATATGATAGTGGAAGAAACCATGCGCGCAGCTTTAGTGGAGAACATATCAACAAGATTCCAAATGAACATTGAAGATGTTCATCATTATATAGGAATTTTGATATATATGTCAATATATCGCTACCCGAGTATGAGAAGCTACTGGGGAAGAAATGCCTTTTTACCCATTGCATCCAGTATGAACCGCACAAAATTTGAGACAATTAAACAGCACTTGTCATTACGTGATGAAAGCCAGCGGATCAAAAAGGGACAACCAGGCTACGATCCATTATTTCGCACTAGAAGACTTGTCGATTATCTTAATACAAGATTTGACTCAGTGCCAAAGCAACCACGCCTCTGTGTTGACGAACAAATGTGTAGCACAAAGATGAAACATCACTTACGACAATATATGCCCAATAAGCCATACAAATGGGGTATTAAGCTGTTCGTTTTGTGTGATTCATATGGCTATGCATACCGATTCGAAATTTATAGTGGAGCAGGCGATAACATTGTCTTACCTGGTCACCCAGATCTTGGTGCTTCGGCCAACATAGTAGTACGTTTGACCAAAACAGTACAAAGCTTTAAGCACCACATCGTCTACTTTGATAATTTTTATACCTCTTTGCCTCTAATGGTATATTTGCGAGCAAAGGGTATTTATAGCCTTGGCACAGTACGTGCGAATCGAATCCCCAATTGCAAGCTACCTGACGATACAATCATTAACAAAAAGCCGAGAGGGTTTTCGACTGAGTTCGTAGGCACGTCATACGGGGTAGAAGTCAGTAATGTACTTTGGAAGGATAACAAGGCCGTTCGCTTATTGTCAACTTACGTAGGTGTTAAACCGTTTGCTACGGAAAGTTTAAGTGAAAGAACACTTAAGATTGACCGTTATGACAGGAAGAAAAAGCAACATATTGAAATTGACTGTCCGCAAATAATTCGGGAATATAACTCACATATGGGCGGCGTTGATCTTATGGATGGACTTATGGGCCGTTATCACATCAAAGCTAAAACCAAAGATGCTGCTACTCGAATTTTTTATCATTGTATTGATATGGCAGCAACAAATGCTTATATTCTTTATAGGCGAATTCAAAAACAAAACGCAATCAGTGACAAATTGATGGAACTTCCCGATTTTCGCGAGTCAATCGCTGAAGGATTGGTGGCTTTTAGAAATAAAGCCCACGCAGGTCGTCCAGTCAGTACCGTATCTCTACAAGACCAGATG
The DNA here is from genome assembly GCA_035047565.1 of Drosophila mulleri. Classification (NCBI taxonomy): domain Eukaryota; kingdom Metazoa; phylum Arthropoda; class Insecta; order Diptera; family Drosophilidae; genus Drosophila; species Drosophila mulleri. The sequence continues at coordinate 7,508 of JAWNPK010000077.1, read as the reverse complement.
CAGTCACCATCTTTGCGAACAGATCGGTCACCTTTTTCACAATCCCCACGGGCCCGACCATCACAGCTTGAGCTTAAACTTGGAAAAAAAACTTTACACCCAATAGCGGAATTACGTTTTGACCAAGTCAACCACTTCCCAAATTGGTTGGATCGGGACAATAAGAGACGGTGCAAGCTCTGTAAATCATCACAAACGCAATGCATTTGTGAAAAATGTAATTTACATCTATGCTGCACATCAACAAAAAATTGTTTTAAAACATATCATATGAATAATAAAAATTAAAATTTCTATTAAATACGTTTTTTTTTTACTCTTAGATGCCCAAGAGTGTCTTGAGACACTTATTACCTTTTTTGCACCTGACGGCTAAACAAAAACTTCTATATTTTTTCTGAGTTCATTTTTGAGTTTAGAAGCCTAAATTTACTTAAAAAAAAATTGTTCCAATTATTTTCCTCCAATAGTTAAGAAAACAGCATTAGAGGGTTAAGAATATAAATGCGTATCAAGCTGTAAATTATAGAGATGAAGTGATCAAGCAAAGCACTATGTGGACGATTATGTTGCTAGCTTTCAATCGGAAGAGCAAGCGTACGAAATAAGTAAAGAAGTATGTCGAGTACACAAAATGGCGTATTTTGAACTTAGAGGCTTTGTATCAAATTCAACGAAAGTACAAGCTAAATTAAACAAGGATATTGACTACATGATACCGTTAAAATGGACGCCGAGGTCATTGATAAGATTTTGGGCATGCATTGGGAGAGCACAGATGATAACTTCGTATTTGATTTGAAGTTAAACAAGGTGGATAAAGACATCGTAATAGGGATTAAGTGTCCATCTAAACGACAATTACTCAGTTTAGTGATGTCAATCTTCGATCCATTTAGAATGTTAACAGACTTAACAATATATGGAAAAAACTTGATGCAAGCAGTGTGGCGACTTGGAATAGACTGGAATTATTTATTGCCCGAAGATTTATTTGCTCGATTTAAGCAATGGATGCTTTAAATCGAAAGGGTTAAGAATTTCAAGATAGGGAGATGCTACTCACCCTATTTTCTATCGAATGATGCCGATGTGGAGTTGCATATATTTGTAGATGCAAGTGAACAGGCATTTGCTGCAGTTGCTTATTGGAGGATTACAGTAAACAATCATATTAATGTCGTATTCGTTACAGGGAAATCGAGATGTGCTCCTTTAAAACACTTGTCGATACCCCGACTCGAATTGCAGGCTGCAGTACTTGGAGTGAGACTCAGAAGCTCAATTTTGGAATGCCACGACATCAGCGTGCGACGGTCAGTAATGTGGACTGACTCTGAAACGGTTCTATCATGGATTGGATCTGATCAACGACAATATAAACCGTTTGTGGCTCATCGTATAGGTGAAATTTTGGAATCAACTGATATGGACAGCTGGCGATGGATTCCAACGAACATGAATGTTGCTGATGTAGCTACGAGGGCACAGAAGAGTTTGAACTATGTGCCAAATGGATTGTGGACAACAGGTCCAGCATTTTTGCAACAAGATGAAAAACTTTGGCCAGCACAGAAAATAAATTATGTAAGCGAGGACTCAACGGAACGTCGTAAGCATATATTGACGGTATCAACAGTTCCTGTGATTGATATACAGCGATTCTCAAATTATATGAGATTGAAACGTACAGTAGGTTGGATAGTAAGATTTATGAATCAACTACGTAAACAGAATGTAACGAACGAGGTAAAAGAACTGGCATCACTGGAATTACAAAAGGCAGAAGTTATATTGTGCAAAATGGCACAACAACAGGTTTTTGCACAGGGAAATAGATGACCTGCAGAAACATGGATCTGTATCAAAGAATAGCGATATTTACTCATTAGCTCCTACACTTAACGAAGATGGAGTGATAATTCTATATAGCAGACTTGGCAACGCCACAGCGGTCTCGGAAGGTGTACGAGAACCAATAATTTTGCCAAAAGATCATCTGATTACTAAATTAATTGTACAGCGATATCACGAGCGTTTTCATCATCAAAATAATGAATTGATTATTGCAGAAATTAGTCAGAAATTCTGGATCACATGTTTACGTAATTTAGTCAGACAAACAAAGAGAAATTGTCAATATTGCAAGAATGCGAATGCAAAGCCGGAGGCGCCGTTTATGGGGCAACTGCCCATAGATCGGGTGACGCCATACGTGAGACCGTTTTCATACACGGGTCTCGACTACTTTGGTCCAGTAATGGTGACTGTAGGACGACGTCGAGAGAAAAGATGGGTCTCGTTATTCACATGTTTGACTGTACGAGCAGTTCACCTGGAATTAGCAGAAAACTTGTCTACTGACGCATGTATATTATGCATACGAAACTTCGTAAATAGGCGAGGCATTCCCGTACGGATAAGGTCGGATATGGGAACGAACTTCGTGGGAGCAGACAATGAGATAAGAAAGGTTAAAGAAATATTTGATTTCGAGAATATTCAGTCAGAATTGGCCAACAAAGGGATTCAATGGCAGTTCAATTGTGCAGCAAACCCAAGCTCTGGTGGCTGCTGGGAACGTTTAGTTCAATCTACGAAACGCGTATTGGCGGTGACTTTAAAGCAACAGGCACCACATGTTGAAACTTTGAGAAGTTTACTCATTGAAGTTTACTCATTAACAGTAGACCACTAACACATGTTGCAGTCGACGTCGACGATTCACAGCCACTGACGCCGAATCATTTTCTACTGGGAACATCAAACTCTACTCAAACACCTGGAGATACTAGCGACTATCCGCATCAGAAACAATATCGGATTTCTCAACAATTGAAAAACAAATTTTGGAAACGTTGGATACGAGAATATTTGCCAACACTAAGTGGAACGTCAAAAGAAGGCCTATACAAATAGGAGATGTGGTCATCATATGTGAGGACAATCAGCCGAGAGGCAGTTTTAAAAAAGGCGTTGTAATCAGTACCATTCCAGCGAGGGATGGAATCATACGTTTAGCGGAGGTGAAACATCAACGGGTATTTTGAAGCGTCCCGTATCTAAATTAGCTATTCTAGATGTTGTTGGTAAAACTCCCTTGTAGTTTTACGGTGGGCGGAATGTTGTGAATCGAATACATAATTTGAATTAAATACATAATTTGAATATTTGTTCTGTTGCCCTAGTAGTTATCGATAGGTCGCAGCCCTGGTTCAAAGCTTCGATACGTCGATCTTTCGATAGAAGAAAGAGTCGAAAAGCGGCAGCACAACACATAAAAATAAATAGCTTAGAATTGGATTAATATTGACTTAGATTTAATCTTTAATTTGCTCGTTATTGTTTGCATTAAGTTTGTTTTAAGTTGTTTGAATAAACAAATGAAATGTTCGTAGGACGAGTGAAAGTTATTCTATTTTCGTGAAGTTGAAAATATCACTTGCTAGCAAGAGTAGCAACAGTTTTATTTTTATATGTTGCCGTTTTTTTGGATATGAGTCACAATTACATGGAATTGTGAAATTCGGCGCAATACAGTGACACATACATACGTGCATGTATGTCTGTATTGGTGTTTTTTCGACGCTTTGAGTGCAGTTTGTATGTACATACATAGATGAAGCAAGATGTCGGTTTTAAGAAGCGCAAAAAAGCAGAAAAAAGATAATAAGAAGACAAACGATAAGTTAAATGGATCATTTGAAATGGATGAAAATGATAATGATACTGCTATTAGTAAAGAAAAAGATAATATGAATGATGATTTGGTCAAGAGCTTATTAGAACAAATGAAGCAATTAACTATGCAAGTGTCAACGATGCAGAATACTCAAGCGGAACAGAAGAGCATACTGGAAGAGCTACAAGCTTCACAGAATGCAGTTTGCGACGGCGATGGACTAGTTGGTGCAGCAAAGGGCGGCCCAATGATTGCTAGTATGGATGCTGGGGGCTTACATGGAAGCACAACATCAGAAGTAAACGTCACGCCTACATCGATTCTGGATACACACGAGGCGGTATCAGCAAGTGGTTCTGGCAATTCTCATCAACTCGACACAAATAATGATGATCGTGCCAAATGCATTGGCAATAGTGCTGCGCGTACTGGAGGCGGCATGGTTGAAACAGCAACTGGAAGAGATGGATCTGCATATGCGACCAACGTGGATTGTCAAAGAGTCACACTGGGTGACTTACGAGACAATCAAGATGAGCAGAGAGGCGTGTATGGCGTCTCGTATGGAACTGTGCAGCGAGAGGCGTCAACTGGTGGCGGCGTAAAATCTAGTGTACCGAATCAGAGAGGCGTGTATGGCGCCTCGTATGGAGCTGGTGCAGGCGTGTATGGCGCCTCACATGGAGTTGCTGCAGGCGTGTATGGCGCCTCGTATGGAGCTGGAGCAGCTGCTCAGGGAGCTTATGGCAATGGTCAAATAAGTGGAGTTCCTTATCCAGATGAATCGTTTTTTGAAGCCAGCATGTATGGTAACGTATCGGGGCATGTGGGACTTCGGGGTTGCGATCTAGTAGATTTGGCTGCACGGGGTCACAGAACAAATAATATAGATGAACAGAATAGAACACAAATGAGTATGACACGTACTTCACCGTTGTACAAGCTAATTGATTTGCCAGAGTTTACAGGAAATGCTGAAGATTGGCCTGTATTCGTAACTATGTTTAAAGAATCATCAGCAGCGTATGGATACTCAAACCTGGAAAACTTGCTCAGATTGCAAAAGAACTTGAAGGGACCCGCCAAGGAAGAAGTAAAAGCACTTCTGATAAATCCAATCAATGTGGAACGCATCATAGAACGTCTACAGTTTATGTATGGACGCCCGGAGTTACTCATAAAAAGCCAATTAGAGTTGATTGGTGAGATTCGTCCGGTTAATGAGAATAATTTGGAGCGTTTGGTACCTTTTTCGTCTAAAGTAGAGAATTTGGTAGTATTTTTACAGTCGGCAAAAATGCAGTGCAGCATTTGCACAATCCTGTACTTTTGCAGCAACTTGTTGACGAAACGGATTCAGTGGGTGGATTATGCAGCATCCATTCGCTCATATGCAGACTTAAGACACTTCACCTAATTGGCTCAGTGTCGTGGCGAGAAACGTAGCACGAGCAGCAACAACTATAAGTAGTCCAAAAGCCACAACCAAGGAGCGGTCAAGCCTACACGCAGAGGGTATATCAAACTATTGAGCAGCCAGCGAGACATGTTAATTCGCCGATAAAATGTTATCAGTGCGAGGGAGACCATACAATACAGAAATGCGACGAATTTAATAAAGCAAGCACAAAAGAAAGGTGGTCATTGGTGAAACGATTGGGAGTTTGCTTCGGATGTCTAAAAGAACCGAGGACACAGTTTGACGACATGCAAGAAGAAACGTAGTTGCGGTCAGGAGGGCTGTAAAAAGAGTTACATCATAAGTCACTGCATTATATAATCAAGAATGACGTGTCAACTAATAGCGCTGCAGAGGCAGCCATAAATAAGCTTGACCATGGAGTGTCAAAATTGTTATTTAAGGTTTTGCCAGTTGAGGTTATGGGTCCGAATAACTTAATAATGAAAACATATGCATTTCTAGACGAGGGATCATCGGCATCACTCGTAAATGAGAAACTTGCTTGTCAGATGGGCGTGAATCAGAAAAAGGTCTGATCTTACGCGCTTAACTGGATTGGTAGTCATGCGACTAATGTAAAGTCGATGAGCTGTCACTTGAGGATTCGAGCCCCAGGAGGGAATGGAAAATGGATGAGTTTTGACGCAAATACAGTCCCGGACTTGAAACTACCGTTGCAGACGGTTGATCTGCAAGAATTGAAAAATAAATACAAGCAACTAAGAGATATCCCATTGGGCGGATATATGAATGCAGATCGCACAATGCTAATTGGGATAAATAATTGTCATCTTGGATCTACATCGAGAAGCATCAATCTGGATAGCAACTTGTTGGCAGCGAAAACGAAGTTAGGATGGATTGTTTATGGATCAATGGGATCGCAGAAACAAGTCCAGTCACCATTATTGTCTATAGTATTTCATACACATATTAAAGAAAATACTGATGAGTCAGATTTGCATAAAATTATATCTGATTATTTTTCAACAGAAAATTTTGGAGTAAAAGCTGTTGCAAAAGCCTTTGGAATCTGTATCTGTACAGCGGGCTCGGAAAATATTGCTGGAAACTGCACAAAGCGGCTTGAAGGGACTTATGAAACTGGTCGTTTATGGTCTGAAGATGATGTAGTTTTTGCGGACAGTTACAATGCAGCTTTAAAAAGATTAAAGGCTGTAGAATACAAATTGGAGCGTAGTGGAAAGTTTACAGAGTATAATGATGCTCTCATGGAATTTGTTAGAAAAGGATATGCAATAAAAATGTCAAACGAAGATGCAGAAAAAGGTTGGTCCGAGGACGTGGTACCTACCACACTTCTGCGTATACAATGTTTAATAAACCAAACAAGATACGGCTGGTATTTGACGCGGCTGCAATGGTGAACGGAGTGTCATTGAACTCCAAATTGCTAAAAGGACCAGATGAGAACCCGCCTTTGACAAAGATACTATATAAATTTCGGCAAGGTAAGAATTGGAATATGTGCGGACATAAAGGAGATGTTTCTTCAAGTATCAGTACAAGAGGAAGATCAGGACTCCTTGAGATTTTTTATGGAGGAGTAACTGCTCAAACGGAAAGGTTGATACATACAAAATGAAGGTTATGATATTCGGTGCTTCGTGCTCACCATGCTGTACTCAATACGTTAACCCTCTAACGCTCATAAGTGTCTTGAGACACTTATTTTATTTTTAAATTTAAAAAAAAGGGAGCTTTTTTGTCTTTCAAATATTGCTTGATCGTTAATAAAACATTCAAATTTACTGAGAAAAAAGCTTTAAAAGCTCTCCAGTGCTTTAAACGGTACTTTTATTTTCATAAACACAAAACATATGTTTTTTTCGCGCGTGTAAATTGATCTGCTGCATGTGCTGTTGTGCAACAATTATTTTACAAAATCTGTGAAAGCAATCCATTTAAAATAATTTTTTATTGGAAGGTATGTTTATTTACAATTAAAACTAGTTTACAAAAATAAAAATAAATAAAAAATGTGCGTTGTAGCTTAAAAACAGTGATAAGTGTCTTGAGACACTTTTGGGACTGCAAGCAACTTTTTTTACCAGCAGCTATTTCACAACTGCTTGCAATTTTGTGTGTACACTTATTCATTATATGGATTGTTTTACTAGAAACTGACATATTAACCATATAAAGATGGCAAACCGGGTACGATTCAAATTATCCGATTTAACTGATGAACAGATTCATTTTGGAATTGTTTGAGAATGTCCCTTCCGATGCAGAGTTATCCGAGTCAAGTGACGACGAGGAAGATGACTTAAATGTGGCAGAAACTCTAATAGCTGCTGTGGAGGATATTAGCACAATATCATTTGCTTGTAATGATGAAGA
>JAWNPK010000076.1:0-55534 GCA_035047565.1 Drosophila mulleri | reverse complement strand
GTTTGTGTAAGCAGGGAGACGCTAAAAATGATTGAAATGGCTGTTGCTTGAATGGTTCAGGGGATCTCGTAGTCGAGCACTCTCGACTAGAGTTTTCTTACTTGTTATTCTTTGTATTTTTTTTTTTTTTTTATACCCTGAACCCATTGAAAATGGGAAATCAGGGTATAATGATTTTCTTAAAAGTATGTAACAGGGAGAAGAAGGCGTGGCAGACCCCACAAAGTATATATATTCTTGATCAGGGCGACAAACTGAATCGATTTAGCCATGTCCGTCTGTCCGTCTGTCCGTCTGTCCGTCTGTCCGTCCGTCCGTCTGTCCGTCTGTCCGTCTGTCCGTATGTATGAACGCGTCGATTTCTGAAGATATAGAAGCTAGAGACTTCAACTTTTTTTTAAAATGCTCGTATATAGCACGCGGATATCGAGTTTATCACTAAAAATCGATAACTCATCCCGTTATTTTTTTATCGATCAAAAACCTTATCGAAAACCAGTTATAAAATTATATCTCCTACACCTTTAGAGCTAAAGTCTCCAAATTTTAAATGTAGACTCGACTGCACGTGATAGAATTTCGATTTTTGTTATAATTCACCCCCCACCCCTATATCCACCCCCTTACCCTCATCTCTGTAAAAGGCGTATTTCAAATACTAGAGACTTGAACTTTGGCAAATATACGCATAGTAATGATAAAACCACATTCTGAAAGTTTCATGAAGAACGTACGTCCACAAAAAAGTTATTGAACAATTAAGTTCCCATAGTAAGCCCACACTGCAGCCCATGCCTGTTAATGCGTGCGTGCCTATGGGTGTCTATGTATGTGTGTTTGCGTGTGTATGTGTGTGTTTGTGTAAGCAGAGAGACGCTAAAAATGATTGAAATGGCTGTTGCTTGAAGGGTTCAGGGTATCTCGTAGTCGAGCAGTCTCGACTAGAGCTTTCTTACTTGTTTATATAAGGGAATGATGAAAGATTCTTTCCAAATTGAAGGGAATACAGAAGTATCCAAAGACAAGTTAAACAATTTTAGTAATTGTGACTGAAGAGAAGCACTGCACTCTTTAATCACACAACTAGGAATATTATCGGCACCAGGAGAGAAAGATGATTTCAATGTCCTAATGGCTGCAGCCAGAGAGGATGCAGTAACTTTGGGGGTATTTATAGACCCATAATCAGGGAGTGAATATGGATATGAGTTGCTGTAGAGATCAGCAGAAGAATAAGTGGATTGAAAAAAATCAGCAAATAGATCAGAGGAATCCTGGTCATTGCAAGTTTTTTCACCTCCAAGGACAAATGAGGACGGAAAACCAGAAGATTTACGCTTCGAGTTTACAAATGAGTAAAATTGTCTGGGATCACGAGTAAACTGCCGTTTGCAACGTGTAAGATAATTCTCATAACAGCTAGAATTTAAAAGATTGAAATTTGACTTGGCAATGGAATATTTGGACCAGTCAACACTTGAACCAGACTTTTTATAATTTTTAAAACATTTAGTTTTAATGTTTCTCAAGCTCGAAAGAGTCTTGGTAAACCAAGGGGGCTTATTTGAAACAGGCGAAATACGGCGGAGAGGAACACAAACATCCAGAATAGAGTTTAAGGTAGAATAAAAAAACGATGCTGCCAAATTAATATCAACCGACTCATTTAAAATAGACCAGTCTGTCGAATTAATTAATTCGTTAAGCAAAACGAAATTGCATTTACGATAACAGCGACTGAGTTTAGAAGGCATTGGAGTAGTAGAGGTAGGATTAACAACAGTTAATAAAACCTCTAAAGTGGGGTGATGTGTATCCTCAGGTAGAGAGAAAGGAGTTGATCTCACGACATTAATGAGCGAATCATGATTAACAAACACAAGATCAAGAGTACGATTAAGATGGTTTGAAATATAGTTCATCTGAAACAAAGACAGGTTAAACAATTCGTCAAAAAGATAGTGATCAATTGTCGGAATTAAGTAATTAGCATTATAAATTGATAACCTGAACCCATTGAAAATGGGAAATCAGGGTATATAATGGTTTTGTGAAAAGTATGTAACGGGCAGAAGGAATCATCGCAGACCCCATAAAGTATATATATTCTTGATCAGGGCGATGAGCTGAGTCGATATAGCCCTGTCCGTCCGTCCGTCCGTCCGTCCGTCCGTCCGTCTGTCCGTCCGTCTGTATGAGTGCGTCGATCTCAGAAGTTATAACAGCTAGAGTGCTGAAATGTAGACATGTAGACTCGTGTATACCATACGCAAAACGAGTTTATCAAATGTTTTCGATCGATTGCCCGATTTCTTTTTTATCGAGAACACTATTAATCCTAGAGACTTCAGATTTATTGCGTATATACATTTGATGGATACACACATTTTGTAATTTACAGATTTTGGATCCCACGCCCCCTTTGCCACCAATTTGTAATAAACGCATTTCAAGTACTAGAGACATGTGCTTTAGAATGTACACAGATTTACACATTATGATTACGTTCTGAAAGTTTCATTAAGATTGTATGTCTACAAACGAAATTATTCAACAAATAAATTCTCATAATATTGCCTACACTGCAGCGCAGCCCAAGCGCAGTCGGTGCTTACTGCGCAGTTAGCAGAGCGCAGGCATATGCGTGGGGGTGGATGCATGTGTATGTATGTGTGCAGAATGATTGGAGCATTAGTATGGAGGGTTCAGGTATCTCCTAGTCGAGCAGTCTCGACTAGAGTTTTCTTACTTGTTTTATCGAATCTGGATGCATCTCAAGTTGATGAAATCCTTTTGCAAGGTCTATTGTCGTGAAATAATTACATCTGCCTAGTTTTCCAAAAATCTCGTCCATATTTGGTATTGGGTGTCTGTCATTTATAGTTACGTCATTTAATTTTCTGTAGTCAACAAAAATCGAAATTCTATAACGTACATATCAATCTACATTTAAAATTTGGATACTCTAGCTCTAAAGATGTAGGAGATATAATTTTATAACTGCATTTCGATAAGGTTTTTGATCGATAAAAAAATAATGGGACGAGTTATCGATTTTTAGTGATAAACTCGATATCCGCGTGCTATATACGAGCATTTTAAAAAAAGTTGAAGTCTCTAGCTTCTATATCTTCGGAAATCGACGCGTTCAAACATACTGACAGACGGACAGACGGACAGACAGACGGACAGGGCTAAATCGACTCAGTTCGTCGCCCTGATCAAGAATATATATACTTTATGGGGTCTGCCACGCCTCCTTCTGCCTGTTACACACATTTCAACAAAAACATTATACCCTGATTTCCCATTTTCAATGGGTTCAGGGTATAAAAAATCATCCATAGCTATTGCCGTTTATATCTAGTACATCTTTAGAACTATACAATTTTGATTTTTGTATATTTTGGATACCGGTTCCAAGCTAGCAGCAGATCAGCGCGATTTTCTAATACATGTGCACAAACTCATTGTTTATTCTATGCGTATAGACAAAAGCGCTCCTTTTGTGATATTCTAAGAATTGCGATTGATTTCTGGATTTTCTAGCTGTTAATGTAGTTTTGTCAGATGATGCTCTGTTATTACGTTATTATATTTTAGCTACCATATAGTCAAGCAAAGCAATGGCGTGGGTGATAAAGGCGACGCGAGTTATGTTAGAGTAGCGGAGGTTCAAAGCCCTTTGAATGTTTTTTTTTTTTTTTTTTTTTTCATACATATTTCATTTTCATTATAAAAGAGATATTTTATTGGGAAGGTGGGAGCTTTAATAAAGGGTACTTAATACTTCTCATTTTCTGAATCGAACAATTTTATAAGTTTAAATTTGTTTCTTCTTAAATAGCCCTCATAGCATATACGTATATATGTATGTATATAATGTATACATATATACATACAGATACACACAAGTCTGCACGCATAGCATCAAGCATTCCAGCCTTCTTATACACGCGCTCACTTTTATGTGTGTATGTATTTTCTCTTTTTTTCTCCTCCCTTTTTCCCCTTTCATTTTTTTTTTTTTTTTTTTTTTTTTTTTTATATTTTTTTCTTTTTTATCTCTTCCCCTTTTTTCCCCCCCTTTACCCCTTTTCTTCCCCTTTTCCCATTCCCTATTCTTTCCTATCACCTTTCTCCTTTTTTTTTTTTTTTTTTTCACTCATCCCTTCACCACCCCTTTCCCTCTCCCCCTTCCTCTTTAATTTACAAATTTGTATATCAAATCTTTTTCTATATATTATATACATATATACATACAATACACATATCTCACTATCATCAGCATTCCGCCTTCTTTCACGCGCTCACTTTTATTGTGTATGTGTGTATGTATGTGCACATAAATGAGTACTCTAGCGTGTTCTAAGAATCTCAAATGCGACTGATTTGTTTTTGCATTGTTCTTGAAGTTTTCAACCGCTACTCTGGCTTTTCATAACAAAAATGTCATTTCGTTTATTTACTGTTGTTGAAAGCAAGCGGTAGCGCTTTTATATTTTTTTAATTTTATAAAAATGTTTACTTCCGTGTTATCAATGCCTATTAAGCCTATTTGTTAGAGCTGGAGAACCATCGATGGAACCATCGATATAATCGATGGAACTTTATTTTTTCGATACATCGATGGAAATTTCTCGATGGTCAATATATCGACAATTTAATTTGAGTGGAGAGCTTGCACGTGTAAGTCAGAAATCTTGTCTTCTAATTTTATTTTGTTTTTAGATTTACAAAATAACTATTGCAATTCAACATTGTAGCGGAACCAAATCAATCTATTTCCTCTCAACTGGCAGTTCCTCATTTAATATGGACAAATTTGTATATGCAAAATCATTTGTAGTCTTATTTCAATATATTCTGTAATTTCTTAGAAAAAGATGTTGTTGCCCCTACGCCTTCAACAACTTCAAGTCCACCTAACGCCGCTGCTCCCATCGGTCGCAAACGAAAAAATGCGTTTCGGAAGTTTGGTCCGATTTTGACCGCTTAAATAACAAAGTCTTTGCCAGATGTCGACATTGCGGCAAAGAATACCGCACAAGTGGGAACACATTTAATTTGATGGAGCACTTAAGACGAGTCCACCCATTTGAGCAAAATTCTGAAAAGACCAAAAGTACAACCGACTTAAAATCATTTTTTCCTCGTAGCGACTGTTATAGTTCTACGTCGACCAGGAAGAGGCGCAAATTGAGAAGTCCCTTGCTCGCATGGTGGTAATTGATTTGCAGCCTTTTCAATAGTCGAAAATGATGGTTTTAAAAATTTAATAAAAACACTCGATGAGAAATATATTTTGCCAAGTCGTCCATATTATTATAGTAGTAAGATTTGAAAGTCAAATGATCTCTTATATGTACTTTTTTATACCCTGAACCCATTGAAAATGGGAAATTAGGGTATAATGGTTTTGTTAAAAGTATGTAACAGGGAGAAGGAGGCGTGGCAGACCCCACAAAGTATATATATTCTTGATCAGGGCGACAAACTGAATCGATTTAGCCATGTCCGTCTGTCCGTATGTATGAACGCGTCGATTTCTGAAGATATAGAAGCTAGAGACTTCAACTTTTTTTTAAAATGCTCGTATATAGCGCGCGCATATCGAGTTTATCACAAAAGATCGATAACTCATCCCGTTATTTTTTTATCGATCAAAAACCTTATCGAAAACCAGTTATAAAATTATATCTCCTACACCTTTAGAGCTAAAGTCTCCAAATTTTAAATGTAGACTCGACTGCACGTGATAGAATTTCGATTTTTGTTATAATTCACCCCCCACCCTTATATCCACCCCCTCACCCATAAGTTTGTAAAAGGCGTATTTCAAATACTAGAGACTTGAGCTTTGGCAAATATACGCATTGTAATGATAAAACCACAATCTGAAAGTTTCATGGAGAACGTACGTCCAGAAAAAAAGTTATTAAACAATTAAGTTCCCATAGTAAGTCCACACTGCAGCCCATGCCTGTTAATGCGTGCGTGCCTATGGGTGTCTATGTATGTGTGTTTGCGTGTGTATGTGTGTGTTTTGTGTAAGCAGAGAGACGCTAAAAATGATTGAAATGGCTGTTGCTTGAAGGGTTCAGGGGATCTCGTAGTCGAGCACTCTCGACTAGAGTTTTCTTACTTGTTATACCCTGAACCCATTGAAAATGGGAAATCAGGGTATAATGGTTTTGTTAAAAGTATGTAACAGGGAGAAGGAGGCGTGGCAGACCCCACAAAGTATATATATTCTTGATCAGGGCGACGAACTGAGTCGATTTAGCCCTGTCCGTCTGTCTGTCCGTCCGTCCGTCCGTCCGTCCGTCCGTCCGTCCGTATGTATGAACGCGTCGATTTCAGAAGATATAAGAGCTAGAGACTTGAACTTTTTTTTAAAATGACCGTATATACAGCGCGCATATCGAGTTTATCACCAAAAATCGATAACTCGTCCCATTATTTTTTTATCGATCAAAAACCTTATCGAAATGCAGTTATAAAATTATATCTCCTACATCTTTAGAGCTAGAGTATCCAAATTTTAAATGTAGATTGATATGTACGTTATAGAATTTCGATTTTTGTTCAATTTCACCCCCCACCCTTATATCCACCCCCTCACCCATAAGTTTTTAAAAGGCGTATTTCAAATACTAGAGATTTGAGCTTTGGCAATTATACGCATAGTAATGATAAAACCACAATCTGAAAGTTTCATGGAGAACGTACGTCCACAAAAAAAGTTATTAAACAATTAAGTTCCCATAGTAAGCCCACACTGCAGCCCATGCGTGCGCGCCTATGGGTGTCTATGTATGTGTGTTTGCGTGTGTATGTGTGTGTTTGTGTAAGCAGAGAGACGATAAAAATGATTGAAATGGCTGTTGCTTGAAGGGTTCAGGGGATCTCGTAGTCGAGCAGTCTCGACTAGAGCTTTCTTACTTGTTTTTTATTATTTTTGTTAAGCAACTGAAAGAAACTCGTTGTATATTTTTAAGAAAACTGGACTGAATAAACCTTGTTTGTGGAACCTTAGCATTCATAGTATGTAAATATGTATTTAATTTGCAACATTTTTGATTTTAATATATAAAAAAATTTAAGGTGGAACCATCGATTATATCGATGGTTTGAACCATCGTTGGGAAAACCATCGAGTACCGTCTCTATCGATGGTTCTCCAGCTCTACTATTTGTATATACATGTATGTTAATGCCAAATCTCATTAACAAGAATTGCTCCTCCCGCCACTGTTGCCGCTGGCTTGGCGAAAAAATAGGACAGATTGACCCAGAAAATAGGACAAAAAACGGACAGATTTTTTTTAATAGGACAAAAAAATTTTTCATCAATAAAACAAAAAGTTTAAGTAAATTTATGCATTTTCATGCAAATTTATTAATACTTCGTCGAGTGTTTCATTTTCAGATTCTAAAACATTCATGTTTGTGCCGATTTGACGCAAAAATTTTTCAGGCACTTCATAGTTATGGCAGCAAGTTCCGTTTTGACGTAATCCAAATCTGAATAAGGAAATTTAATTTTTTTGAAATATGTTGTACGTAAGTATTTTTTTAAAAATAACAACTTACCTAACTGCCAAAATCGAATTTAGCGTATCGATGTGAAGCCTGTTCCTGTTTAGGTGCTAAAGATAGTTTCTTACCTAACATCTTATTAATTGAAACATCGGTCGACTCATCAATTAACAAGCTATACTTGTTTTCCCCTACTTCAATTTTCAACTCTTCTTCGAAGTTGCTTTCCAGGGGTGTGTAGAGAGGGGGACCCCAAAAATTCGGGCTCCTCCCCCCCCCCCCCCCCCCCCCCCCCCCCCCCCCCCCCCCCCCCCCCCCCCCCCCCCCCCCCCCCTCTCTCGAAGTGCGGGGCCAGAGCTACTTTTTATACCCTCGAACCCATTGAAAATGGGAAATCAGGAGTATAATGTTTTTGTTGAAATGTATGTAACAGGCAGAAGGAGGCGTGGCAGACCCCATAAAGTATATATATTCTTGATCAGGGCGACGAACTGAGTCGATTTTAGCCCTGTCCGTCTGTCCGTATGTTTGAACGCGTCGATTTCAGAAGATATAGAAGCTAGAGACTTCAACTTTTTTTTAAAATGCTCGTATATAGCACGCGGATATCGAGTTTATCACTAAAAATCGATAACTCATCCCGTTATTTTTTTATCGATCAAAAACCTTATCGAAATGCAGTTATAAAATTATATCTCCTACATCTTTAGAGCTAGAGTATCCAAGTTTTAAATGTAGATTGATATGTACGTTATAGAATTTCGATTTTTGTTCAATTTCACCCCCCACTCTTATATCTACCCCCTCACCCATAAGTTTGTAAAAGGCGTATTTCAAATACTAGAGACTTGAGCTTGGGCAATCATACGCATAGTAATGATAAAACCACAATCTGAAAGTTTCATGGAGAACGTACACGTCCAGAAAAAAAAGTTATTAAACAATTAAGTTCCCATAGTAAGCCCACACTGCAGCCCATGCGTGCGCGCCTATAGGTGTCAATGTATGTGTGTTTGCGTGTGTATGTGTGTGTTTGTGTAAGCAGAGAGACGCTAAAAATGATTGAAATGGCTGTTGCTTGAAGGGTTCAGGGGATCTCGTAGTCGAGCACTCTCGACTAGAGTTTTTTCTTACTTGCTTAATTATTGATGTGCACTTTGTCCTGTGCAATTGTATTTCTTTCGCATCTAATTGTAACTTGCACAATTCGCAAATAGTGCAAGTGCCGCCTCTTGCCTACAACTCGCACTACTTACAAGGGGCTTAAATGTAATTTTGTTTACTTGTTGAAAGGGCTTTGCATTTTGCATATGTTTTTTTGAATGCCCATGCGCGCGGAGCTGGTCGATTTTAGCATTTAACGTGCATTTACAATATTTACAAAATGCTTTATCAGGATCTTTAGGATCCCGACAAACCCAATCCTTCAAGTCGCATTCCTTCATCCAGGAATTTCTAAATTTTTGTTTGTACGTATCTTTCGGTATCCTTTACTTTTAACAATTATAACTCGAGTGAGCGATGTTCGATAAGTCAGATTTCGATAACACATATAAAACAGGGTTGCATTGCATTGAAAATGTTCAAAAAATCATGATCAAAGCGATGACATGCACTTGAAAATAACAAATTATATATGAGACTCAGAAAATTAAAAAAAGGCCCACCGCCAAGTACTATTACTATTACTATTACTTGCTTCTTTATACTATACTGTGAATATACGACATCGCCATTTTGCGCGAACCGTATTTTAAATTGAATAAAATTTTTTTAAATTACTCCACCACGTGTCCTTATCTGACGACTCCACACGACATCATTTGGTCCTTCGAGCCGGATAATGTTCAAACATATCCACCAGCGATTCTTGGGAGTATCAGATAAGTAATTGCTTACTTTTCGCCTCACTGCAACTTGCATAGATTAGTGCATACCGGCATTTGTTATACGACATTTCCGCCACATATGGTTGTACATTGTTGTGCAAGTTGCATTCCACTAATATATATATTCTTATATATTAGACACGAATCTGGATATATATATTCTTATATATTCAGATACGTGAAGTCCATAGCCATACATACATACATATATGTATGTATGCACTAACCTTCAAGTCCGTTGCATATTCACGTATTCCGAATCTTTCCGTTTTGCTAAGACATAATACACAATATCCTTTGTGTCTTGTCGCAATTCAACCATAACATTCAATCCAATCACAATAGTCCGATTGCACACATTTAATTGCGATTTCATTGCAATATATGTACGTATGTACATACAAGATTCCCATTGCATATACATACACATATACATATGCACATCTGTATGTATAATCAACACCACACATATATATATTAAAATAAATAAAAATTAAATAAATAAATATTACTCAGAAATTGCAGATTTTAGGATTTTTGCATTATTATTTAAAAGTACGTAGTTTTAGTCTCAAAATACGTAGGTACGTAGATCTCCTTTAAAATACGTAGATCTACGTATAAATACAGAGGGTTGGCATCGCTGCTCTGCCATCCAAATATATAAGAACATACGTACATACATATATCCATATGAATGTAAACTAGAGCGATAGTTGTGCGATAGTTTGTTTCTTAGAGATCACAGCGCGCAACTATTGTTTCTGATACCGATAGTTAAAATAATAATAAATATATAAAACCAAAAAAAATATATATTAAATTAAAACAGAGCGGAGGAATAATTAATTAGATAGTAAATACAGATAAAATCGTACATTTTAATAATTTTAATTTTTTTAATATTCTGATACATATACATTTTTATTATTTTTTAATTTTTACTATTTTTTTTATATATTCTTCGATTTGCATTTTTTTTGTTTGATAAACTTTGATTCGGTGATCGAACTCTGCATTCATTGCCGACTCTCCAGGCTTTGCTTAACCCCGTATCCGAGTAAGCCTCCATGTCCGATCGTTCTAGCCGAGCGCAATTGAGTGTACCTGCTTCCCGTCTGATCAAACGCAGTGCTTCCGCATCTCCCATTCCGTCCGGGAAACCACAGACCACCAGCACTTTCAAGCGCAGTCCGGTCGTTACACGGTCCAGTCCGAAGCCAGCAGTATCAGTCAACATGTCTCTGTACGATTTCATCGCTGCTGCGGATAGGCTCATTAAGTTCGAAGCCCGAATCGACGGTCCCGGAGATTCTAACGCCACTTATGCAGCTCAGCTCCGGGTCTTCGAGATCCGCCGAGATTGTGTCCAGGCAATATGGGATGATGCTGAGCAGCAGTATAAGGTCTGTGCCAGAGCATTGAGCCAAGGAGCAAGCAGTGGCGAAGTTGAAGCCATGGAGGCCAAATTCGACAACTGTTATTCTGTCTACGAGCGGTGTACGACCCATCTGGGTGTACAGATCGATGCACTTTCCGCATCGAGTACACCGCCCGTTCCTATGTCCGCTCATGAACGACGGCTTTGCATCAGCTTGGGACGCCTTGTGTGACCGGTACGAGAACAAGCGACTGCTAGTGAACAGCCTGCTCAAGATCCTTCTCAATCTCCCCAAAGTCACCAAGGAATCAGGCGCAGCTCTCAGAGAATTGCATGGCACCATTCATAAAGCGAAGGCAACTTTGCCTGAACTGCTTTGCTCAAGGTCACCAACTGCGCGACTGCACTAGCATACACAATTGCGCCAAGTGCAAGGGGAGGCACAATACACTGCTTCACCGTGAAAGCTCCACAGCAAACAGCTCCTCGTCCGGAGCCGCGGTGACTCCAGGTACGTCCGAAGTACCTCGTAATGTGCAGTCGTATTTCACGGCCGATACTCCAGGTGTCCTGCTTGGTACGGCCGTAATTGATATGTGTCACTTGGGGGTCACATATCCAGCCAGGGCTCTAATCGACTCGGGGTCCGAGGCAACGTTCATTTCTGAACGATTATTCCGTCGATTTCCGCTTTCACGACTAGGGTTACCGTTCTCCACGATGAAAAACTCGACCACCTCATCACCAAATTTTGGGGAGGTGGAGAATCTCCCCAAGGTAGCCAGTGAGCCGGACTCTGCGTGTGAGGATAATTTTGTCCGAACCACACGGAGAGACAAGTCTGGCTCCTACGTTGTGACTCTTCCGTTCAAAAATCCGGATCACCCTGACTTGGGTCATTCGCGATCCATCGCTCTGAGGCAGTTTCTCAAGAATGAGAGCAGATTGTCCAAGAATCCGTCACTCAAGGCCGAATACGACGCTATCCTGCAAGAGTATCTCGACTTGGGTCATATTAGGCCAGTGTTATCACATTGCAATCCTGCAATGAGTAACTTTTACTTGCCTTACCATGCAGTCTTTAAGGCCGACAGCACCACCACCAAAGTGAGGGTGGTGTTCAATGCATCGTGCCCATCTTCCAATGGGAAGAGCCTGAATGGCCCAGGCCCGGTCCTTTAGTCCGACCTCACGATGCAAATCCTCCAATGGCGATACTATCGATACGTGTTCAATGCCGACATCACTAAAATGTATCGCCAAATTCGTGTTGATCCAAAACACACCCCTTTCCAACGAATCCTTTTCCGTAAGCCAGACGGCAACATCGGGGAGTTCGAGCTAAGCACCGTCACTTTTGGAGTAAACTGTGCTCCCTTCCTGGCTTTGAGAGTTCTCAAACAGCTCGCAAATGACGTGAGATCCCGTTTGCCTCTCGCCAGCAAGGTCATTTCCGAGTGCATGTGCGTCGATGACGTACTTGCAGGAGCACATTCCAAAGAAGAGGTGATCGCAACCATCGCCGAACTCACAGAAGCTCTGGAGAGTGCGGGGTTTCCTTTAAGGAAGTGGACATCCAATTCCATGGATTGTCTAAAGGCTATCCCAAAGAGTCATCGGCTGTGCGAGGATTTCTTAGAGCTAGAGGATTCAAGCACAGCAAAGACTCTAGGCCTACGTTGGCAAGCGCAAGCCGATCTGTTCCTTTTTTCGCCCCCTAACATTCCTCTCCAAGAGACCTATACAAAAAGGTCGGTCCTTTCACAGATCGCCAAGTTGTTCGACCCTGCAGGGTGGTTGGCACCTTTTGTCATTCGAGCAAAAATATTTATGCAAGCGCTCTGGCTACGCGGTTTAGATTGGGACCAACCTCTGCCTGGTGATCTCCTCACCCAATGGCAAGAGTTTCTCCTCAGCTTCTCCAGCCTTCGGGACATCCGTGTGCCTCGATGGGTACATTTCCAACCTCGAGCCACTATCCAATTTCATGGGTTTTGTGACGCATCTGAGCGTGCTTACGGAGCGGCTGTCTATCTCCGTGTAGAACTTGACAACCAGATCTTCGTCAATCTGCTCTCCGCCAAAACGAGAGTCGCTCCGATCAAATCCCTTTCTATACCCCGCTTGGAGCGTTGCGGTGCTGTCCTTCTGACCGACTTATGCTCAGTACTGCTCCCGGCATCCCCGGCAGTCAGTTTTCAGTCCTTTTACTGGACCGATTCGACTATTGTCTTAGCCTGGCTAAACAAGCCTGCTTGCAATTGGACAACCTTCGTCGCAAATCGGATCAGTAAAATCACTGAGCTCACCAATCCTGGTGACTGGCATCATGTCAGCTCAGAACATAATCCTGCGGACCTAGCTAGCAGAGGAGCTCATCCACAAGAACTTCTCTCAAATCCGCTATGGTTCCATGGCCCAGATTGGCTTCGACTTTCCCAGTCTCACTGGCCACTCGTTCCTGCTCTTAGCCTGGAGATTGCTCTGGAGAAAAAGCATCTAAAAGTCATGCTGCCACCTTGACTCCTCCAGCTGAATTCACAAGCAGGTTTTCAGAACTTCATCGAGCCCTCCGTGTAACCGCTTGGATGTTTCGTTTCATCAACCGGTGCAGGAGATCCGCTCCCCCTCCATCGCAAGAGCTCAGTGCTGATGAATTGCACTTTATTCAGTCCAGGTTCATCTCCTTGTGCCAAAAAAGAGTCTACTCAAAAGAGATCAGTTGATTACGTGCACAGCAACAACTTCCGGCCTCAAGTCTACTCCGCAATCTTAATCCTTTCCTGGATAGTAAAGGTATCCTGAGAGCATGCGGACGCATAAGGACATCCGCCTCCTTAAGCTATGACGAGCGCCACCCATCATCCTCCCTTCCTCGTGCTCTTTCACAAAGCTGCTGGTCCGTTTCACCCATCACATATCCTTTCATGGCGGGAACCAATTAATTGTGAGACTCATCCGTTCACAATTCTGGATCCCTAAGCTAAAGGTCCTCATCAAATCGGTGATAAACTCATGCAAGTCCTGCGTAGTTTATCGTAAGCGTCTCCAAACGCAAATGATGGGCGACCTGCCAGCTGATCGCACAACCTTCACCAGGCCCTTCACCGTCGTAGGCGTCGACTTTGCAGGCCCCTTCGATGTGAAGAATTACGCCGGACGTGCCTGCCTCATCACAAAGGGGTACGTCTGTGTGTTTGTGTGTTTTAGCACCAAGGCTATCCATCTCGAGGCCACGTCCGACCTAACCACCGAAAAATTCTTAGCGGCGTTCTCCCGCTTGGTTGCTCGGCGTGGATGTCCGCAGAAGATTTACTCCGACAACGGGAAAACGTTTGTCGGAGCCGCAAAGACGTTATCGCGAGACTTTGTGCAATCACTCCGATCCGAGGTGCTTGCAAAGCACTCTCTCCATAGCCTATCCTGGTATTTCAATCCACTGAGCGCATGGGCGGCTTGTGGGAATCAGGGGTGAAGAGTTTCAAGGCCCTATTCTACAAATCCACTGCCTCATCGAAATATACTTTCGAAGAGCTTTCGACCCTCCTGGCAAGAATAGAAGCCTGCCTCAACTCGAGACCGATAGCACCCATGTCCGAGGATTCCACCGATCTACAAGCCCTTACTCCAGGACACTTTCTAGTCGGTGGGCCTCTTATAACTATTACTGAGCCCAGAATTACGCAAGATGCGATGTCTATCCTGAATCACTGGCAGCGACTTAAGGCTCTTCACCAACAATTTTGTATCTTAAGGAGCTGCATAAACGTAATAAATGGCAGTTCGCACAACGTGACTTGAAGGTCGGCGACATGGTCATCGTGAAAGACAACAATGTAGCCATCAACGAGTGGCGGCTTTGCCGTGTCCACCTCACGCACCCAGGAGATGACGGGAAGGTCCGAGTGGGACATTTCCCTCCGGATTTGTAGACCCGTCATAAGTTGGTCATCCTACCAACGGACGATAATACCGCTGTGATGTCCAACTAACCATGTATGTGCATCTAATTCCATCACTTACCACCCCGCACATCTCTCCTTTTCAGCTATGCCACAGCATCTTTCCGATGCCGCGTGTGTAGAGGGGTCCACGCTCTGCGGAAGTGCATGCGTTTCCTGGGCCTTCCGGCCGAGAAACGTCTTCGCGCCGTACTAATCAATAAGTACTGCGCGAATTGTCTGGCGCACCAGCACTCCGGGCAATCCTGCCGAAGCAAGGCCAAATGCAAGACGTGTGGCCAGAGCCATCACACGCTGCTGCATCTGCCTGGAGCTCGTCGCCGACAGCGACGTCGTCCCGCTGCAGCCCCTATCAGCGGGCCCACCTCCTCCGCCCTCGCCGGGACACCTGCACCACAAAAAGGATCCCGCAAAAGACGACGCCACCAGGCAGCATCCAGGGCCACGAGGGAAGTTACGCCGCCGCTGAGCACGCTGATGCAGCACAAGGCTGTTAGCATCCTGCCCACGGCAATTGTCATTGTGCAAACGGACCATAAGGATTTCGATGTGAGGGCGTTGATCGATCCGTGTAGCCCTACTACTCGGGTCCAAGCTTCATTGGCAAGGGCCATGGGTCTTTCCGCCACTAGCGTGGGTCCGGGAGAGGTTTGCACGGCGACCATCTGGTCGAAAACATCCGATTTCCATATTAATGTTATCCTGCAATTAGACCCGCAGCTCAGTTGCCGGACGCCAATCCGGCCGATCGAGCACGCAGCCAATCCGGCTGGGATTACGCTCGCCGACGGCAATTGGGCTCGACCCAGTACAGTGTCTGTTGTGCTGGGGGCTGACGTGTATTCTCACGTCATCCTTCCAGGAATCGTCCCCAGCACTGACGGTCGTCCCATGGCCCAGACCACCGTCTTCGGGTGGGTCCTTTCAGGTTCCTACGAATAATCTGCACCAATATATATTGCAATCCTTGCAAGGGGGGAGTATGTTAATGCCAGATCCCATTAACAGGATTGCTCCTCCCCCACAGAGCCCGATTATGCTATTAACAGCTTTCTGTTAATAGCATAACCGCTTGCTCTCATTACTTGGCCCTCCGCCAAGTACTATTACTATTACTATTACTTGCTTCTTTATACCATACTGTGAATATACGACATCGCCATTTTGCGCGAACCGTATTTTAAATTGAATAAAATTATTTTAAATTACTCCACCACGTGTCCTTATCTGACGACTCCACACGACATCAGTAATGAAAATATCTAAAATTGAGGGTCGCCCCTGACTACCTACCCATGACTGATGTCTGCAGTTTAAGTCACCTCCCAAAATGTATGTTCTATTTACGCTACACAACTTATGTATGTCGGCCTGAAAAAGCTGTTTTTTAGAGGGATTATCGCCCCCTGGAAAATAGCATGAAAAAATGGACGTCTCAGTGCCATCGCTCTTGGAGATTTGTATGCCAATTGATTCAATAATTTTAGTATTTGGGGGAGGAAGCAATGAGTGGCGAATATTTCTTTTAATGAAGATTGCTACCCCTCCCCCTCTGCTAGTCGTACGATCGTTCCTGTAGCAGCTATATTTACGAATCTTAAGGAAAGTCTCATTTTTTAACCACGTTTCAGATACTAGGCAAATGTCAATGTCATTTTCAAGTAGAAAATGACAAAATTCTTCATTTTTATTTAGAATATCCCTGGCATTCCACGCAATGATCTTTACTTTGTCTAACATTAAGAAAGAAACTTGAAGGCAAGTGAGGTTATTACCTCAACTTATCAGTCTTGGATTTACAGTTTCTGATATTGCTAATGAGCTCAAAAGTAAGACTTTTTAGCTCGTCTAATGAAAAAAGATCAGTACTATTTAGATCTGGTTGCCTGGCCCAGGTTGTCTTTAATGGTACAGATATCTGTCCATTAAGATTTGGAAAGGTTTTAACGCAGTTTATTTGTGGTGCCTGAGATGCCGTTCTGACTTCCCGTGCCTTGGTGATGACCTTCTCCCTTGACTTTATATAGTTTATTCTGCCTGGACACT
The DNA here is from genome assembly GCA_035047565.1 of Drosophila mulleri. Lineage (NCBI taxonomy): Eukaryota > Metazoa > Arthropoda > Insecta > Diptera > Drosophilidae > Drosophila > Drosophila mulleri. Next base: position 38,714 of record JAWNPK010000076.1, on the reverse strand, counting down.
CCACTGAATTAGCTTTATGAGAGCCGTGACAGTTTGCACACTTGATGAGTGACTTTTCTGGACACTCGATAGTTTTGTAGTTCCCAGCGATTATATCAAAGTAATTTTACTCTCAATCTGGTTAGTTTTGAATTTGATTCTTTCATTTTATACAACCAACACAATGGTTGATGATCACTATTTATTTGGAAATGTCGACCTAGAAGGTAATGTCGAAAGATTTTTGTTGTCCATACAATAGCTAAAACTAAATAGTTCTTTTTCTATGGCGCTATAGTTGGTTTCATGGTCATTAAGGGTTCTGCTTATAAGACTGAGGGGATGTCCGTCTTGGGAAAGTACAGCTCCAAGAGCTACATTACTTGCGTCAGTTGTTAAAATGAACTTTTTTTCGAAATCTGGAATTTTTAAAATTGGGTCTTTGGCAATAAGTTGTTTTAGTTTTTCAAAATCATTAATGTATTCTGGATTTTTAATGTCTATTTTTGAATCTTTTCTAAGTACTGTTGTCATTGGTTTGGCTATGTCTGCAAAAATTTGAATAAATTTTCGATAGTTATCAGTTAATCCAAGAAAACCTTTGATTTCCTTAGTTTTTGTTGGAATTGAATATTTCAGAATTACTTTTGTTTTTATCAGAATTGGGTTTTATTCCATCCTTAGATATGATTTGTCCTAGGAAGGTAGTTTCTTGTTTTAGAAAAACGCATTTGTCAAGTTTTAATTTGAGATTGGCTTCAGAAAGCTTCTCGAAAACTAATTGTATTCATGCAACGTTGAAAGGTTGCAGGTGCATTCTTTAATCCAAATGGCATACGAAGATATACATAGTGGCCATGTTTAGTGGAGAAAGCTGTTTTTTATACCCTGAACCCATTGAAAATGGGAAATCAGGGTATATAATGGTTTTGTGAAAAGTATGTAACGGGCAGAAGGAATCATCGCAGACCCTATAAAGTATATATATTCTTGATCAGGGCGACGAGCTGAGTCGATATAGCCCTGTCCGTCCGTCCGTCCGTCCGTTCGTCTATCCGTCTGTATGAGTGCGTCGATCTCAGAAGTTATAACAGCTAGAGAGCTGAAATTTTGCATGTAGACTCGTGTATACCATACGCAAAACGAGTTTATCAAATTTTCGATCGATTGCCCGATATCTTTTTTATCGAGAACACTATTAATCCTAGAGACTTCAGATTTATTGCGTATATACATTTGATGGATACACACATTTTGTAATTTACAGATTTTGGATCCCACGCCCCCTTTGCCACCAATTTGTAATAAACGCATTTCAAGTACTAGAGACATGTGCTTTAGAATGTACACAGATTTACACATTATGATTACGTTTTGAAAGTTTCATTAAGATTGTATGTCTACAAACGAAATTATTCAACAAATAAATTCTCATAATATTGCCTACACTGCAGCGCAGCCCAAGCGCAGTCGGTGCTTACTGCGCAGTTAGCAGAGCGCAGGCATATGCGTGGGGGTGGATGCATGTGTATGTATGTGTGCAGGATGATTGGAGCATTAGTATGGAGGGTTCAGGGTATCTCCTAGTCGAGCAGTCTCGACTAGAGTTTTCTTACTTGTTTTATCGAATCTGCAAGGTCTATTGTCGTGCAATAATTACATCTGCCTAGTTTTCCAAAAATCTCGTCCATATTTGGTATTGGGTGTCTGTCATTTATAGTTACGTCATTTAATTTTCTGTAGTCAATCACGATTCTAAATTTCTGCCTACCTGAAGATGCTTTGGTACGATCCATATAGGACTACCATAAGGGGAATTGCTGGGGCGTATAATACCTTAATCTAACATGTCTTGAATTTGGTGCTCATCTTCGGGTTCCTATGCTAGTGGATAGCTGTATGGTTTTGTATAAGTTAACAACAAAAACAGTCTGCAAGTTAACAACAAAAATATTCTGCATTGCAACAAAACCCAATGGGAATTGTTGCAACACAAATAAAACGTAACAAGCTGATCAGACCAATAAGCCAAAACTGCACAACGATTTAACAACACCAAGAGCGACGCCGCTGCCAACGTCGTCGATTGAACCACAGCTTAGCTAGGAATTGATTTAAGTAATTTAGTTGCAAATTTGTTCTTGAATAAAACCGGCTGCGTTTAAGCAATAAAAATATCTTTTTAACCGTTTAATAAAGAGAGAACTTAACTGGCGCCCGAGCAGGGACCGACTTCGCGCGTAATACAGCAAAACGTTTAGTACGTGCGTGATACTGCAAGTTAACAGCAGAGTCGGTTTAAACAAAAAAAAAAAAAAAAGTAAGAACGTTGCAGTCGGGCGATACCGATCGCAGAATACTCATTCACAACCCAAACGCTGATCTCATTCTAATTTTAAAAAAATCAGCGATAGCTATTGCCGTTTATATCTAGTACATCTTTAGAACTATACAATTTTGATTTTTGTATATTTTGGATACCGGTTCCAAGCTAGCCCTTTCTAATACATGTGCACAAACTCATTGTTTATTCTATGCGTATAGACAAAAGCGCTCCTTTTGTGATATTCTAAGAATTGCGATTGATTTCTGGATTTTCTAGCTTTTACTGTAGTTTTGTCAGATGACGCTCTGTTATTAGGTTATTGCATTTTAGCTACCATATAGTCAAGCAATGCAATAGCGTGGGTGCTAAAGGCGACGCAAGTTATGTTAGAGTAGCGGAGGTTCAAAGCCCCTTCAATGTTATGTTTTTTTTTTTTTCATACATATTTTGTTTTTATTATAAAATAGATATTTTATTGGGAAGGTGCGAGCTTTAATAAAGGGCACTTAATACTTTTCTTTTTCTTATTCGAACAATTTTATAAGTTTAAATTTGTTTCTTCTTAAATAGCCCTCATAGCATATACGCATATATGTATGTATATAATGTATATACATATATACATACAGAAACACATAAGTCTGGACGCATAGCATCAAACATTGCAACCTTCTTATGCACGCGCTCACTTTCATGTGTGTATGTATGTGCACATAAATGCGTACTCTAGCGTGTTCTAAGAATCTCAAATGCGACTAATTTGTTTTTTATACCCTGAACCCATTGAAAATGGGAAATCTGGGTATAATGGTTTTGTTAAAAGTATGTAACAGGAAGAAGGAGGCGTGGCAGACCCCACAAAGTATATATTCTTGATCAGGGCGACGAGCTGAGTCGATTTAGCCCTGTCCGTCTGTCTGTCTGTCCGTCTGTCCGTATGTTTGAACGCGTCGATTTCCGAAGATATGAGAGCTAGAGACTTGAATTTTTTTTTTTAAATGACCGTATATACAGCGCGGATGTCGAGTTTATCACTACAAATCGATAAATCATCCCCTTATGTTTTTATCGAATAAAAACATCAAGTTCAAATCAGGCGCCAGTATAGCCAATTGTGAATGATTTTTCATTTTTTTAAATTTGTCACATATTCAATGCAATATGTAGATCATATGCTCAAAGTTTCATTAAATTCCGTTAGTTCTATCAATTTTTTAAAAATCATCAAATGTTTGGCCAATTAACAAACGCACGTGAAACAGTCACAGCAGTTTTCCTATACGTGTGCACACACACATTAAAATAAACAATTAGTTTAGTTTCGATTTGCTAGATGGCGCTGCAGCAGTGAATGTATTGCTGTTTTGCCATTAGTCTGTCAACAAGTAAAGTGGAGGTATGGAAAACAGCGTGTCGCGCGATCGAGAAGTCTCGGGTTCGAATCCCAGAACGGGCGCAATTTATCTTAACTTTTTAATTTGGTTTTAAAATATTCAAGTATTTAATTAAATGAGTCTTCTATTTCTCTTATATTTTTAAATACATTTAAATTGAAAATTTAACCACACTAAATGTACATTTTTATTAGTTTGGTTCAGGGTAGTATCTAGTCGAGCACTCTCGACTAGAGTTTCCTTACTTGGTTTGCATTGTTTTTGAAGTTTTCAACCGCTACTCTGGCTTTTCATAACAAGAATGTCATTTCATTTTATTTACTGTTGTTAAAAGCAAGCGGTAGCGCTGTCAGCAGAGGCGCCGGTTTAATTCGTTTTAGTTATTTTGACAAACATGCTATTTGGCTTGGGTGCGAGTTGAAATCCCGCGGAAAACTCTTTTTTGTAAATTGCTAATTTTTGTTATTTTAGCTTGTTTTATATTTTTTAATTTTATAAAAATGTTTACTTCCGTGTTATCAATGCCTATTAAGCCTATTTGTACATACATGTACATACTACAATTGCGGCCGTAGACGCCTCATTTTTGGCCTGTTCTTAGAACGAGCTAACGGTAACGTACATGCCAAATTTGAATGCTTACGCTCCAAATATGAAAAAATTACAGGGTATTTTTCGATATGCCACGCCCCCAAAGAGGCGTAACTATTGTTTTTGGCACATCGATAAAGGATGTAGTAACTCAACTATCCAAATTTGAAGCATCTAGCTCTTAAACTGTAGGAGATATAAGCTTTTGCGGTTTGCCACGCCCTCTTTGGGCGCACATATATCCATCATAGCTCGTTGGACGTGGGTTGTCAAATTTCAGGTCTCTAGCATCAGTAGTGCCTAAAATATAGCAAAATTTGAAAAATCACTATATCTTCAGGTCCGATTTGCCACGCCCCTAGTGGGCGTAAATATAAAATTTTTTTCATCAGTCATTATAGAATCATAACATTAGCTCACGTGCAAAATTTCAACTTTCTAGCTTTATGACTTTCGGAGATACAGTTTTATCCGGTTTGCCACGCCCCCAATGGGCGTAGATATATCCGCCATAGCTTGATGGACTTGGATGGTCGACGCGGACCTACATACCAAATTTCAGCTTTCTAGCTCTTCAACTAATATGGTTTCTGGTATACTACCTCTATTGTTGCTCAAACAAAGAGTGATAATAAGTCGACCACTCCGGGCATCACCTTATCCATTGTCTCTCCTCGAAAGCAAGTATTTTTATCTAGACTTTCATCTGATACTACATGTGAGGCAGTATCTGCTTTTATTTCTAGCAAGATATCAGCCAATGTTTTTATCTCGAAGTTTAGTTTCGCAACTCCGCGAGAAATTGCTTCATTTAAGATTAATGTGCCGATGGAATATTTTACAACCATATGTGACCCTAAATTCTGGCCACCTCACGTAGTCGTGCATGAATTCAAACCTAAGAATCGCAACAAATCAACTCCTGTTTCCTTGAATCCACCTTCGGTGCAATCAACATCAAACATTACACCAAAAAACTAAATAGTTTACATTCCTCTTCTCATATGTCCCTGGTTTATCAAAATGTACGCGGCCTTAATACTAAACTTAAAAATTTATTCTTACATAGTTTTAGTGTTCAATATGATATTATTGCTTTCACTGAAACATGGTTGTGTAAAAATGTTCATAATAGCGAGATCCTTTCAAGTAATTTCACTATTTATAGACTTGACCGTGCTATGCGTAGAGGGGGTGGGGTGTTAATTGCTGTTCCAGTATTCTCTCCGAAGGGTTTAGCTTTTCGTCCCTTCATGATGCAGAGATTATAGGGGTTAAATTAACTCTCCTATCGTGCTTCTTATTTATAACTTGCTCTTACATCCCTCCATCCTCTGATATACAAGTTTATGTTCAACATATAACTTGTATTAAAGAAATTTATGATCATGTAAATGATAAAGACTTGTTTCTGGCTTTGGATGATTTTAATATTCCCAACACTTCTTGGTCGTCAATTTTTAATGCAAATTACTTTATTCCGACAATTGATCACTATCTTTTTGATGAATTGTTTAACCTGTCTTTGTTTCAGATGAACTCTATTTCAAACCATCTTAATCGTACTCTTGATCTTGTGTTTGTTAATCATGATTCGCTCATTAATGTCGTGAGATCAACTCCTTTCTCTTTACCTGAGGATACACATCACCCCACTTTAGAGGTTTTATTAACTGTTGTTAATCCTACCTCTACTACTCCAATGCCTTCTAAACTCAGTCGCTGTTATCGTAAATGCAATTTCGTTTTGCTTAACGAATTAATTAATTCGACAGACTGGTCTATTTTAAATGAGTCGGTTGATATTAATTTGGCAGCATCGTTTTTTTATTCTACCTTAAACTCTATTCTGGATGTTTGTGTTCCTCTCCGCCGTATTTCGCCTGTTTCAAATAAGCCCCCTTGGTTTACCAAGACTCTTTCGAGCTTGAGAAACATTAAAACTAAATGTTTTAAAAATTATAAAAAGTCTGGTTCAAGTGTTGACTGGTCCAAATATTCCATTGCCAAGTCAAATTTCAATCTTTTAAATTCTAGTTGTTATGAGAATTATCACATACGTTGCAAACGTCAGTTTGCTCGAGATCCTAAACAATTTTACTCATTTGTTAATTCGAAGCGTAAATCTTCTGGTTTGCCATCCTCATTTGTCCTTGGTGGTGTAAAAACTTGCAATGACCAGGATTCCTCTGATCTATTTGCTGATTTTTTTCAATCCACTTATTCTTCTGCTGATCTCTACAGCAACTCATATCCATATTCACTTCCTGAATTTGGGTCTATAAATGCTCCTAAAGTTACTGCAGCCTCTCTGGCGGCAGCCATTAGGACATTGAAATCATCTTTCTCTCCTGGTGCAGATAATATTCCTAGTTGTGTGATTAAAGAGTGCAGTGTTTCTCTTCAGTCACATCTACTAAAATTGTTTAACTTGTCCTTGGATACTTCTGTGTTCCCGTCAATTTGGAAAGATTCTTTTATCATTCCCTTATATAAAAAAGATGGAAGATCTGATATTTCCAATTATAGAGGCATTGCCAAATTATCTGCTATTCCGAAGTTATTTGAGAAAATAATAACGTCGGCCTTGCAGCATCTTTGCAAATCGATTATTCAACCATCTCAACATGGTTTTGTTCAAAATCGATCAACATCCTCTAATTTACTTGAGTTTACTTCGCTCATTAATGACAGCTTTGCTAAAAAAATGCAAACTGATGTTATTTATACTGACTTCAGTAAAGCATTTGACTCTGGACATCATCACATACTTATTCTTAAGCTTGAACGCTTAGGATTTTCACCTAGACTTGTGTCTTGGATTTCTTCCTATTTAATGGGTAGAACCCAAAGAGCCTTGCTGAGAACAGCTATGTCTAAAGAGATCTTTGTATCGTCTGGTGTACCTCAGGGTAGCCATTTGGGTCCATTGCTCTTTTCCCTTTTCATAAATGACCTTCCTAGCTGTACCGTTCCCCTAATTGCTGATTATAAAATTAGCAACATTTCCCTAAGACGCATCTATACAGTCAAAGATCTTGGTGTGCTCTTTGACTGTAAACTTAACTTCAATCTCCATATTTCTACCATTGTTAATGAAGCCAAAAGTGTGCTTGGCTTTATTAAACGGTGGTCTAAGGAATTTAAAGACCCTTTTACCACCAAGCGATTATTTACTTCGCTTGTGCGTCCTATCTTAGAGTACTGCTCTGTTGTACGGTCTCCTCAGCATAAACTGTATCAGGATCGTATTGAATCGGTCCAAAAACAGTTTCTTCTCTTTGCCTTAAGAGACCTTAGATGGGATAGTAATGTACGATTACCGTCTTATCATAGTAGGCTCCAGCTGATTGACCTTCCATCACTAACCAATAGCAGGACAATTCTAGGAATTGTTTTTTTGCATAAATTGATTAGTGGTGACATTGATTCAGCCTCTCTGTTGGGTCGTCTAAGTTTTTCGGTTCCGTCCCGAACAACTAGACACTATCGGCCTCTCCACTTACCAGTCTGCACTAGGGATTATTCTTTGCACAGCGCGTTTTATGTCCTTTGTGTTAATTTTAACAAATATTATCACGTTTTTCCCTTAGAACTCTCTCTTCCTAAACTTAAATCTACTCTATCAGCTTATCTTAGGGAATTCACGCACAATGCCCAGGCATAAGCATTGGTATACATTTTTCGTTGCCAATGTTGTGTTGTGAATTCTCAATTCTATTCTATACTCTTTTTCGACTATTCCTTTACACTTTTCATTTTTGATTTCTCATTATCTGTATTTTCTCTTTCGCAACTTCTTTTAATATCTTCATTTTCCTTTTTCTGTACTAAATCTTTCTTAATTTTTTTTTTCTTTTCTCTTTTTTTTTTTTTTTGTAATAATTATAATTTTTTTCTTTTTTGTTTTTTATTTATTATTATTATTATTATTTATTTGTGTTTGTTTTTTTTTTTTTTTTTTTTTTTTTTTTAATTTCATATAGTTATATGCCTTTAATATGTTGTTTAAGTTTTCTTACTAACACCTTTTTTTCATAGCTTCACTAGTAGCACTGACCATATTTGGCTGTGAAATGTGGGCATAGCTGGCCGGACTGGCAAATAAAACACCCCCATCGGGTCGGTGCTACTAGTGATATTCTCTGTACTTTGTTAGGCTTTTTTAATTTTTAGTTGACTCTATGTTTGTCAATTATCCTTAAGGAAAAATAAATAAATAAATAAATATCGGAAAATTCATTTTCCGATTTGCCACGCCTCTAGTGGGCGGATCAGGAAAATTTTAACACTTTATAAATCGGAGTTATACACGAGTATGTGTTCCAAATTTCAAGACTCTAGCTTCAATAGCGGCGAAATGAACTGCGTTCATACGGACAGACGGACGGACAGCAAGGCGGACATTGCACAAAACCAATATACTAATTCACTTCGTGAATGAGTATAAAAAAATGCTAAAAAGTGCCAGTTTGATTTCTAAAAAATGCCACATTTCCCGCCACCAGCTAGCTTACAATTTTTCTTGCAATTGGCAATTGAAAAAGGCCAGATCTGGCCACTAAATGGCTAAGTTGGCAGCCCTGGAGGGAGCTTAGTAATTCCCGATTGCTGAGTGTACTCCACGATGAGCGATGCCAACCCTCCGTATTTATACGTAGATCTACGTATTTTAAAGGAGATCTATGTACCTACGTATTTTGAGACTAAAACTACGTACTTTTAAATAATAATGCAAAAATCCTAAAATCTGCAATTTCTGAGTAATATCAATATTCTATGAATAAAATAATAAAGATGATATGATTTATATTGGATTAGCAGCACTAAATTATTATTTCGATATGTTTGAAAGTGCCGATTGCCCATTGAGTTATCAGCACTAAATTGCAAAAAGTGGCATCCCTTACTTTAGAATTGGAGGGAAAGAAACATTAATTTCTTTCATGTAACAAAATGGATGTTAACAAGTGACACCGACGAAAAACCAAACGTAACTCCAACCAAGAAAAGGAAAGTGCACTACAATGTGAATTACTCAGCAGCTTGGGAAAAAAAGTATTCCTGGTTGACAGGAAGCAGTAAGGGTAATCTTTTTATACCCTGAACCCATTGAAAATGGGAAATCAGGGTATAATGTTTTTGTTGAAATGTATGTAACAGGCAGAAGGAGGCGTGGCAGACCCCATAAAGTATATATATTCTTGATCAGGGCGACGAACTGAGTCAATTTAGCCCTGTCCGTCTGTCTGTCCGTCTGTCCGTCTGTCCGTCTGTCCGTCCGTCCGTCTGTCCGTCTGTCCGTCTGTCCGTATGTTTGAACGCGTCGATTTCAGAAGATATAGAAGCTAGAGACTTCAACTTTTTTTAAAATGCTCGTATATAGCACGCGGATATCGAGTTTATCACTAAAAATCGATAACTCATCCCGTTATTTTTTTATCGATCAAAAACCTTATCGAAATGCAGTTATAAAATTATATCTCCTACATCTTTAGAGCTAGAGTATCCAAATTTTAAATGTAGATTCATATGTACGTTATAGATTTTCGATTTTTGTTCAATTTCACCCCCCACCCTTATATCCACCCCCTCACCCATAAGTTTGTAAAAGGCGTATTTCAAATACTAGAGACTTGAGCTTTGGCAATTATACGCATAGTAATGATAAAACCACAATCTGAAAGTTTCATGGAGAACGTACGTCCAGAAAAAAAGTTATTAAACAATTAAGTTCCCATAGGAAGCCCACACTCCAGCCCACTGCAGTCTATGTATGTGTGTTTGCGTGTGTATGTGTGTGTTTGTGTAAGCAGGGAGACGCTAAAAATGATTGAAATGGCTGTTGCTTGAAGGGTTCAGGGGATCTCGTAGTCGAGCACTCTCGACTAAAGTTTTCTTACTTGTTTTTAATTGCAAATCTTGCAAAGCAGATCTCAAATGCTCTTCTGGCAAGAGAGACGTAGAGAAGCATGAAGCTTCTGTTAAGCACAAAAAAAATTTGAGAAGTATGTATAGTGTTGGGTTTTATAATTGTCAAGTTTGTGTCGTGTGTCCAAGTGCTTTTTGTGCTCTTTTTATACGTTCGTAGTGTACATAAATGAATATGTATAATTTGAATAATGCAATTTGCTTTCTAAAACGACAAATCAAATTAATAACAATGAAGTACAAAACAGTTAATTTAAAAATTGAATGACTTATTAATTTCTTTTTATTGTTTTTAAGCTTTTAACAAGTAAGAAAACTCTAGTCGAGAGTGCTCGACTACGAGATCCCCTGAACCCTTTTAGCCATTTCAATCATTTTTAGCGTCTCTCTGCTTACACAAACACACACATACACACGCAAACACACATACATAGACACCCATAGGCGCGCACGCATGGGCTGCAGTGTGGGCTTACTATGGGAACTTATTGTTTAATAACTTTTTTTCTGGACGTACGTTCTCCATGAAACTTTCAGATTGTGGTTTTATCATTACTATGCGTATAATTGCCAAAGCTCAAGTCTCTAGTATTTGAAATACGCCTTTTACAAACTTATGGGTGAGGGGGTGGATATAAGGGTGGGGGGTGAAATTGAACAAAAATCGAAATTCTATAACGTACATATCAATCTACATTTAAAATTTGGATACTCTAGCTCTAAAGATGTAGGAGATATAATTTTATAACTGCATTTCGATAAGGTTTTTGATCGATAAAAAAATAACGGGATGAGTTATCGATTTTTAGTGATAAACTCGATATCCGCGTGTTATATACGAGCATTTAAAAAAAAAGTTGAAGTCTCTAGCTTCTATATCTTCGGAAATCGACGCGTTCAAACATACGGACAGACGGACAGACGGACAGACGGACGGACGGACAGACGGACAGACGGACAGACAGACGGACAGGGCTAAATCGACTCAGTTCGTCGCCCTGATCAAGAATATATATACTTTATGGGGTCTGCCACGCCTCCTTCTGCCTGTTACATACATTTCAACAAAAACATTATACCCTGATTTCCCATTTTCAACGGGTTCAGGGTATAAAAAAAGTACGTAGATCTACGTATTTAAGTAAAATTGTGCTACGTAAAAATACGTAGATTTTGGAGCCTGTCTACGTAATTCTCAAATTTTGACTTGGCATCGTGGACCACGATTAAGTGATAGCACGATTGAGTGATAGTAGGTTATGCAAAGCGGTCAGCTGTTTTCACAGCGTGACGTCATTATTTCAGAAAATCAAGCAGTTTTGACACTGTTATTTGTTTTAAAAATAGTATACTAAATAAAACGAGCTGGGAGGCTAATCATAGGTTCTATATAGATTCACGAATCGGACAATATAAAGGTTTTTGCTAATTTTTATATTCTAAGTCGTTTTCCAGGCAGTTATTGGTCACCCAATCCCTTGACCACTTTTAGAATGGCTTTAATTATATTATTTAAGGCTTTAATTTTTAAAACTAAATAGTTACGACTAAGTATTATGCATTACTCATCAATCCGCATCATAATATTCACTAATTTCATTTATTATATTACGAATCTTATGGCCATAGATGATACGCAGCAGTGTTAAGTGATGTCTTGCTTTTTAGAGCTGATTTAGACAGATTATATGTTTCCTTGGGTTTTAATACTCATAATTTTGGTCAGTTTTCGATTTTGTAATTAATACACCAATTTTATTTCATTCCACAGGATGTTTCTGACATGATAGCAGGTGTGAGCAGCACCTTTATTGGTGCAGCTTCAACGTGTGGTATATTTGAATATGTAGATAGTTTGGCATAAATAAACCTTATTGATGGCGAAAACTCAGTTAACTATATCCATGAACCACTCCTGCTGATATATTGGCCATTGTAGCCATATCATTGCTGCTTTCGAAAGTTTATTCCATTATATACTGATTTTATTTATTTTATGGTAATAAAATTAATGATTGACCATTTTTAAGGTATGTACTATTGAAAATTGCATATATATACTTAATTTTACTTGTTTTGGCCGATCTCTGCTGAAGCCTCCACCAAGCTTCAGCCGGGATAACATAGCAAAATCTGAAAATGTGACGTCACAAGAGAGCTGTTAGTTAACATTAAAAGTAACGGGACTGGTCTTTGCGCAACCTACTGTGTCTTTTAACAGTGCAGTAGGTTGCGCAAAGACCAGTCCCGTTACTTTGAATGTTAACTAACAGATCTCTTGTGACGTCACATTTTCAGAGCTTGCTATGTTATCCCGGCTGGAGCTTGGTGGAGGCTTTAGCAGAGATCGGCCAAGTGGTCCAAAACAAGTAAAATTAAGTATATATACGCAATTTTCAATAGTAAATACCTTAAAAATGGTCAATCATTAATTTTATTACCATACAACAAATAAACTCAGTATATAATGGAATAAACTGGGAGGCCTCTCGAAAGCAGCAATGATATGGCTACAATGGCCAATATATCAGCAGGAGTGGTTGATGGATATAGTTAACTGAGTTTTCGCCATCAATGAGGTTTACTTATGCCAAACTATCTACATATTAAAATATAGTACACGTTGAAGCTGCACCAATAAAGGTGCTGCTCACACCTGCTGTCATGTCAGAAACATCCGGTGGAATGAAATAAAATTGGTGTATTAATTACAAAATCGAAAACTGGCCAAAATTATGAGTATTAAAACTCAAGGAAACATATAATCTGTCTAAATCAGCTCTAAAAAGCTAGGCAGCACCTAATAATGCTATGTATCATCTATGGCCATTAGATTCGTAGTATAATAAATTAAATTAGTGAATATTATGATGCGGATTGATGAGTAATGCATAATACTTAGTCGTAACTATTTAGTTTTCAAAATTAAAGCCTTAAATAATATAATTAAAGCCATTCTACGCGAGAGTAAAAGTGGTCAAGGGATTGGGTGATCAATAACTGCCTGGAAAACGACTCAGAATATAAAAATTAGCAAAAACTTTTATATTGCCCGATTCGTGAATCTATATAGAACCTATGATTAGCCTCCTAGCTCTTTTTATTTAGTCTATTAGTTTTAAAACAAATAACAGTGTCAAAATTGCTTGATTTTCATACAAATTTAAACGCGCGCGCACCATTTTCTGAAATAATGACGTCACGCTGTTAAAACAGCTGACCGCTTTGCATAACCTACTATCACTCAATCCGATTGAGTCAATTTCGGTGCTGAAAAACATTGTGATAGTATGTTCATACATAGTGCATCTGTGTGAAGTGGTTATGACAGCCCGTAAGACCGACCAAATGCAAATGCAGGGCTTTAAAATTGCTACAAGCAGCCAGAGTAACGCACGCAGGTCACAAATGCTCACACACGTAATAAGGGACTACAAGTGTGTGTGTGTGTATGCTCGTCGCCAAAACATATTCTGTACGAGCCTCACTGCTTTCATACCCTTCCTAGAAATAATCATGAAAACGCTAAACTTTTGTATGAACGTTGCAAACCCTTTTAAGATTTCGGTATACCCTTCATTCAAAAGAAAAGAGCTGGGATCGTCGCGAACAGAAATTTCAATTTTTGTGCGCTGCTGAGGGTGATGATTTCAGAAACTATAGAGAGCGAGAGAGAGGGACTGAGAGAGAGACAGAGTAGGACAAATAACACACAGTTGTGCTTCATATGAGAACGGGACCATTTCGATTGAGCGCTGGCAGCGCACTGACTTTGTCGTGCAGCATTTTCACTGCTTGAGCCTCAAAAGACAGAGCCGAGCAAATACGAAGTTCTCCGGTCGCTTCAGAGAACAATTCCGTCGTTGAACAAAATTGCTCTACGTGTCTAGTCTATGTGTTGTGTGGTTAGTGGTTAATGCTAATTTCAATTACATTTTCAACACTTCTTCTTAAGCTACATATAATCTTTTCCTCTTTTTTTTTTTAGTTAATAAATCTTTTGCTAGGATAAACCAAGTAACTTAACGAAATAGTTATGCTTAGACTTATGTAAACATTTGGTAAGAATATCAGCTACATTACAGTTTGAATTCACATTTGTAAGCTCTATCTCTTTAGATTGTAATTTTTCACGAACAAAGTGGTACTTAATATCTACATATGTGCTTTGTCCGTTTGTGATGCACTGGATTCTGTGCAATGTGTTGCGAGCTGATATTGTCACCATGGATCTTCATTGGCTTCTCATCTGTTGACCAGCCAATCTCATTTAAAAGTCTTCGCAAATAGACTGCTTCCTTTGCAGCCAACGTTAACGCAATATACTCTGCTTCTGTGCTGCTTAAAGCAACGACACTCTGCTTTGCTGAAGTCCAAGAAAATACACTGCCAGCGAGGAAGAACGCGTAGCCACTATATGAGCGTCTGTCTCGTCTGTCATTTGCCCAATCTGCATCGGCGTATCCAGTTGCTGATTGATCACATTTGCTGTATGTGATAGCCAAATCCATCGTACCTGCCAGGTACCTGAGAATATGTTTTGCTGCAGCTTCATGCTCTGCATGCGGATCGTTATTCCTCTGAGATAGTTTGCATACTGCGTGCAAAATATCGGGTCGGCTCAGCACTGCTAAATACATAAGGGAGCCAATTAGTGACTGATATTGGGTTTTATTTACCCTTTTGCAGTCGTCGTCGCTACATTCAACTTGAAAACCTGGATCAAGTGGTGTATTGACTTGCTGGTATTGCTTCGTATGGTACTTGGTACTGCTTCGTTGGTCGTCCTGGTTGACCATTTCGAATTATCGTAGGCCTGCCCGGTCCACGCTGCTGTCGCGTCACTGGTGCATCGTTGTTGTTGCTTTCAGCTTCTGGATTCTCTTCGTTCTCTTGCCCTTCTTCTGATGTGCTGCTCTCATCCGGTGTCATCTGCTCATGACCTGTAAGCTCTGGTGTATCAAGGCTTATTATGATCGTCATGAAATCATTATTCGTGTCTTCAACATTTTCGATTGTTTTTGTGTCAAACTCACCCTCTATGAATTTAACGTCACGCCTTTCGATAACACTCCGCTTCTCTGGATCGTACAGACGGTATGCCTTTGCGGTGTGAGAGTATCCAACAAAAATGTACTCCTTTCCTTTTGCCTGGAATTTGCTTGTCTTAGCTTTGTCCAGAGCAAACACGCGAGATCCAAACACTCGCAAATGCTTCACAGAAGGCTTCCGATCTCTCCACATTTCGAATGGTGTGCCTCCATTTAACGCCTTTGTGGGACATCTATTGCGCAGGTATACAGCCGTTGTGACAGCCTCTGCCCACAAAAACTCACCAAGCTTTGCATGGATTAGTAGACTTTTTGCCATTTCTACTATGGTCCGGTTGGCACGCTCTGCAACGCCGTTTTGCTGAGGTGTATACGGTATTGTCAACTGCCTTTGTATACCGCATTCAGTTAAAAAATCAGTAAACTGTTTATTTACATACTCCGTGCCATTATCGCTGCGTAAAGCCTTTATTTTCTTGCCTGTTTGGCATTCTGCAAAGCTTTTAAATGTCTTGAATTTTTCAAAAACTTCGTTTTTTGCTTTCATTATATAGACAAATATCATGCGCGTGTAATCGTCAATGAATGTCACAAAATAACGATTGCCACCGATTGATTTGATATTCATTGGTCCACATACATCTGTGTGCACTAATTCAAGCACATCTTCTGTACTTCGATTCATTTTTTGATTAAACGGCAAAGCACTCAATTTGGACTGGTTACAAGTAACACAATTCATTCGCACTTGCACATTCTCAACATTCATACCATGCACTAGCTGTTTATCGTTCAGCTGTTTTAAATCTTTAAAATTAAGGTGTCCAAATCTATTATGCCATTGCATTGCGGGCGAATTTGTGCTCATTGAATGTACTGAGCTGCTGTGTGGGCTTTGAGTAAACACATACAGATTATTTTCTTCGTTTGCTTTTAACAACACTTCGCCTTTATTGTTTTTAATAATCGACACTTTGCCTTTAAATGATGTGGAGTTTTCAAATTTGGACGCTGCGCTCACTGAGAAAAAATTCATATGGAGTTCCGGCACATGCAAAACATTTTTTAAATTTATTATGCAGTGTTCTCCTTTTATTTTGACGTTTCCAATCCCCTTTGCAGCAACATACTTATTTGCAGCTAGCATTATCGGCGTTTCTTTTTCAGCGTAGTTTGTAAACATGTTGCGATCGCAACACATATGAGATGTTGCGCCGCTGTCTACGCACCATACGCTCTTTTTCTGCTCTCCAACAAAACAGTGCATTAAACTGCTTGCTTGTTCGCTGCTCACTCTCTTTCTATCGTACCTCTTTTCGTTCTTCTTCTTTGATTTGCATTCGCTTGCTCGGTGCCCAAATTTGTCGCAGTTGAAACACTTTCCGTTAAACTGTTTATTCCGTTCTTTCGAATTGTTTTGTGCGTGGGTATACACAGCTTGCGTTTCTGCTTTAACTTCTCTTTCTGCCTTCTCTGATTTTCGTGTGCCTTCTTCTATTAATTTGATTTTTACAGCATCGAATTTTGGCAACTCATCGCGCGTAACTATAGCTACTATGAAGCTTTCCCACGAATCTGGTAAACTGCTCAGTAGCATAATTACCTTCAACTCGTCGTTTAGAGTTATATCTAGCTCTGCCAATTTATCAATTATTTCAACAAATGAATTGATATAAGTGGCGATGTCATCTTCCTGCTGCATGCTTAATCGAATCAGCTTCTGATATGCTTGTACCTTTTGAATAGGTCCAACTGGCATGTGCAACTCTTTGAGTTTTCTCCATATTTCTTCGGCTGTTGTGCACCTTTTAATATGCATCAACTGAGATGGCTATACATTTAGAGTTATATATGCCCTTGCCTTCTTATCATCCTTGTACCATTTCGCGGCTGCTGCATTATCTTGACCCTCATATTTTCCACAAACAACTTCCAATAGGTCGGCCATTTCCAATACACTTTCCATGGCCATATGCCACACGCCGTAATTATTTTCATCAAGCTTTTCGATTTGGTACGACATGTTCATTTTGCTTGCAATTCCGCGTTAATTCGCGCACGATATTAACTATTGATCACTAAGCAAAAATAAAAACGACTCTTTGCTCTTAGACACTTTTATATATTAAACCGAATAGCGATTACTCTGGGCCCATAACCAATGTTGGAAATATTTGGCTTAATGTTTGCTTTGCAATGCCAGCGAGAGTAAAAACGTTGTGGTTCGGTTAAAGGTTTAATAAAGAGTAAAATATAAACAGATTAATGTTAATTACATTCTTCGTATGGTGTTGCCAGATTACATGTATGCTTATGTTAATGCTAATTTCAATTACATTTTCAACAGTTATACAAAGAAAAGTTTAGACAAAGTAGTGGATGGCTTTGTGAAGCCATCTGACACAGAAGAGCAGCATCAGATCAGCAACATTCCAAATCCAAGTGACGAGGAAGAAAATTTGGAGAGTTTTTTGAGCTTTGACGATAGCTTAAAAAATCAAATGTGGCAAGATTTAAGTGCCGGTAGGTCTTCTTTTTGCTCAAATTGTTTAAAAAGAGAGCAAAATGAGCTATATTATAGGAACAAATACTATGATATGGGAGTAGACCTCAGAAAATCTCAGCAAGAATTTCTTAAATTAAAGAAGAAGTATTTAGCTTTAAAAGATGCCTCTAGACACAGAAACATTTATCATAGAATTAAGAAGGTAAAAAAGCATGTTCATGTCTTCACGACAATTAACAATTTACCTCATGTTTCTGAGCAATCAAAAGTGTTATGTAGAATGCTTTTGAAAAATAATCATGTCTATAATAGTGCTGAAAGGGCAATAGCCCAAAATATTAATTTTTATTCAGCTAGGACATATGATTATCTTAGGGATGTTCTTAATTTAAGACTCCCATGTAAGAAATCATTAAATCGATGGGCACTATTTAAGAACTTAGTTCCTGGATTCAATCCAGACATATTAGAAAATCTGCAGAGCATAGTTACAAAACAAGTAAGAAAACTCTAGTCGAGAGTGCTCGACTACGAGATCCCCTGAACCCTTCAAGCAACAGCCATTTCAATCATTTTTAGCGTCTCTCTGCTTACACAAACACACACATACACACGCAAACACACATACATAGACACCCATAGGCGCGCACGCATGGGCTGCAGTGTGGGCTTACTATGGGAACTTAATTGTTTAATAACTTTTTCTGGACGTACGTTCTCCATGAAACTTTCAGATTGTGGTTTTATCATTACTATGCGTATAATTGCCAAAGCTCAAGTCTCTAGTATTTGAAATACGCCTTTTACAAACTTATGGGTGAGGGGGTGGATATAAGGGTGGGGGGTGAAATTGAACAAAAATCGAAAATCTATAACGTACATATCAATCTACATTTAAAATTTGGATACTCTAGCTCTAAAGATGTAGGAGATATAATTTTATAACTGCATTTCGATAAGGTTTTTGATCGATAAAAAAATAACGAGATGAGTTATCGATTTTTAGTGATAAACTCGATATCCGCGTGCTATATACGAGCATTTAAAAAAAAGTTGAAGTCTCTAGCTTCTATATCTTCGGAAATCGACGCGTTCAAACATACGGACAGACGGACAGACGGACAGACAGACGGACAGGGCTAAATCGACTCAGTTCGTCGCCCTGATCAAGAATATATATACTTTATGGGGTCTGCCACGCCTCCTTCTGCCTGTTACATACATTTCAACAAAAACATTATACCCTGATTTCCCATTTTCAATGGGTTCAGGGTATAAAAAATGAGTGATAAAGGTAAATACGCAGTTTTAGTTTTTGATGAAGTCAAAATTAAGAAAGGCCTGCAGTACAATTCATCTCTTGATGAGATACAAGGGTTTGAAAATAATGGCGAAAAGAGAAGTAGGTTTTTAGGTCAGCAGGTCTGCGTTTTCCTTATAAGGGGTCTCTTTGAAAATTGGAAATATGTTTTAAGCTATACTGTTTCAGCTAATGGCATAAAACACTCTGATCTTAAGTCTAAAGTTGAGGCAAACATTGGACTATCACAAGCATTAGGCCTTGTTGTCAAAGCCATTGTTTGTGATCAGGGTTCCAATAATAGGGCCGTTTTTGATAGATGGGGTATTGGTTTAATCAATCATAGCTTTAAGGTCAATGGTGAACAAATTTTTGCGATTTTTGATGCACCGCATCTAGTAAAATCGCTTAGAAATATTATTTTAAAGAATAATATTTCAACACCAGAAGGTACAGTTTCATGGGGTATAATTAGAAAATTATATGAAACTGAAACCAAAAATTTAACTCGTTTATGTCCGAAATTAAGCTTAAAACATGTCAGTCCGAATTGTTTTGAAAAAATGAAGGTTAAATTTGCCACACAAATCTTTAGCCACAGTGTAGCTTCTGCGATACGCACTGTTATAGATTCAGGTGGGTTTGCTGATTGCAAAGACAGTGCAGTTGCAACGGCAATATTTATTGAAAAAATTAATAACCTCTTTTATTGCTTAAATAGTCATGTGCTATTTGATAGCAATCCTTATAGATGTGCTCTTAGGGAGAAAAATAATGTTCACGAATACCTTCTGGAAATGCGTGAATATTTCCAAAATCTGCGTTATCTACACAAAGTGTATTGCATTGATGGGATGATAATTACAATCTCATCGGTAATTGCTTTGGCAGAAAATATTTGGAGAGACAACAATGATCTTTTCTTTGTTGCCACATCCAAATTGAACCAAGACCCATTAGAAAATTTATTTTATTTAATTAGAAGTCGGGGAGCGACAAATACAAATCCCACCATTTTTGAATTTAATTCTATAATATCAAAAATGTTATCTATGAAAATGTTAACATCAGCATCTGTGTCTGGAAATTGCATTCCAGATGAAGATCTCATGTTGGCCAATATCATAGAAGATAGTGGGTCTCAACTATCTGTATTTCATGACCAATGTAATTCACGTCATATTGCTATAGATATTGAACCTGATGCTGATTTAGAAATAGAATTGTCATTAGATGCCACAATTGCTAATATACAAAATGCTTTTAATGAAAATGCATTGCGATATTTTGCTGGCTATCTTCTACATAAGCTGTTGCAAAAAACAGATTGTGAAGTATGTACAAATCTTTTAAAGTCATCAGATGAAATGCAGTGTTCTTCTGAGTATTTAATACTCAATAAAAATTATCACTATATAAATAAATATCTTAAGTTGAAGGCCCCTTCTGACCTTTTTTATGATATGATAAAACTGCATTTTGAAACGTTTAAGACCATTTTTGAAAAGAAACCATATATGCCACGTATCAAAGAGAAAATTGTTCTGTACTGCATGCACGCTACAGCAAAATCCTCTTTAGATACTGAATGGTTTTGACCCACCCACCCTTGTTTTGAGCATAGGAAACTTGTTCTTAATCAGTTTGTCTTAATTCTAATTAGGAAGAATTGTAAATGGCAAACTGAGAAAATTGTTGGTAAAACCAGCATAAGTAAAAGGAAATTTAAAATAATGCAATAATAGGGAACTTGACTTTATATTAATTTTGGCATAATTCTCAATAGTAGAAAACAGTGCAGTTTTAATGAAAGGTCGTTAACACTCCCTCTGCACGCAAACACACATGCATAGACACACAGGGGCGCGCACGCATGGGCTGCAGTGTGGGAACTTAATTGTTTAATAACTTTTTTTTTGGACGTACGTTCTTCATGAAACTTTTAGATTGTGTTTATATCATTAATATGCGTGTATGTGCCGAAACTCAAGGCTCTATTATTTGAAATACGCCTTTTACAAACTTATGGGTGAGGGGGTGGATATAGGGGTGGGGGGTGAAATTGAACAAAAATCGAAATTCTATAACGTACATATCAATCTACATTTAAAATTTGGATACTCTAGCTCTAAAGATGTAGGAGATATAATTTTATAACTGCATTTCGATAAGGTTTTTGATCGATAAAAAAATAACGGGACGAGTTATCGATTTTTGGGGATAAACTCGATATGCGCGCTGTATATACGGTCATTTTAAAAAAAGTTCAAGTCTATAGCTCTTATATCTTCTGAAATCGACGCGTTCATACATACGGACGGACGGACAGACGGACAGGGCTAAATCGACTCAGCTCGTCGCCCTGATCAAGAATATATATACTTTGTGGGGTCTGTCACGCCTCCTTCTCCCTGTTACATTCTTTTAACAAAACCATTATACCCTGATTTCCCATATCCAATGGGTTCAGGGTATAAAAAAGAGTTTTCCGCGGGAATTGAACTCGCACCCAAGCCAAGTAGCATGTTTGTCAAAATAACTAAAACGAATTAAACCGGCGCCTCTGCTGACAGCGCTACCGCTTGCTTTCAACAACAGTAAATAAAACGAAATGACATTCTTGTTATGAAAAGTCAGAGTAGCGGTTGAAAATTTCAAGAAAAATGCAAAAACAAATCAGTCGCATTTGAGATTCTTAGAACACGCTAGAGTATGCATTTATGTGCACATACATACACACATACACACATAAAAGTGAGCGCGTGCATAAGAAGGCTGTAATCAAGCATTACATGCGTGCAGAGTTATGTGTATATGTATGTAACAATTATTTTGTGTATAATTGTGTATTTATTAATAAGATTGAGTATTTGTGGTTGAAATTAACAGAGTATTGAGACTTTAACAACTTTAAAACACTGTGACTACTTGAATTCTAATCACCAGCGTGTACGTCTTTCTTCTTTTAATATCTTCTTAGCAGCTTGTCTATACACGTCTTCTTTCATCAACGCCTTCTCAATCACTGACTCGTCTTTCAATGAAGTTGCCACCCTGTTGCTATTGTGTAACTAGGATGCCACACCGCTCGACAACGCTTCTCATGCCACATTACATTCGGTCATCCTGATCATCATCTGCCCCAGATGATTCCTCTGAATCTGTTCCTTCGTTGTAGTCCAAATAACGCCAAAGCTTCATGTTGTCTTCACTGGTGCACGTCATATTCGGGCCCAGATATTTGCTTGCCAGCTTCCTGATTTTTACGAATTGTGTGATTTTAATGGCATTGTGCCCACGTTTCTTGGGCTGTTTCTTCCCGTCCCACATGACATTCATTGACAGTTGATCACCTTTTGCTGCTGCGACTCCTATCGATTGATTCATTAGCAGCTCCCTGGTCGGCATAAGCTCTGGTCTCTTGATGTGGTCGGCCAAGACTTCCACCTGGCCTACACGCACGCGGTGTCGTATTCGCTTACCTTCGCCATTGAGTATCGTCGCTATCTCATCTTGTTGGTCGTTATCGATGGTCATCACTGGCGAATGTAGCCTCAGTGGATCCTCCTCCTGTAGTGCAGCTTCCTCCAGTTTTATCTTTGTCTTGGGCTTTTTCTTTTTAGAGCTTCCACGTCTGAATTTGTACGCACGCTGCCTAGCAGCATTTGTACTTTTGCTGGCCTCGCCTTTGTAGAAAAATGTACTTTTTTCTGGCTTCTTTACCGAATCACTCTTTTCTGTTAAGAGATCTCCATCTTCACTTGCATCCACTTCGCTGCTATTTATGCATTTATCAGCTTCTGCTTCGTATTCTGCGTTTTCCTCTGTCTCTGCTTCGTTTTCTGCTTCTGCTTTTGCCTCCACCTCTGTTTCGTCTTCGTCTTCTTTTTCTACTTCTGCTTCCGCCTCTGGTTCGTCTTCTACTTCTGCTTTTGCCTCGTCTTCGTCTTCTTTTTCTACTTTTTTCTACTTTCTACTTTTTTTTTTGCCTCTGCCTCTGCTTCGACATCTGCCTTGGAGTTTATCACGTTCAAGATGTAGTTATCAGCGTCTTTCTCTTCTTCATTCTGTTTAAAGGTGTACCCATTAGTGTTGAACATGACTGAGAATTTCTGCAGAAAATTATAGCCAATTAGAATACCGACTTGCAGCTTGGTATTGGGGACAACTAAAAATTTATGTTCTGTACTTAATCCATCTACCTCGACCTTGGCAGTAACATCACCTAGTACCTCCGTATCAACATTGTATTTTCCTCGCGTCATTATTGATACGTCGGCGCCCGTATCTATCAAGCATCTGACTTTTCTGTCGTCAATTTGCATTTCTTTCATTCGGTTATCGTTTTACGTTTTAACGACTACGTTTACTGTTTTCATCTCTCCCGAACATTCCTTCGATACATGTCCGAATCCACCACATTTGAAACATTTAATACCTGCCTGGCAATCGGCTTTGAGGTGGTCGAGTTTTTCATCTTGGAGAACGGTAACTCTAGTCGTGAAAGCGGAAATCGACTCTTGAGGTTTCTTTGTGACTGGACCCGTAAGAATCCAGAGAGATTGTGTCTTGGCCCATTAGTGATCCGCAGAGGTTAGGGCGGAAGCCCCCCTGAACGATCGACGGAAGGATATCCGCGCCTAAAAGAACGTCAATTTGAGCGCTCTTGAAGAAGAGTGGATCAGCTAATGGGATGTCGGGCAGATTGTTTAAGAGATGTTGCGGAATGGGGTACGATGGCAGATTGCCGGAGAGCCGTGGGATGAACAAAGCTGAGACCTCAATTCGAAGTCGAGGTTTCAGTGGAGTGCCGATGTGGAAGTCACAAAGCTTCGTTGATTTTGCTGCCACAGAGTGGCCTGAATTCCGCGCACGTGTGTCCATTTCGTCAATTGCAAGTCGACTGACTCGAGCCGTCTTCTCACTATCTGGCAATTCTCTGCGTTGCCACCTATCAACACTACGTGACACGGACTACACTCAGCAATCGGGAATTACTAAGCTTCCCTGATCGCCACCACTAACCAGAGAACACATAGACTAGACATGCAGTACAATGTTTTTCAACACCGAAATATCGAACTAGCAGGGCCTATCAATTTCGTATTTGCTCGGCTCTTCACTTTTAGGGTTCAGGCTACGAAAATATAGGAGCACAAAATCATTCGTCTTCATGCGCTCGACCGAGATGGTCGACTATTGAACAAAAGAACCCTCCATGCTCAATTTTTTTTTCTTGCTCTCTCTTTCTCTCTGCTTTTTACTCTCTCAAATGTATATTTGTATGAGTGCATGTGAGCACAAGCAGCAGCTCACGAAAATTGAATTTTGTTCGCGTTAGACTGCCGTTTCTTCCCTTCTGTGTGAAGAGTATTCCGAACTCTTCAAACCGCTTGCCAAGCTCGTACAAAATATTTGCGTTTTCGTTATTATTTGTGGGAAGGGTATGAAAGCGTAGTGCGCATAAAGAAAATGTTTTCGCTACGAGTATGCACACACACACTTGCACACTTAATACATGTATGACCAAAAACTCAATTCTATGTGTTAGTGTGGGAAACGATTCTTAGAAAGAATTTCTTGTGTGTGTATGTTCATAATACGTGAACATTGGCGTGTGCTTGCCACGGGCTTTTAATTGTGCGAACGATTTCGGATTAAATCTGCAAAGGGGAGTGCTAAACGACCTTTTATTATCACTTCAGTGTTTTCTATTGTTAATCGTGCCAAAATTTATATAAGTTTCTTTTTAAACTATGGCTGAAACAAGTGTTATAAAAAAATCAACCATTGGTGTCAAAAAATGTTCACAGAGAAATGGCGGGAAATGCATTATTGAAACGTGTGGCGCGAGTTATAGGAACAGTTCCATTCATTTTCCGGTTAGCTTATTTTCGTTTCCGTCTAAAGAATTTTATTTAAACAAGTGGATTAAATTAATTAAATAATAATACATACTTAATACATATGTATATTGAATTTTATGTTTTCTATTTTTATATTAATTAAATTTATGAAATAATATTAAACAGATTCCTATTTAAGACAATTGTTTTTATGAATTGATGATTTCGGTACTTAACTATAAACGCGATTCGCAATTCGAACCCAAATCGTTGACACAATTAATTCTATCTTGAGGTAGGCACACGCCAATGTTCATGTCCCATGCATACACACATGCACATACACACAATCAAATGTATATTTGTTCATATACATATATGTGAGCACTTCCCAAGTTCGATCAAATGCAAAAACAAGAGTAACGCACGCAGGTCAGAAATGCTCATACATGTAGCAAGGGACTACAAGTGTGTGTGTGTGCATGCCCGTAGCGAGATCATATTCTTTATGCGCCTCACGCTTGCATACCCTTCCCATAAATATATATCGAACCGCTAACATTTTGTTGCATGAATGTCGCAAACGATTTTAATATTTCGGTATACTCTTCACTTAAAAGGAAAGAGCTGGGACCTTCGCGAACAAATTTCAATTTTTGTGCGCTGCTGAGCTTCATGATTTTAAAGCCCACAGAGAGAGAGAGAGAGAGAGAGAGAGAGAGAGAGAGAGAGAGAGAGTAGGACAAAAACGACAAGCGCATAAAACATGACTATTTCGTCTGCGTGCTTAGAGCGCACTGATTTCGTCGTGCTATTTTTCATTACTCGAGCCAGCCAATACCAAGCCGAGCGAATACGAAGTTGGCCGGGACCTGCTACATAGATGTTGCGGCGTGGAGAAAATATTGCTCTACATGTCTAGTCTATGTGTTCTCTGGTTAGTGTTAGTGCTTATAGTATAACATAGGCTAGTATCCTGCTACACCTTATAGTATAACATAGGCTAGTATCCTGCTACAATTCGGCCATCCTGATTCTGAGATAGCCCTCTATCTCTGTTAATTTTGTAGAACTATTTACATATTTGATACTTAACTTCTTAACAATAATATTGTGCTTACATGTTTGATAAAAATAATTCTTATAGATATTATATTTACATATTCTGAAAATTAAATTATTAATAAAATGTTGCACACTAGTTATTAATATTTACAATGCATATCATTATCTCTCTTATGCTTTTACCCAATGTCTTATATTGCTTGCACTCCAAACGCCCTGATAAGGATTCCTGGATAATTGAAAGCCGTCAATGTCTTTTATCAAATATCTATCGTTCTTCAGTACTTTATCTATGACATATGGTCCTTTGGATTTAGGTATTAATTTTCTTGATATTCCCACCGTGCTGTCGAAATTTTTAACCATTACATAATCTCCTGTCTTGTATACGTTTGCAGCTTTTCTAGAATTATTAAAGTTCCCTTCGTTCCGTGCTTGTGATGCAAGCTGTGCTTGTTCTCTAATATCTTCTAAATTCTGTATGTATCTAATCCCATTATTTTCTCTAATTGCTCTCCTAAACTATCACTAATTTCGCCTTTTTGCGCTATTCCGAATAACATTACGCTTGGCAATTGCTTGGTGTACAGTGTATTCCACTCTTTCAATTATCGTATCCCAATGCTGTCCATTATCAACTTGTGGCGATCTGGCATCACAATAATTCTCGATCGATACTATCGTTCACATACATTCAGCAACAATTCCCATAATTGGTGACCCCGAGTTCAAACACGCGCCGTTGGTTTTTCACTAAATGAGCTTCTTGATCAGCAACACACGCTGACGATCACTTCGGTAGCAAACATTTTAGCTACTTATTTTTACATTACCAGTGATCCCAAAAAGCTTTATCAACAAAGAAGTGCAACAATTTCACAATTCGTCGCAGCCGTCTCGACATACACACACATAGCCAACACGCGCTTTTTCACAACGAAGCGACGCGCAAAAAACTAACTGCGCAACAAGATGGCCGACGAAGAAAATTCAACCGATGCGGAATTACCTACAGAAAATGCTTCCAACATGAATGCCATTTTAAGCAAATTACCATTCCCTCAACTAAATTCAACAACATCTATCGAAATGTTTTTCACCAAACTCGAAGGCTGGTTTGAGCTGCAGGGCATCGGTACGCGTAAAGAGCACGAGAAGTACACTGCCGTTATAACCTACGCAGATCCAAAATATCTGGAGCAAGTGCATGATCTAGTAGTGAACGAGCCAACTTCAAATCCATACACCACGCTGAAACAATCAATTCTCGCCAAATTCGCAGAGTCTGAAATGGTTCGTCTTGATAAGCTCGCAACTGGTATTCAACTCGGCGATGGACGCCCTAGCCACCTGTTAAGTCAACTACAGCAAACTAATGCCACTAATGACGAATCTGTTGTTCGACGTTATTGGATCAAACGATTACCACCTTCAGCTCGAGCTGTCATCGTTGGAATTCTTCAAAGTGCACCAAACACCCCACTCAGCCAACTTGCTACCACAGCTGATGCTGTCATAGATTCGCTCAATTACTCAGGTGACAACATCCAAGCAGTGACGTCTATCAACTCTGAGGACACGTCACTGGCGACTCGCATGAGTCGTTTAGAGAAACGAATCGACGACCAAGATAAGTGTCTCCAGGAGATAAGCAAAAAGCTTTCACAAAGCCTTAACAACAACAACAATCGTCGATCTCGCAGCCGCTCATCAAGCAATCAACGCAATACTTCACAACAGAGCAACGCGAATCAATATTGCTGGTACCACAACAAGTACGGTAGCAGCGCTCAACATTGTCAAGCTCCATGCAACTTCAAGTCAAACAACAACGGGACAAAAAACTAATCACCCCCATCGAGGTTTCAAAAGGCAGCGTCGATGGGCAACCCGAACACGCCTTTCAAAATAGCCCAAAACTTAAGGTTGAAGTACATAGCATTTCCACTTCTAATCGTTTGTTTATTCCAGATGCTAAGTCTGGTCGAAAATTCCTCATCGACACAGGAGCAGACATATCTGTAATACCCACCTCAACAATAAACCGACGATTAAATATCTGCAAGGAGAATTCACTATTTTTAGCCAACGGATCCACAATCAACACATACGGCACAACTCGCCTTACCTCGACCTTGGCCTGCGTCGTCCGTTCACATGGAACTTCATCATAGCAGACACCACTATACCAATCCTAGGATCAGATTTCTTGCAGCACTTCAACTTACTCGTCGACATTAAGCAAGGAAAGTTAATCGACGCGCAAACACTACTTGCACGCAGCGGCATCTGCAGTCTACAATCGCCGTCCTCTGTCAAAACGTTTGACACATCATGTCAATTCGGCAAGCTTTTGGAAGAATTCAAGGACATCACTCAACTCAACTTTGCAGCACCCAAGCCCACAACATCGGATGTCACACACTGCATCGACACCCGAGGGCCTTCCACTTTTGCAAAGCCACGTCGACTAACTCCAGACAAATTTAAAGCAGCAAAAGCTGAATTCGAATATCTGCTCAAAATCGGCGTTTGCCGACCATCAAAAAGTTCATATGCATCTCCCTTACATATGGTACGCAAACCCTCAGGCGATTGGCGACCATGTGGCGACTACAGAGCTTTAAACGCACAGACAATTCCTGATCGGTATCCGTTACCTCATATACAAGACTGCACCCATATTTTCTATGGCAAGAAAATATTCTCAAAAATAGATCTCAACCGTGCCTTTCATCAAATTCCAATAGAACCTGGCGACATCCCTAAAACAGCTATCACAACACCTTTCGGTTTATTCGAATTTACATACAGCACGGGCGCAAGTGACACAGCAGTTGGCGCTGTCCTTCATCAAATCATCAACGAAGAACGCCAGCCATTGGGATTCTTCAGCATTAAACTTACTGATGCACAACGCAAATACAGCACTCAGCATTAAACACTTTCGCTACATGTTAGAAGGACGAATATTCGATGTGCGCACAGATCACAAGCCACTAGTTTTCGCTTTTACGCAAAAGCCCGAAAAAGCTTCACCTCGTCAACTTCGTCAGTTGGACTTCATAAGTCAATTCACAACATCAATTCAACACATAGCTGGAACTGAGAACACTACAGCAGATACATTATCTCGCATATCAACAGTAGATTCAAATATAATCGACTACAACAAAATCGCTCAAGCGCAAATCAACTGCTCTGAACTGAAGACGATTCTCAAAGATAAGACTACAACTCTACAACTCAAGTCAATAAGCTTACCTCACTCTTCAACTCCAATCATATGTGATTTCTCCACTGGCACTGTACGCCCATTCATCCCTCAGCCATTGAGAAGTACAATCATCAGCAAAATGCACAACATTGCTCATGGAGGCGTTAAATCAACACTTCACATTATCAAACAACGTTTTGTTTGGCCCTCCATGCACACCGATGTCAAAAACGTTGTTAAAAGTTACACGT
Organism: Drosophila mulleri; assembly: GCA_035047565.1. Taxonomy (NCBI): domain Eukaryota; kingdom Metazoa; phylum Arthropoda; class Insecta; order Diptera; family Drosophilidae; genus Drosophila; species Drosophila mulleri. The sequence continues at coordinate 9,257 of JAWNPK010000076.1, read as the reverse complement.
CATGTCCACTCACCACTTCAACAATACGCACTCACATCTCAACGATTCGAACATATCAACTTGGATCTGATTGGACCACTACCCCAATCAGGACAATACAGATACTGCCTCACTATCATCGATCGCTACACCAAGTGGCCAGAAGCCGTACCTATCGAAGATATACAAGCAGAGACAGTTGCAGCAGCATTAATCAACACTTGGATTTCTCGTTTTGGAGTTCCAGCCCGTATAACTACAGATCAAGGTAGACAGTTCGAATCTAAACTTTTCAACGAACTATCGCAACTCCTTGGCATTAACCACCTACGCACAACAGCCTACCATCCACAAGCAAACGGAATCATCGAACGTTGGCATCGTACTCTCAAAGCTTCAATTATGTGCCAAAATAGGAGCGGGTGGCCCAACAAGTTGTCAATCATATTGCTCGGACTACGATCAGCATACAAGCCTGATATTCAAACCACAGCCTCACAACTTGTCTATGGCACAACGCTACGCCTGCCAGGAGAATTTTTCCACATAAATAGACAGTTTCAACCACAAACAGAGTTCGCACAAGAGCTAACAAGGATCATGAGTGATCTACGACCAATTCCAACAGCCAACCATGACACTACTAAGCCATTCGTTTTCAAGGATTTAGCAGAGTCGACACACGTTTTTCTACGCAATGATATGGTACGCGAGTCATTGCAACCACCATATGATGGTCCATTTGAAGTTAAAAGCAAGCACCCAAAATTCTTCAACATCATCATCAAGGGACGAGACACTAAAGTTTCTATCGACCGTCTCAAGCCTGCCTACATTGAATCAGAAAGACAACTCACACCTACCATCGCAATCACGCCATCATCATCACCTCTACCACAGCCAGTTCCTCAACATATACCAAATCAACCAACTGGAAGACCTCGCCGCACAATTAGACTTCCCGTTCGCTTCACAACTTGAAGTCTAGGAGGGAGTACTGTGGCGAACTGGCATCACAATAATTCTCGATCGATACTATCGATAAAACACGATCTCTCAATTTACCATCATTAGTAATAAGAATACATATACACACTTCTTAAGCTTCAGCGCGTCACATCACATGTACATATTACATCAAACTTAATCAATACAATATTAGCAAATCATAGCTGTGTTCTACTTTAATGCAAATAAATAGTGACGCATACATTCTCCACAAAAACCAACAAACAATATTTTCATAAATGGGAATCCCCACATTCACATACATTCAGCAACAATTCCCATAAACTTCTATTAGTTTAGCTATCATTGGACCTAAACTTCTGTTTATTCGCTCCACCTGGCCATTCGCTTGTGGTGATCCTGTTGCAATCCTAACAGCTTTACCCTTGCTTCTTCTTGCATTAAGCATCTTGTCCCTTCCAATGTGTCCTAATTCATCGTGATATTTATACAATACATGTTCTTCCATCTTTTCTGGTACATAAAATAATAGTCTGTCATCGTTTGTCTTCCTAAATATAACACCATTTCTCATTTCAAATAATTTGTGCTCTTGTTTCTCTAACAATTTTCTAATTTCTTGTAACTTTGCATCTTTTGTTTGGCAAATAATTAAATTAGTCTCAAAACTATTTGCTTCTGTTACCATAATGGTATTATTGTATGTACTCAATGCATCTACATGCTGCATTTGACTTCCAGCCCTGTGCCCTAATTCGTAATCAAATTCTTGCATTTCCAATGCCCATCTTGCAATTCTAGGATTAAGGTCTATTTTATTTAATGTTAAAGTTAGTGAATTGCAATCCGTTACTATTTTAAATTTCCTGCCTTGCAAATATATTCTAAATCTCCTAAGTGCATTAATAATGGCTAAAGTTTCCAGCTCGAACTATGATACTTTGATTCAGTTTCTGTCGTTCGCTTTGAAAAATAAAACACAGGATGCAGCTTTCCGTCTTTTTTTTTCTGTAAAAGCACTGCTCCAAATCCCAACGCACTGGCATCACAATGCAGTTCTACATCATCTTTATGATTATACAACGCTAATACTGGTGCTTCTAACAATTTATCCTTCAGGCATAAAAAACAATTAAGTTCCTTTTCTTCAAATTGGAATTTCCTATCTTTCCGCAATAAGTCATACAACGGTTTTGCTAAAGTTGAAAAATCTTTTATAAATCTTCTGAAATATGAACACAATCCGAGAAAACTTTGTACTGCCTGAACTTTATTAGGTATGGGGAAATTTTTTACCGCTTCTAATCCCTTATCATCTGCTTTAATGCCATCTTCTGATATCACAAATCCCAAATATTTAACCTTGTTCTGCAAAAATTCGCATTTATCCAACCTTAACTCTAATCTGTTCTCTACTAATCGTTTTAAAACCTCTTCTAGTATCTTGAGATGCTCGGACACATTTTCGCTGGCGATCCATCCATATATATGATTACCTTGCTTTCTTTTATTAAATCTGCAAATATATCATTAACGAACCTTTGAAAAATTTGCGGAGCAGTTTTTAATCCCATAGGCATTCTCAAGAACTCAAACTGTCCTAGTGGCGTAACAAACGATGTGTATTTTACAGACTCTTTCTCTACAAAAACATGAAAATATCCATTCTTAAGGTCAAGCTTAGTGAAAACAGACTTTCCCACCAGTCTATCTAACAAATCATCAATTAACGGCAAAGGATAATTATCTTTGACCATAATCTTGTTGAGTTTTCTAAAATCAACGCACATTCTTAAGTCTCCTGTTTTTTTCTTTACTAATACTATTGGCGAAGCATACTCTGAGCAACTAGGTTGTATGATGCCATCTCTAAGGTACTCATCTAACATTATCTGTAATTTTTCCTTTTCAGTATATGACAACCTTCTTGGTGAACAGCTAAACGGTTTTGCTTTCTCAATTCGTATATTCATTTCACATTTGTTCTTAGGTTTCACTGGCTTTTCAGCCTCTACATATGCCGCTTTCAGCAATCTAATTAGTTTTTCTCGTACATCATAACTAATGTTTTCACCCATAATATATGTCTCTTTTTCATTGTCTCCTTCTAATATATTAATTTGAAGCATGCTGTTTTCAAAGTTATCCTCAAAACCGCTTTTGCTATTTATTTCCATTGACTTTTCCAAACATTCTTTTGAACTATCGTTCTCCTCTTTACCTAATAATTTTTCTGCTAACTCTTTATTTTCTAACAATTTCTCTTCTAATTTTTCATTTTCTAACAATTTTTCTAACAGTTTCTCTTCTAATTTTTCATTTTCTAACAATTTTTCTAACAGTTTCTCTTCTAATTTTTCATTTTCTAACAATTTATCTTTTTTCTCATTATTTTCTCATTTATTCTCTACCGTACTTAATTTCTCTTTTGCCACATGGTCGTTTTCTCTAAGTTTTGCTATGATAGGCTTCGATTCGACCAACGTGCCGGCTGTTCTTTCCACTGAAATCATCCTCAGAACGTTTGGGTCAACGTATAAATTGCAAGCTTCCATGAAATCCCTACCTAGAATTACTTCCCGTCTCATAGATTCATCAGCCACAACTATTAACCAACAATTTATTTTTTTAAACTTCTTGAAAATATGAACAAACGTTTTTCCAATAACATTCAACTGGCTTTCATTTAGCCCAAAGTAGTTTTCTGTATGTGCTCTAAGTTTTATTCCAAATGGAACACAAGATTTTTTAATAAACGAAATGGGACTTCCTGAATCTATGAGGCATTCTGCAATAACTGAAGCTTTATCTTTGGTCTTAAAATGTATATTGATTAATCTTACGAAATTGTTTCCAATATCATCCTTCTTCTTCGTGCATTGTACCACCATATGATCCTTAGCACCGCAGTGGTAGCACGTACCCTTCTCCCTTTTGGGCTTCTTGCCCAATGTCCCTTATAGTTGCAGTTGAAACAACGCGTCTCCTTCAATGCATTATCGAGCCCTGGTCCCACCGCTGCTGTCCCTTTTCCTCCAGTAGATCGTTGCAGTGGCAAACGCACCTCTGCAAAAGCCCTTACCAATTTGCTGGGGTCTTCAAAGCACTGTATCCTAGCCTGCGCGCGTAAAATTGCATTTGGGATTCCTTCAATGAGACCATCCAGTAGCTCATCTACATCTAAATGGATTTCCTTTGCTAAACGTGTTTTCTCTTCATAATACACAGAAAACTTCTCATCGACATTCCATATACGTGCCCCAAACTTGCGACGTATTTCGGCCTTGGACACCTTGCGTTCGAATGCTGCTGCCAATTCATCCAGTAGTGTGCCCAACGGTTGTACAATCCTTGACGGATCCGCATGTATCCACTGCATGGCCTTCCCTTTTAATTTGGCCATACACAGCAGTTTTTGTTGCATGTCCGTTAGTTGATATAATTGAGATACATTACTCAATTGCGCTTTCCAGTTGCTAATAGATTCCTCTCCAGTAAAGTCTGCCATAATTTCTTTAGCTAATTTAAACATCATTGACATCACTTCAACATTGTTCGTTTCATCTAATACGCAATTTTCACCGGCGCCCTTTTGGCGCGCGTCAGTAGCGCGTTCCCCGAATTCAGCTTCTGCATCGACGCCATTTGCGCCAATTTCGTCACGCTTGCTGTTGCCGTCTCTGTCTAATTGTCGTGTGTGAAAATTTTTTAACTGCTTCTTCGCTGCGTCGATCTGCTCGTTTAGCTCTCGCAAGACTTCTTCGTTCTTGTCTATTTCCTCCTGCTGCATTTGCAATGTCTCAAATACTCCAGTTTGAGCTGACTCCTCCTCCCGCTGCTCCAATTCGGGGGCGCTGCTGCGCAAATTTTCGGGCACGCCATTGAGACGAGCGACAAGTTCAGTCTTGCACCCTTGGGTCGACAAGCCCAATGCAGCTAGCCAATTCTTTAACTGCACCACAGATGCTTCGTCTATGCCTAAATTCATTTTGCTTAACTTGAAAAATTTGTGTACTTTATCCCACTTCTGAGATTGTAGTAGGCCGTTTACTAAATGTCTTTATTTCTTAATTTCATAATTTACACACGTCTTCTCTTGTTCACAATCAACTTGATTAAATCAAGCTTAAAGTGTATCGACACTAACCAGAGAACACATGGACTAGACATGCAGTACAATGTTTTTCAACACCGAAATATCGAACTAGCAGGGCCTATCAATTTCGTATTTGCTCGGCTCTTCACTTTTAGGGTTCAGGCTACGAAAATATAGGAGCACAAAATCATTCGTCTTCATGCGCTCGACCGAGATGGTCGACTATTGAACAAAAGAACCCTCTATGCTCAATTTTTTTTCTTGCTCTCTCTCTCTCTCTGCTTTTTACTCTCTCAAATGTATATTTGTATGAGTGCATGTGAGCACAAGCAGCAGCTCACGAAAATTGAATTTTGTTCGCGTTAGACTGCCGTTTCTTCCCTTCTGTGTGAAGAGTATTACGAGCTCTTCAAACCGCTTGCCAAGCTCATACAAAATATTTGCGTTTTCGTTATTATTTGTGGGAAGGGTATGAAAGCGTGGTGCGCATAAAGAAAATGTTTTCGCGTCGAGCGTGCACACACACACTACAGTTTCTTGCTACATGTATGAGCATTTGTGACCTGCGTGCGTTACTCTTGCTGCTTGTAGCAATTTTAAAGCCCAGCATTTGCATTTGGTCGGTCTTACGGACTGTCATAATCACTTCACACAGATGCACTATGTATGAACATACATGTGTATATAAGGACATTTATATATTATTATAGCTAATCATGTCTCAAAATATGTGTATATCCATAAAATACTGTAATTATATATAATTTAAAATATTTTATACGCATTTTAAACCGAAATAATCGTAAAACACAAATAAGTTTATTAAATTCTTTGCAATATATGAAATACACATGTCATATTATACTCAAGCTTTAATCATTATTGTCAAAAATTTCTAATTAAGTCATAATGGCCCATTTGATAGTCACCCTACGATTCAAAACATACAAAACTTACAAACCACTAGATCCAGAGACAATTAGCTTGCCATCCCATACAAGCATACACAAGCATACCATACACACATACATACATATGCAGCCCATGGCAGGCACAAGCCAATGCTCACATATTATGAACATACACACTTACAATATTCCAAAGGCAGCAAGTCCTACGGCAGCAAGTCCATACATATGTATGTTTGTATGCATGGTCCATACATATGTATGTTTGTATGCATGGGACATGAACATTGGCGTGTGCCTACCTCAACTTAGAATTGCTGCTGCAGAAACTCAAACGAAATGGTCTCGTTCTATGGGCTTGGCTCTTTTGTCCTTCTCTCTCTCTTTCTCTATGGGCTCTCAAATCATCAAGCTTAGCGTCGCACAAAAATTGAAATTTGTTCGCGACGATCCCCCTTTTGAGTGGAGGTTACATCGAAATTTTAAAAGCTTTTGCCACGCCCATGCAAGCAAACTGTAAGCGTTTCAATCATTATTTATGGGAAGGTAGTGATGGCAAAAAAAATTCATTGTTCGATTATTTAATCATATGATTTATTTTAGGTGCTTTAACGATTAATTGCAATTAACCGCTGAAAAATGAAAAAATCGATTAATCAAATGATTTTTTTTTAATGCGCTTATTATTTTTTTTATTTTTTTTTTATGAACTCCTTTTAGAAGCAATAATAGCAACAAGAACAGTAAAGAATATACATAAATGTTTATTTATTTAAAATTGAGTTAAGAAATAGTAGTTGTGAAAGGTGCTCTGTTGTTAACCTGTTCCTTTTTTCGGGTAATGTGGCACCCGCCTTGGAAAAAAGACGTTCCGCTGGTACCGAAGTGCCTATTAAGACACAATACCGACAAGCTATAACATATAGCTTAGGGTATGCAGTACGCATCTCCTCCCAGGCATACACAGCATACACACACACATTAACAGTCCCTTGCTACATGTATAAGCTTTTGTGTGCGTGGGTCGCCAAACTCAATTCTTTCTCAATATTTTCGTCAATCGTCAGTTAGAGTCCCGTTTTACGTGCATGAGGCATTAGTATGGGAAACTATTCTTGCTGCCTGTGGAATATTGTAAGTGTGTATATTCTTAACACGTGAACATTGGCTTGTGCTCGCCACGGTCTGCATATGCATGTATGTGATAGGAATATAATTGTCTCCGGATTTAGTAGTTTGTAAATTTTGTGTGGTTTGAATCGTAGGGTGACTGTAAAATGGGCCTTTATGACTTAATCAGAAAATTTTGGCAATAATGAGTACAGCATGAGTATAATATGACATGTGTATTTCATGTATTGCAAAGCATTTAATAAACTTATTAGTGTTTTACGATAATTTTTTCGGTTGAAAATGTGTATAAAATAATTTAAATCATATATGTATAATTACACTATTTTATGGATATACACATATTTTGAGACATGATTAGCTATAATAATATATAAATGTACTTATGTACATATGTATGTTCATATATAGTGCATCTGTGTGAAGTGGTTATGACAGCCCGTAAGACCGACCAAATGCAATTGCAGGGCTTTATAATTGCTACAAGCAGCCAGAGTAACGTACGCAGGTCACAAATGCTCACACGTAATAAGGGACTACAGGTGTGTGTGTGTATGCTCGTCGCCAAAACATATTCTGTACGAGCCTCACTGCTTTCATACCCTTCCTAGAAATAATCATGAAAACGCTAAACTTTTGTATGAACGTTGCAAACCCTTTTAAGATTTCGGTATACCCTTCATTCAAAAGAAAAGAGCTGGGATCGTCGCGAACAGAAATTTCAATTTTTGTGCGCTGCTGAGGGTGATGATTTCAGAAACTATAGAGAGCGAGAGAGAGGGACTGAGAGAGAGAGTAGGACAAATAACACATAGCTGTGCTTCATATGGGAACGGGACCATTTCGGTTGAGCGCTCGCAGCGCACTGTTTTTGTCGTGCAGCATTTTCACTGCTTGAGCCTCAAAAGACCGAGCCGAGCAAATACGAAGTTCTCCGGTCGCTTCAGAGAACAATTCCGTCGTTGAAAAAAATTGCTCTACGTGTCTAGTCTATGTGTTGTGTGGTTAGTGTTATGAGTATTAAAACCCAAGGAAACATATAATCTGTCTAAATCAGCTCTAAAAAGCAAGACATCACTTAACACTGCTGCGTATCATCTATGGCCATTAGATTCGTAATATAATAAATGAAATTAGTGAATATTATGATGCGGACTATTGATGCGTAACTATTTAGTTTTAAAAATTAAAGCCTTAAATAATATAATTAAAGCCATTCTAAAAGTGGTCAAGGGATTGGGTGACCAATAACTGCCTGGAAAACGACTTAGAATATAAAAATTAGCAAAAACCTTCATATTGTCCGATTCGTGAATCTATATAGAACCTATGATTAGCCTCCCAGCTCGTTTTTTTAAGTCTACTAGTTTTAAAACAGATAACAGTGTCAAAATTGCTTGATTTTCATACAAATTTAAACGCGCGCGCACCATTTTCTGAAATAATGACGTCACGCTGTGAAAACAGCTGACCGCTTTGCATAATCTACTATCACTCAATCGTGGTCTATGTGTTGTCTGGTTAGTGCTATTGCTCAGCTGATTTTCAACACTCACTTTTGTTGGCTTTGCTCATTTTTGCGTACTGTTAGCTCATTTTGCGTTCTTCCGTTTTTATTGTTTCGCTTTTAAAAATTCATAATGTCGCTAATTCGGAAACACAGCGAAATATGGAATCATTTTGAGGACCTAGGGAGTCAACAAGCCAAATGCAAATATTGCAAATGTACACTTAGCTGGAAATCGCAGAGCAATTTAAGCCGGCACCTTAAGAGCAAACATCCTACAGCTATGGAGCCCGTTGTTCGACAGAGCGAGGAGATAACGGTTGTTGCACAAAACCCTCAACCAAAAATTACAAATTTTGTGCATAAACCGTTGTCAGATGGAAAAGCAGAACAAATTGACCGCCAGCTTGTGAAAATGATCGCCAAGGGTCATCACGCTTTGCGATTGGTTGAAGAGCCGGAATTCAAAAAGCTTATTGATTATGTCTCGCACGCTCCAGGGTATAAGCTTCCCACAAGAAAGACGTTAACCACCTCTTTGATACCCAAAGTTCGTGATGAACATTTGGGACAAATTTTGGACAATTTGCGAATGGCCACTGCGGTATGTCTAACAACAGACGGCTGGACATCACTCAGCAATGAGAGCTATATAGCACCACTGTGC
>JAWNPK010000075.1:0-59133 GCA_035047565.1 Drosophila mulleri | reverse complement strand
TTGAATGTAAGTCAACTTTTGAAAGAATATATAAACTAACTTTTATCATATTTTTGAAATAGTCTTTTTTAAGACTTTATAGTCTAATTATTAGCTTAAATATAAATTATTTAAAAGAATAGAAAACTAACAAATACTTAACTAACTTTTTGCATGTAACTCACATAGATTATTTAAATTTTTTGTTTTTCTATTTTTTTTTATTATTATTATTATTTTAAAAATTTTTTTAAATATAAATGAATATTTAAGGTATTAAGGTATTGTTTTTGATAGTCAATAATATTAAGAAAAATTTAAGAATTTATAGTAGTGTTAGTATTTCATTAATAATATAATAATAATAAATGAATGAAATAATTAAACAAAAAGCAACAATATTTTATTACCTAGGGTTCAGGGTATTTTCTAGTCGAGCACTCTCGACTAGAGTTTTTTAGTTTGTTCGAAATCCTTCTAATGCACTGTTTTCGTAAACTTTTTATACCCTGAACCCATTGAAAATGGGAAATCAGGGTATAATGTTTTTGTTGAAATGTATGTAACAGGCAGAAGGAGGCGTGGCAGACCCCATAAAGTATATATATTCTTCTAGTCGATTTAGCCCTGTCTGTCTGTCTGTCCGTCTGTCCGTCTGTCCGTATGTTTGAACGCGTCGATTTCAGAAGATATAGAAGCTAGAGACTTCAACTTTTTTTTAAAATGCTCGTATATAGCACGCGGATATCGAGTTTATCACTAAAAATCGATAACTCATCCCGTTATTTTTTTATCGATCAAAAACCTTATCGAAATGCAGTTATAAAATTATATCTCCTACATCTTTAGAGCTAGAGTATCCAAATTTTAAATGTAGATTGATATGTATATATATTTTCGATTTTTGTTCAATTTCACCCCCCACCCTTATATCCACCCCCTCACCCATAAGTTTGTAAAAGGCGTATTTCAAATACTAGAGACTTGAGCTTTGGCAATTATACGCATAGTAATGATAAAACCACAATCTGAAAGTTTCATGGAGAACGTACGTCCAGAAAAAAAGTTATTAAACAATTAAGATCCCATAGTAAGCCCACACTGCAGCCCATGCGTGCGCGCCTATGGGTGTCTATGTATGTGTGTTTGCGTGTGTATGTGTGTGTTTGTGTAAGCAGAGAGACGCTAAAAATGATTGAAATGGCTGTTGCTTGAAGGGTTCAGGGGATCTCGTAGTCGAGCACTCTCGACTAGAGTTTTCTTACTTGTTATTTTTGTCTTTAATGAGCAGCGAGGTCCAAATGATTTCGTCGCTGTCGTCAAAATAACGCAGTGGCGGCAAAAGATGATGAAATAATACGATTCTATGAAAATACGCAGTACTTGCGCATCGACGCGTTGCGACGAAGCTGGAGTATTGCGATTCTTGTAAAATTTTTGTGCAGCGACGATTAGTGGCGCCTTTATGTCGCGACGCAATGTAGTCAAATTTAGCTTTGACAATGCATGGGTGTATATGTATGTATTTAACAAGAATTTCTGAATTCGAGGAATAGAATTATACATATGTACACAAATATGTACATACATATGTATATATGTACATAGCTCAAGTAAAATTTACTAAGATGATGAAATATGTAGATACATATGTATGTAATTCTGCTTAAAACTTTGGTATATGTACATGTATACATGTTTAATTGTCAATCAAAATAATGGTAATCATAATATAATGCTCAGATCGTAAATATATTAAATATACATACATAAATGTACAATGTTACTTTGTTTGTTTGTCTCGTTCGCTCTGTCCGATACAGTAGGTTCGATCACTAAATACTTTAATGATCTCTAGCACGATCAGACAGCAATTTATGCAATATATGCATGTATGTATGTACCTACATACATACATGTATATGTATGCAGTTACATATAATTGCTAACAAATGTTACCTGCATACATGTACGTACATAAATTATTATTATTATTATATATATATCTTTTTATATATATAAGTATATGTAATTGTAATCTATTTATTAATAATAAATATACTTATGCTTTGTAATATTTTATAAAGTAGGTTCCTTCGGGGCTCTTCTTCTTGTCCCTGAAGTCTTTAGGCTGCGCCAGTTATCAATATGGGATTGATTTTACAAATATTATGTGTGAAATAAAAGACGTCTTGTTTCGAGTCAAATGAACAATACACTAAACTTTATTCCGTTTTCATGCTAACGACAAGCAGCAGCGAGTATGTATGTATAAGTTGCCACTCGGAGGCTCATACGTGTGCACAAGTAAGTGTGCACATGTATGTATGTCGCTGTGACCGGCGAGTCACTCATGTACGTATGTGTGTATAGTGACTGGCGGGTAACTCCTCCCCTCCTAGATTGAAGTGAAGGCCAGAACGAAGATATGGTCTGACTGGAGGCTAAAAGGTTTAAATTGTCCACCATTGACGTTCCTTTTCAGCTGCTTAGGTTCCATGTATAGGTATTTTTATAGATTTGATCTTTGTTCTAACTTTTTACGATATAACGTGTGACAATTTAAGTATATTTTAAATTTTGTAACATAACTTACATACAACAATAACGATAACAATAAAAACTCAACTATATTTCAAAAAAAATTTTTTTTCATAAATGTAACATAATATTTATATAAGTTTTACTTCTCTTTCGCAACGTAAGGATTGTATTTTATGTATTCAAAAATGTTTTAACTTAAGTATAGTAATTCATGTATTCGAAAAACTTATTTATATATACATATATATATACATATATATATATATATTTTTTTTTTTCTTTTTATTTAATTTTTTTTTTTCCAATTTAAGTATGGCTATTCCTTTGCAGCCGTATAACAATAACAATTCAATTATATTTCAAAATTTTACATAAGTATAACATAACTTTTCTTTCGCAACGTAAGTATTGTATTTTATGTATTCAAAAGTTATTATTTTTATATGTATATGTATCTATATATATTTTCTTATCTAGGTATGCGACTAAGGGTTCTTTGGCTTTTTTGTTATGTGTCTTATTTTTGATTTATGAATTTTTTGATTTTTTGCTGATATGAAAGTAGGTCCCTTGTCTTCTAGTACTTTGTGTATTGTAAAACGAGGTGTTAATTTATTTCTCCTATTTTCTTTTCGAAATACAATTTCGTCTTTGTCAAGTTGTGGTGGGTCAGTCTTGTCTTTGTTTAAGCTGGCTGTGATTTTAGTGTCTTGTCGGTTAATTGCTGGACTACTTCTGGGTTTAATTTTCGTTGATATAAATTTACTTCTTGTAAGTATTCATGCTCATTGGTAAAGTTAGCTGTTTTATTAAAAATATGCGTTCTACCTGAAAATAATTCGAATGGCGTATAACCTGTGCTTGAGTGAATGGCATTATTATACGTGGTCAATGCTTCCCACAATATCTCTTCGTGTGTGCAAGGTAGACTATTTTTTTGTTTCAAATCGTATATGATTCTGTAAGTTTCTATTAGGGATGAGTGAAAACGTTCCACTGTGGAGTTACTTGAAGATTGTTGAAATGACGTTACGTGTCTGATGATATTATATTGTGTACAGAAATCAACAAATATGTTTCCCGCAAATTCAGGTCCTTGGTCGCAAATTATCTTCTTTGGAATTCCGAAGGTACAAATGAAATGTTTGAGTGATTTAACAACATTAATACAGTTTCTAGCAGTTATGGTGTAACCGGTAGCAAATCTTGATAGCTTGTCAATTATTGTTAATATATATTTATGTCTAATTGAATATATATCCATGTGAATTATATCTAATGGCTTTTGAGGTATTTCGGGTTCTTGAAATGGGACTTTTTGAGGGTGTCTATCGTATTTCATTGTTTGACATATGTCGCAATTATTTATTGTTTGTGCAATTTTTTGTTTCAAGTGAGTGAAATATATTGATCGTTTTAAGTGGGCGCATGTTTCGTCGATCCATCTATGATTATTTCTAAGGTGATATTCTCTAATTTCTTTTTGTTGATCGTCAAGTGTTATAATGTCTCTCAGAAATTCTGTGCATCTTAAAATCTTGTAAAGTTGACTATGAGCAAAATATTTTGAATACACTTGTTGCACTATGTTAAATATTGTGTCTGTTGCAAGTATTGCGCAAGTTTTGTTTGGTTTTAAAACAGATTTCAAAAGTTTCGTCATTAACTCTTCGTTGAAATTGGGTTCATAAATGGTACGCCTAATTTTGTTTTTGAAGGTCACTTCCACTTTAATATTTGATTGATCAGCTTCTTTAAAAATAATTTGTATATTAAAGTCATTAAGTGGTTTTTCAGAAATGAATATTTCTTGTTCCCAATTTTCTTGTGCAGAATGTATAGTTTCTCCATAGGTTGCATTACGTGATCTACTCTCTCCTATATTTACGTCTATTTCTGTTCCACTCAAAGAATCTGCGATCACATTTTGCGACCCTTTTTTATACCCTGAACCCATTGAAAATGGGAAATCAGGGTATAATGGTTTTGTTAAAAGTATGTAACAGGGAGAAGGAGGCGTGGCAGACCCCACAAAGTATATATATTCTTGATCAGGGCGACAAACTGAATCGATTTAGCCATGTCCGTCTGTCCGTCTGTCCGTATGTATGAACGCGTCGATTTCTGAAGATATAGAAGCTAGAGACTTCAACTTTTTTTTAAAATGCTCGTATATAGCGCGCGCATATCGAGTTTATCACAAAAGATCGATAACTCATACCGTTATTTTTTTATCGATCAAAAACCTTATCGAAAACCAGTTATAAAATTATATCTCCTACAGCTTTAGAGCTAAAGTCTCCAAATTTTAAATGTACATTGATATGTACGTGATAGAATTTCGATTTTTGTTATAATTCACCCCCCACCCCTATATCCACCCCCTTACCCTCATCTCTGTAAAAGGCGTATTTCAAATACTAGAGACTTGAGCTTTGGCAAATATACGCATAGTAATGATAAAACCACATTCTGAAAGTTTCATGAAGAACGTACGTCCACAAAAAAAGTTATTGAACAATTTAGTTCCCATAGTAAGCCCACACTGCAGCCCATGCCTGTTAATGCGTGCGTGCCTATGGGTGTCTATGTATATGTTTGCGTGTGTGTGTGTGTTTGTTTAAGCTGAATGCCCCAAAAAATATTGAAATAGCTGTTGCTCGGAGGGTTCAGGGTATCTCGTAGTCGAGCAGTCTCGACTAGAGCTTTCTTACTTGTTATACCCTGAACCCATTGAAAATGGGAAATCAGGGTATAATGGTTTTGTTAAAAGTATGTAACAGGGAGAAGGAGGCGTGGCAGACCCCACAAAGTATATATATTCTTGATCAGGGCGACAAACTGAATCGATTTAGCCATGTCCGTCTGTCCGTCCGTCCGTCTGTCCGTCTGTCCGTCTGTCCGTATGTATGAACGCGTCGATTTCTGAAGATATAGAAGCTAGAGACTTCAACTTTTTTTTAAAATGCTCGTATATAGCACGCGGATATCGAGTTTATCACTAAAAATCGATAACTCATCCCGTTATTTTTTTATCGATCAAAAACCTTATCGAAAACCAGTTATAAAATTATATCTCCTACACCTTTAGAGCTAAAGTCTCCAAATTTTAAATGTAGACTCACTCACGTGATAGAATTTCGATTTTTGTTATAATTCACCCCCCACCCCTATATCCACCCTCTTACCCTCATCTCTGTAAAAGGCGTATTTCAAATACTAGAGACTTGAGCTTTGGCAAATATACGCATAGTAATGATAAAACCACATTCTGAAAGTTTCATGAAGAACGTACGTCCACAAAAAATTTTTGAACAATTAAGTTCCCATAGTAAGCCCACACTGCAGCCCATGCATGTTAATGCGTGCGTGCCTATGGGTGTCTATGTATATGTTTGCGTGTGTGTGTATGTTTGTTTAAGCTGAATGACACTAAAAATTATTGAAATGGCTGTTGCTCGGAGGGTTCAGGGTATCTCGTAGTCGAGCAGTCTCGACTAGAGCTTTCTTACTTGTTTTCTTTTTATTTAATTTTTTTTTTCAATTTAAGTATGGCTATTCCTTTGCAGCCGTATAACAATAACAATTCAATTATATTTCAAAATTTTACATAAGTATAACATAACTTTTCTTTCGCAACGTAAGTATTGTATTTTATGTATTCAAAAGTTATTATTTTTATATGTATATGTATCTATATATATTTTCTTATCTAGGTATGCGACTAAAGGGTCTTTGGCTTTTTTGTTATGTGTCTTATTTTTGATTTATGAATTTTTTTATTTTTTGCTGATATGAAAGTAGGTCCCTTGTCTTCTAGTACTTTGTGTATTTTAAAACGAGGTGTTAATTTATTTCTCCTATTTTCTTTTCGAAATACAATTTCGTCTTTGTCAAGTTGTGGTGGGTCAGTCTTGTCTTTGTTTAAGCTGGCTGTGATTTTAGTGTCTTGTCGGTTAATTGCTGGACTACTTCTGGGTTTAACTTTCGTTGATATAAATTTACTTCTTGTAAGTATTCATGCTCATTGGTAAAGTTAGCTGTTTTATTAAAAATATGCGTTCTACCTGAAAATAATTCGAATGGCGTATAACCTGTGCTTGAGTGAATGGCATTATTATACGTGGTCAATGCTTCCCACAATATCTCTTCGTGTGTGCAAGGTAGACTATATTTTTGTTTCAAATCGTATATGATTCTGTAAGTTTCTATTAGGGATGAGTGAAAACGTTCCACTGTGGAGTTACTTGAAGATTGTTGAAATGACGTTACGTGTCTGATGATATTATATTGTGTACAGAAATCAACAAATATGTTTCCCGCAAATTCAGGTCCTTGGTCGCAAATTATCTTCTTTGGAATTCCGAAGGTACAAATGAAATGTTTGAGTGATTTAACAACATTAATACAGTTTCTAGCAGTTATGGTGTAACCGGTAGCAAATCTTGATAGCTTGTCAATTATTGTTAATATATATTTATGTCTAATTGAATATATATCCATGTGAATTATATCTAATGGCTTTTGAGGTATTTCGGGTTCTTGAAATGGGACTTTTTGAGGGTGTCTATCGTATTTCATTGTTTGACATATGTCGCAATTATTTATTGTTTGTGCAATTTTTTGTTTCAAGTGAGTGAAATATATTGATCGTTTTAAGTGGGCGCATGTTTCGTCGATCCATCTATGATTATTTCTAAGGTGATATTCTCTAATTTCTTTTTGTTGATCGTCAAGTGTTATAATGTCTCTCAGAAATTCTGTGCATCTTAAAATCTTGTAAAGTTGACTATGAGCAAAATATTTTGAATACACTTGTTGTACTATGTTAAATATTGTGTCTGTTGCAAGTATTGCGCAAGTTTTGTTTGGTTTTAAAACAGATTTCAAAAGTTTCGTCATTAACTCTTCGTTGAAATTGGGTTCATAAATGGTACGCCTAATTTTGTTTTTGAAGGTCACTTCCACTTTAATATTTGATTGATCAGCTTCTTTAAAAATAATTTGTATATTAAAGTCATTAAGTGGTTTTTCAGAAATGAATATTTCTTGTTCCCAATTTTCTTGTGCAGAATGTATAGTTTCTCCATAGGTTGCATTACGTGATCTACTCTCTCCTATATTTACGTCTATTTCTGTTCTACTCAAAGCATCTGCGATCACATTTTGCGACCCTTTTTATACCCTGAACCCATTGAAAATGGGAAATCAGGGTATAATGGTTTTGTTAAAAGTATGTAACAGGGAGAAGGAGGCGTGGCAGACCCCACAAAGTATATATATTCTTGATCAGGGCGACGAACTGAGTCGATTTAGCCCTGTCCGTCTGTCTGTCCGTCCGTCCGTCCGTCCGTCCGTCCGTCCGTCCGTCCGTCCGTCCGTCCGTCCGTCCGTCCGTCCGTCCGTCCGTATGTATGAACGCGTCGATTTCAGAAGATATAGAAGCTAGAGACTTGAACTTTTTTTTTAAAATGACCGAAAATACAGCGCGCATATCGAGTTTATCACCAAACATCGATAACTCGTCTAGTTATTTTTTTATCGATAAAAAACCTTATCGAAAGACAGTTATAAAATTATATCTCCTACATCTTTAGAGCTAGAGTATCCAAATTTTAAATGTAGATTGATATGCACGTTATAGAATTTCGATTTTTGTTCAATTTTACCTCCCACCCCTATATCCACCCCCTCACCCATAAGTTTGTAAAAGCCGTATTTCAAATACTAGAGACTTGAGCTTTGGCAATTATACGCATAGTAATGATAAAACCATAATCTGAAAGTTTCATGAAGAACGTACGTCCAGAAAAAAAGTTATTAAACAATTAAATTCCCATAATAAGCCCACCCTGCAGCCCATGCGTGTGCGACTATGTGTGTCTATGTATGTGTGTTTGCGTGTGTATGTGTGTGTTTGTGTAAGCAGAGAGACGTTAAAAATTATTGAAATGGCTGTTGCTTGAAGGGTTCAGGGGATCTCGTAGTCGAGCAGTCTCGACTAGAGCTTTCTTACTTGTTTATACCCTGAACCCATTGAAAATGGGAAATCAGGGTATAATGGTTTTGTTAAAAGTATGTAACAGGGAGAAGGAGGCGTGGCAGACCCCACAAAGTATATATATTCTTGATCAGGGCGACAAACTGAATCGATTTAGCCATGTCCGTCTGTCCGTCCGTCCGTCTGTCCGTCTGTCCGTCTGTCCGTATGTATGAACGCGTCGATTTCTGAAGATATAGAAGCTAGAGACTTCAACTTTTTTTTAAAATGCTCGTATATAGCACGCGGATATCGAGTTTATCACTAAAAATCGATAACTCATCCCGTTATTTTTTTATCGATCAAAAACCTTATCGAAAACCAGTTATAAAATTATATCTCCTACACCTTTAGAGCTAAAGTCTCCAAATTTTAAATGTACACGTGATAGAATTTCGATTTTTGTTATAATTCACCCCCCACCCCTATATCCACCCTCTTACCCTCATCTCTGTAAAAGGCGTATTTCAAATACTAGAGACTTGAGCTTTGGCAAATATACGCATAGTAATGATAAAACCACATTCTGAAAGTTTCATGAAGAACGTACGTCCACAAAAAATTTTTGAACAATTAAGTTCCCATAGTAAGCCCACACTGCAGCCCATGCCTGTTAATGCGTGCGTGCCTATGGGTGTCTATGTATATGTTTGCGTGTGTGTGTATGTTTGTTTAAGCTGAATGACACTAAAAATTATTGAAATGGCTGTTGCTCGGAGGGTTCAGGGTATCTCGTAGTCGAGCAGTCTCGACTAGAGCTTTCTTACTTGTTTTCTTTTAATTTAATTTTTTTTTTTCAATTTAAGTATGGCTATTCCTTTGCAGCCGTATAACAATAACAATTCAATTATATTTCAAAATTTTACATAAGTATAACATAACTTTTCTTTCGCAACGTAAGTATTGTATTTTATGTATTCAAAAGTTATTATTTTTATATGTATATGTATCTATATATATTTTCTTATCTAGGTATGCGACTAAAGGGTCTTTGGCTTTTTTGTTATGTGTCTGTGCTGTATCGATCTTATGTATGCGGGCGTTAGCTTCTCTCTTTGAATTTCAGGCCCCCCGTTGGGCGCCATAAAATCTATGTAATGTACGTACTCGAGTATGAAAGCGATTTTCGGGCATTCGCATGTTTACATATATACATATATACATATATACACATATATCTATTCACATACATGTATACATACATACATACATACATGCATACATCAACATACATCAACATACACAAGACGTGGATCGGGTAGTGGCGGGCGGAATCCTCTGGTTCCCTTAGCTCTGTCGGTGGGGGGGTGGGCTTTGCCATACCTTCACCAATACACACAAACTCTAAAATTTTTAGGATTCCTATACAAACCAAACATTCGGACAACAAGAAAAAAACGAAACAAACACGGACAGTTAGAAGGACGCGGAAGCCGAGGTGGTGTTGGCTTCTCGCTGTCTTTACCCAAACCCAACCATGATCTTCAGCTTTAAATTGTCTATGAAGATCCCCAAAAAAAAAAGATTGCCTCGACTCTCTCTCTCTTCTATGCCAAGCTATACTCCTAGCCTACCATGTTAATTTATCAAAAAACTCAAAAAAATTCTAGAATATACATTTATTCTTTAAATTACTCTAACTATTACATTTTCATTTACTCTTAATTACTGTCGCTTCATGTTCTTGAATTTATATATATGTATGTGCATGTGTTTGGTAGTTAGTTTGCGTGTATAAAAAAAAATGAAAAAAACTACATAATATGAAAAAAAATTTACAAATGAATGAAAAGGTTAACAATATAGTAATAATAACATAATAATATAATAAAATAATTTTACAATAAAATATTAAAAAATGTTTAAATCATATTTTAGACATTTGGGGAGTATTAGTTAACACATATTAATTTAAAAATTTAGTTTTAATTCATAGCTTTTATTTCATAGTTTTCATTTCATAGTTTGTATTTCATTCTTTATTCAAAATTTTTTTCTTCTTTTTTTTTTTCTTTTTTTTTTTTTTTTTTCTTTTTTTTTTTTTTTCTTTATTTATTTATTTAGTCTTATTTCGTTATACAGTTTGGGGACATGATAGGGAGGGGAAAACAAGGGTTAATTTAGCACTCACAGTTCTTTTTTGTTGTATGTCCACCGCTGAAAGGCCTTTCGTTTGGTGACTGCTGCTGCTGCTATATGGAAGATGTGTGTTGTGTATTATTTGAATGCATTATTATTGTTTTCGTGGTGAATTATAGTATCATGCTTTTCGGTTTTTTTTTTTTTTTTTTTTTTTTTTTTGTTGTATTATATATATATATAATTCTATATAGGTATAATATGCATTATTGTCTATTAAATCGAGAATTTATTTAACCACTAGCATTTAAAGTTTTTTTTTTTTTTTTTGTGCACCTGCAGTTTTATGCAGCACGTTCACTTTGTTCAAATTTGTCTTTGAAGCTTTTTTTTTTTTTTTTTTTTGTTCTTTTTTTTTTCTTCACATACACCTTGCGCACACATATACATATATATATATATATATAATATATTTATATATTTTTTCACTAATATGTTGTCGATAATCCCTCGCCGTTCTGCGATCTGCTACACATTTTCCTATTTCTCGGTGGCTATTTTTTTTCGTTTTATTCGGGGGCGATTTTAATACTTTTTATTCGGGGGCGATTTTAATATGTAGCCCTAACCTCTGCACAGCGCATATGTGCATGTGGCCTTCTGCTGGCCGAGAGGTTAGGGTTATATTAAAGGCTGCAAAATACAAGAAACCCAGACTTAGTTTCTGTAAACTAAGTTTTAATTTATATTAATTTTGATAAAAATACCTTTTGTTGCCTGCTTGCAAACTTGCTGTTTCCCACGAGTAAAAAATGCGTGCGGCTGCGCGCACCAAAGTCAATGACTGACCAGCTCAGCTGGTCACGGTGGGCCAAATTAAAAAAATTTCGATCTTTTGTGGAGGGCGATAATCTTTTGTATATGTTTTTTTTTTGTTAAATATATATATAAAGATATATATATATATATATATATATATATATACAATTATTAACACAAATTTTAGCTGGATAGAACTCCACGCTGCAGGTATCTTCTTGAAAATGTGGGCCGGAAAAAGATGGAGCTGGCAATGTGGCCGCTTTTTATACGCCCACATTCCAGTGTTCTTGGTTTCAATGTTTCGCTCTCAGCGAAGCTTCGGACAGCGGAATGCTAGTGAGCGTATTTCTCCCACTGTCTCCGACGAGCGAGCAAAGCGTAAGCTTAGCGAAAGCTCGATCGCTAAAGCTCCGCTCTCTCTCTATCTCTCTCTTGCATTGCAGCGCAGGCGACAATGTTGTCGCAAACGATATGCGCTGCAATTTGCAATCTTAGAGATTCGCAACCATTACACCACCCGATAATATACCCCGTTAGACAGTATATTAGCGGGAATCAGCTTCTAATATCTTTCGCATGGTAAGTACCTACTTCTTGGCCTTGCAGGTTCTCAAGCAGATAGTAACAATTTCCTAACTTTTTCTTGACTCGGCATTTTAGAAATTGTGGTCCTAGTTTGGCATTAATATTTTGCGAAAATTTGCTCAAAGCAAAATTTCTTCTAAAGACTTCTTGTCCTTCTTTGAAAGTAACCGATTTAGCTCTGAGATTATATTGGCCTGCGTTTCGTTCGTAGGCTCGACGAATATTGATCTGAATATCGTGTCTCAATAGAGCCAGATTGTCGGATCTCGAGATCGGGATTATTGGCTCTTGGAGCAAATGCAAATCTTTTAATAATTTATAGTCCGCTCCGTGTGTTATCATATCGAGTCCAAAAAGGGCTCGGTATGGCGAACAGTTTAGCGATGGATGCAGTCCTGAACGTAACGCACATGAAATGCTCGTGAGATGAACATCCCATTCAGTTTGATCGTTCTGCAAGTATGAACGAATCGCTGCTAACAAAGATCGGTTTACACGTTCGGCCGCGTTACTCTGTGGTGAGTAAAGAGCGGTGTATACATGTTTGATGCCTAATTCCGTCAAAAAGGCGTTAAATTCTTTTGACTTGAACTGAGTGCCATTATCACTAACGATAGTTTCAGGGACACCAAAACTATGAAATATGTGCTTTAGCAGATACTCTTGAATCTTTGCAGACGTGAACTTCTTTAATGGACATAGCCAATGGTATTTGCTAAAATGGTCCAAAACTATAAGCAACCCTATATGACCTTGTTTACTACGAGGATATGGTCCAAGAAGGTCAATGTAAAGTCTTTGAAACGGCCTATAGGAAGGGATATGATCACCCATTGGGGGTTTCAATGTATAATTAGGGGCTTTGCTTTCTTTACAAGTATCGCATGAACGAATGTACTCTCTCACATCTTTTGCTAGACCTGGCCAAAAGAGATGCCTACGTAGCTTTTCTATGGTCTTTTGCATTCCGGCATGGGCTGAAGTACAACTATTATGGGCTTGTTTAAGAGCACTTGCTCGAAGGCTCTCGGGGACCCATAGCTTCCAAGATAGTTTTTCTTGTTCTTGCTGACCATTTGCATGTTCGGTACGAACATATAAAAAGTTTCCAACCAATTTCAGATCGGGAAATCGAGACTTTTGCTCGGAATATTTCTTTATGAGCTCTAAATAAGAATCTTCTGAAAAAGCATTTGATGTGAGGTCTATAATCGGGTTCATATCGAGTTCTGATATTTCATTTTCGCTTAATCGAGATAAGGCGTCTGGGACTACATGGTCTTTGCCTTTTCGATGGCTAAAAGTAAATTTAAACTGCTGTAAACGGAAAATCCAGCGAGCTAGTCTACCAGAGATATTCTGCTGCCGCATAAGCCAAAGCAAGCTAGAATGATCGGTAACCACTTCGAATTCTTGCAGTTCTAAATAGCATCGAAACTTCTCAATTGCGAGTATCACTGCGAGACACTCGCGCTCGGTAACACTATAATTGCGTTGAGAGCGATTTAATTTCTTTGACATAAATGCGATTGGCTTTTCATCATTTGTATCTGAGAGTTGCACAAGCACGGCACCAATACCAAAAATCGCTGGCATCACAATGTAAATAAAATTTTTTGCTAAAATCTGGATTTGATAAAATGGGAGCAGTAGTCAATACTTTCTTTAACTTATCCATAGCCATTTGTGCTTCGGGAGGCCATACAAACTTTGACTTTGTTGAGAGTACGTCAGTAATTGGGCAAGTAAGATCTGCGAAGTTATGTATAAATCGTCTGTACCACCCACACACTCCTAAAAATCCACGAACTTGCTTTAAGTTCTTGGGCGGTGGCCAATTAATTATGCAAGATACTTTGGATTGATCTGGGCTAATACCTCCACTTCCAATTACGTAGCCTAAATAATTAATGCTTGTAACGCAAAAGTGACTTTTATCTATGTTCAGAGTTAGATTCGCTTTTCGAAATTGATCTGCTAGACGGACTAAAATTGATAAATGAGATGGAAAATCTTCTGAGACGACACAAAGGTCATCCAGGTATCCAAACACACAATGCCTCAGATCTGGTGGAATAAGCTGGTCCATTAAACGACACATTGTGGAGGGGGCATTGCATAAACCAAAAGGCATAACTTTAAACTGGTATAAAGGGCGGCCTGGGACTGTGAATGCAGTCAAATGCTTAGACTCCTCAGTGAGTTTAATTTGCCAAAAAGCATCCTTTAAATCTAATTTTGAAATAAGATTAGCTTTAGGTAATCGCGAAAATATTCCATCAATGCTGGGCAAAGGATACGCGTCCTTTTTAGTAGCATCATTGAGTCTGCGAGCATCTAAACATAAGCGAACTTTATTAGGTTTTACTACGAGGCGCATAGGTGAACTCCAAGGGCTAACAGAAGGTTCAATCACATCCAACTGAAGCATTCGATCAATTTCTTGATATAAAAGCTTTTCTACAGCGGGACTGACTGGATAGAATCTTTGTTTCACTGGCTTTGCGTCTCCAATATCTATGTGGTGCTCTATAAGTGTTGTACGCCCCAAACTATGAGACGCATTTGGAAATAATCCTTTTACTAGCTCTAGTTGTTGAATCTCTGTCTTCGTTAAAGGATATGACTGTGCGTGGGAATCATGCTTGCTTGTATCAGATATCTCTATCGCATTAATAATGTTTGGTGCAAGGCGAAAGGATTTCCAGAAATCATGTCCTAAAATGAGATTCTGCTTTATGCTGGGAATAATATATAATGTCATTGGCTTGGTGACAGAGTTATATGTCAGTTCTACGTCTAAATATCCAATAATAGCTTGACTTTCTCCTCCGGCTGTTTTTGCTTTCGATTTTATAGGCTTAAACTCTGACAACTTCGAAAAATCTTGTGTTGCTAATTTCGAACCTATACAACTAATATTCGCTCCAGTATCTAACAGACCAAGTTCTGTATAAGTTAAGAACGAAACTTCAGCATAGCTACGAAGGTCGGTTGCATTATTGAAAATCGTAGATATTTGCAAATTTCGGTTTTTCTTTACCTCTGTAAAATATGTCTTTAATCTTTGAGTTCGTTTGCTAATAGCAGGCGGGTTATCTTGAAATATTCGATTTCGAACCTCTACATAATTTTGTAAGCGTTCTTCGTAGGGACGAAAACGAATTGCAGACGTATTCGAGTGCAAGTTTTGAAACTCGGGTGTATCTGTATCTGTGCTTTTGGGTTCTACATTTTCGTGGGCATCCGGCTGTTGACGGATGCCTTCTGCCGGTTTTCCGACTGTCTCTGTATGCAGACTTTGCACTGTGGCTTATATACATTGGGCTGTCCACAACCGTAGCAGAAAATGCGACGTTCAGATAGACAATTCTCCCAGATATGGCCTATTTCTTCGCAATTCCAGCAACGAAGTTTTTGATGAGAGGCGCGTATAGCTGCAAGCTCTGCATCTAGTGAATCGCCTTCTACATCTTCAACTGTTTCTTCGACAGCATAAACTTGTCTACGCTGTACTACTGGCTTTGCCTGATTAAAACGACAGCTAGTCTCAAACGCTAAATTTTCGCTCATTTGTACTAAACGGCGTAAGTGTCCTACCGAGTGAACTGGCTGATATAATAGCTTCTCACGTATTTCAGGGAGTAAGTTATTCTTTAAAATTTCCATTAATTCTTCTTCTGCTACCTTGAGGGAAGATTTATCTATAAGAGAGGCTACAGATTCATAAAAAGTTGAAAAAGGCTCTCCTGGTTTTTGCTTTCGAGCTCTGATCATCTCCATCTTCATAAAGCTTGACCGATAATCATCGTACTGCTGACGAAGGGATGCACAGAGGTCAGACCAAATAATATGATCAACTTGTTTGTGGTATCTCCAATACCATGATCGAGCCTTTCCAGTAAATAACACATGCATATTCTTACACATGCCTGTGAAATCACTATCTAAGGTCTCATCTGTTAACGATTTAACGCGATAGATAAATTCATTAACCCCTAATCCATCTGATGAACCATCAAATTGAACTCCCCACTTTTGCATAATATCAACGATCCTTCGACTATTCAAGGAGCAAGCGCCTATTGATGGGGACTCGCGACTGTTCGCTACCGGCAATGGTTCGATTGGCGAAGGGCGATTGTTTATGGACAACGAGGACATGACCCTAGTAACTGTTTCTTCAATCATGTTCTGAATAACATTGTAGTCCGGTTGCTGCGATCTTTGAGGATTCGCACCACGGAATGGTCGAGTTGCTCTGGGTCGTCCCCTAGTAGTTCTGGGTCGCGCAGCTTCAGCCTGACTCGGGCTTTGACTCGCATCTAAAGCTGATGACTGTGCGCCACTAGCATTCAACAAAGCAGCTTCTTGTACATTAGCTGTATTGTTGGCCTCTGCTAGTGCTAAAGTTCTGGCAAGATTTCTAGTTGTAACTCGACGAGTTACTGGAGCTGGTGGTGGGGCTGTCTCGTGCCTCCGAGAGGGTGAGCAATTGCCTACTACTAGCTTCATTTGCTGCTTATCTATTGGTGTCTGGCAAGTATAACAGACGGTATTTTCTGTTAACCACGCTTCCACGCAGTTTTTATGAAAAATATGCTGACACGCTAACAAATAACAAGGATATGTATCATCCATTTCTGTCGCACATAGTGCGCATTTATTTTCTGTACTACCTACAGATGCGACGTGCGGCGGTGTATTTATAACTGGCATAGTTACTAAAAAGTGTTGTTAAGCTTGACTATTAATGGCATAGAGAGAGAAAATCGAGGTATTCTTATTAGTTCTAACTGTTCCGAATTGTTTCTTTTTTTTGGGCTATTGAAACTAAAACTAGCAGGTATTTACAAATTGACTATCGCTACCATCAAAAACTATACTATTCGGCAAGGGAATGCACAGGCAGCATATCTCCGAGTTCCAGACAATAGTACACTTAAAGACGCAACGACAACAACTTATCAACACACAACTAGTATTGCTTATGGCTTCTACCATTCTTCATTTAAGTACGGAATACCCTCCAGGGATAATCAGTATTGGTATCCTAGCCGAATACACAATATTCTGGAATTATTTAGAGAAGTTTTTCTAGAACTAGATTGAATTGTGGCTTCATCCACAGCAAACAAAAACGAGCTACAATTGTGAGGGAAGATGTTCTTTTCCAAAGCAGTGATGCTTTAATTCATTTAAAGTTGAAAAATGCTTCAAGGTGTCTCGGTCTGCGATCCAGGCTTGAATCCAGCAGCTTCGTAGTACCTATGAAAACAAATCTATTCCTCTCAGCAGTCGCTGTTGCGATAGCTAGACCAACCAAGTCTAAGTCTATTTCAGCAATACAGGCTACTGAAACAACTAATATTCTCACAAAAGGGGGTGTTTTGTATGACTACAACTCCATACAGAAGAAGTGGCCATACAAGAAAAATTTTGGTTCACTGAAAGCTAATGAACTCACAGTGCCCCACAAAAGTTCGGTTCACTGACAGTGTATCATCTCTCAGTGCCCCACGTTGGGCGCCATAAAATTTATGTGCTGTATCGATCTTATGTATGCGGGCGTTAGCTTCTCTCTTTGAATTTCAGGCCCCCCGTTGGGCGCCATAAAATCTATGTAATGTACGTACTCGAGTATGAAAGCGATTTTCGTGCATTCGCATGTTTACATATATACATATATACATATATACACATATATCTATTCACATACATGTATACATACATACATACATACATACATACATCAACATACATCAACATACACAAGACGTGGATCGGGTAGTGGCGGGCGGAATCCTCTGGTTCCCTTAGCTCTGTCGGTGGGGGGGTGGGCTTTGCCATACCTTCACCAATACACACAAACTCTAAAATTTTTAGGATTCCTATACAAACCAAACATTCGGACAACAAGAAAAAAAAACGAAACAAACACGGACAGTTAGAAGGACGCGGAAGCCGAGGTGGTGTTGGCTTCTCGCTGTCTTTACCCAAACCCAACCATGATCTTCAGCTTTAAATTGTCTATGAAGATCCCCAAAAAAAAAAGATTGCCTCGACTCTCTCTCTCTTCTATGCCAAGCTATACTCCTAGCCTACCATGTTAATTTATTAAGGAAACTCAAAAAATTCTAGAATATACATTTATTCTTTAAATTACTCTAACTATTACATTTTCATTTACTCTTAATTACTGTCGCTTCATGTTCTTGAATTTATATATATGTATGTGCATGTGTTTGGTAGTTAGTTTGCGTGTATATAAAAAAATGAAAAAAAACTACATAATATGAAAAAAAATTTACAAATGAATAAAAAGGTTAACAATATAGTAATAATAACATAATAATATAATAAAATAATATTACAATAAAATATTAAAAAATGTTTAAATCATATTTTAGACATTTGGGGAGTATTAGTTAACACATATTAATTTAAAAATTTAGTTTTAATTCATAGCTTTTATTTCATAGTTTTCATTTCATAGTTTGTATTTCATTCTTTATTCAAAATTTTTTTCTTCTTTTTTTTTTCTTTTTTTTTTTTCTTTTTTTCTTTTTTTTTTTTTCTTTATTTATTTATTTAGTCTTATTTCGTTATACATTTTGGGGACATGATAGGGAGGGGAAAACAAGGGTTAATTTAGCACTCACAGTTCTTTTTTGTTGTATGTCCACCGCTGAAAGGCCTTTCGTTTGGTGACTGCTGCTGCTGCTATATGGAAGATGTGTGTTGTGTATTATTTGAATGCATTATTATTGTTTTCGTGGTGAATTATAGTATCATGCTTTTCGGTTTTTTTTTTTTTTTTTTTTTTTTTTTTGTTGTATTATATATATATATAATTCTATATAGGTATAATATGCATTATTGTCTA
The DNA here is from genome assembly GCA_035047565.1 of Drosophila mulleri. Taxonomy (NCBI): domain Eukaryota; kingdom Metazoa; phylum Arthropoda; class Insecta; order Diptera; family Drosophilidae; genus Drosophila; species Drosophila mulleri. Next base: position 40,198 of record JAWNPK010000075.1, on the reverse strand, counting down.
TTAAATCGAGAATTTATTTAACCACTAGCATTTAAAGTTTTTTTTTTTTTTTGTGCACCTGCAGTTTTATGCAGCACGTTCACTTTGTTCAAATTTGTCTTTGAAGCTTTTTTTTTTTTTTTTTTTTTGTTCTTTTTTTTTTCTTCACATACACCTTGCGCACACATATACATATATATATATATATATAATATATTTATATATTTTTTCACTAATATGTTGTCGATAATCCCTCGCCGTTCTGCGATCTGCTATACATTTTTCTATTTCTCGGTGGCTATTTTTTTCGTTTTATTCGGGGGCGATTTTAATCTTTTTATTCGGGGGCGATTTTAATATGTAGCCCTAACCTCTGCACAGCGCATATGTGCATGTGGCCTTCTGCTGGCCGAGAGGTTAGGGTTATATTAAAGGCTGCAAAATACAAGAAACCCAGACTTAGTTTCTGTAAACTAAGTTTTAATTTATATTAATTTTGATAAAAATACCTTTTGTTGCCTGCTTGCAAACTTGCTGTTTCCCACGAGTAAAAAATGCGTGCGGCTGCGCGCACCAAAGTCAATGACTGACCAGCTCAGCTGGTCACGGTGGGCCAAATTAAAAAAATTTCGATCTTTTGTGGAGGGCGATAATCTTTTGTATATGTTTTTTTTTTGTTAAATATATATATAAAGATATATATATATATATATATATATATATATATATATATATATATATATATATATATATATATATACAATTATTAACACAAATTTTAGCTGGATAGAACTCCACGCTGCAGGTATCTTCTTGAAAATGTGGGCCGGAAAAAGATGGAGCTGGCAATGTGGCCGCTTTTTATACGCCCACATTCCAGTGTTCTTGGTTTCAATGTTTCGCTCTCAGCGAAGCTTCGGACAGCGGAATGCTAGTGAGCGTATTTCTCCCACTGTCTCCGACGAGCGAGCAAAGCGTAAGCTTAGCGAAAGCTCGATCGCTAAAGCTCCGCTCTCTCTCTATCTCTCTCTTGCATTGCAGCGCAGGCGACAATGTTGTCGCAAACGATATGCGCTGCAATTTGCAATCTTAGAGATTCGCAACCATTACAATAATATTCCTGACCCCCTTCCTCCCCCCCTCCCCCCCCCCCCCCCCCAATTTTCCCTCCCTCCCCCCCCCCATATTATTTTTTTTCCCCCTATATCTTTTTTTTTAATACCAATAAATATTATTTTTTTTTTTTCTCCTCCACTAACCCTACAACTCATTACTTTTTTTCATTTCTCCCCCCCCTTTTTTTTTCCTTCTTCCCCCCCCCCCCCCCCCCCCTAAATACCAACCTCTTTCCCCCCCCCCCATATCACATTTCTTTCTTCCCAAATAAATTATTCAAATAAAAAATCATATATTCCCCCCCCCCCCCCCTTTTCTCTCCATTTTTTTTTTTATTGTCTTATTTTTGATTTATGAATTTTTTGATTTTTTGCTGATATGAAAGTAGGTCCCTTGTCTTCTAGTACTTTGTGTATTGTAAAACGAGGTGTTAATTTATTTCTCCTATTTTCTTTTCGAAATACAATTTCGTCTTTGTCAAGTTGTGGTGGGTCAGTCTTGTCTTTGTTTAAGCTGGCTGTGATTTTAGTGTCTTGTCGGTTAATTGCTGGACTACTTCTGGGTTTAATTTTCGTTGATATAAATTTACTTCTTGTAAGTATTCATGCTCATTGGTAAAGTTAGCTGTTTTATTAAAAATATGCGTTCTACCTGAAAATAATTCGAATGGCGTATAACCTGTGCTTGAGTGAATGGCATTATTATACGTGGTCAATGCTTCCCACAATATCTCTTCGTGTGTGCAAGGTAGACTATTTTTTTGTTTCAAATCGTATATGATTCTGTAAGTTTCTGTTAGGGATGAGTGAAAACGTTCCACTGTGGAGTTACTTGAAGATTGTTGAAATGACGTTACGTGTCTGATGATATTATATTGTGTACAGAAATCAACAAATATGTTTCCCGCAAATTCAGGTCCTTGGTCGCAAATTATCTTCTTTGGAATTCCGAAGGTACAAATGAAATGTTTGAGTGATTTAACAACATTAATACAGTTTCTAGCAGTTATGGTGTAACCGGTAGCAAATCTTGATAGCTTGTCAATTATTGTTAATATATATTTATGTCTAATTGAATATATATCCATGTGAATTATATCTAATGGCTTTTGAGGTATTTCGGGTTCTTGAAATGGGACTTTTTGAGGGTGTCTATCGTATTTCATTGTTTGACATATGTCGCAATTATTTATTGTTTGTGCAATTTTTTGTTTCAAGTGAGTGAAATATATTGATCGTTTTAAGTGGGCGCATGTTTCGTCGATCCATCTATGATTATTTCTAAGGTGATATTCTCTAATTTCTTTTTGTTGATCGTCAAGTGTTATAATGTCTCTCAGAAATTCTGTGCATCTTAAAATCTTGTAAAGTTGACTATGAGCAAAATATTTTGAATACACTTGTTGCACTATGTTAAATATTGTGTCTGTTGCAAGTATTGCGCAAGTTTTGTTTGGTTTTAAAACAGATTTCAAAAGTTTCGTCATTAACTCTTCGTTGAAATTGGGTTCATAAATGGTACGCCTAATTTTGTTTTTGAAGGTCACTTCCACTTTAATATTTGATTGATCAGCTTCTTTAAAAATAATTTGTATATTAAAGTCATTAAGTGGTTTTTCAGAAATGAATATTTCTTGTTCCCAATTTTCTTGTGCAGAATGTATAGTTTCTCCATAGGTTGCATTACGTGATCTACTCTCTCCTATATTTACGTCTATTTCTGTTCTACTCAAAGCATCTGCGATCACATTTTGCGACCCTTTTTTATACCCTGAACCCATTGAAAATGGGAAATCAGGGTATAATGGTTTTGTTAAAAGTATGTAACAGGGAGAAGGAGGCGTGGCAGACCCCACAAAGTATATATATTCTTGATCAGGGCGACAAACTGAATCGATTTAGCCATGTCCGTCTGTCCGTCCGTCCGTCTGTCCGTCTGTCCGTCTGTCCGTATGTATGAACGCGTCGATTTCTGAAGATATAGAAGCTAGAGACTTCAACTTTTTTTTAAAATGCTCGTATATAGCACGCGGATATCGAGTTTATCACTAAAAATCGATAACTCATCCCGTTATTTTTTTATCGATCAAAAACCTTATCGAAAACCAGTTATAAAATTATATCTCCTACACCTTTAGAGCTAAAGTCTCCAAATTTTAAATGTACACGTGATAGAATTTCGATTTTTGTTATAATTCACCCCCCACCCCTATATCCACCCCCTTACCCTCATCTCTGTAAAAGGCGTATTTCAAATACTAGAGACTTGAGCTTTGGCAAATATACGCATAGTAATGATAAAACCAAATTCTGAAAGTTTCATGAAGAACGTACGTCCACAAAAAAAGTTATTGAACAATTAAGTTCCCATAGTAAGCCCACACTGCAGCCCATGCCTGTTAATGCGTGCGTGCCTATGGGTGTCTATGTATATGTTTGCGTGTGTGTGTGTGTTTGTTTAAGCTGAATGACACTAAAAATTATTGAAATGGCTGTTGCTCGGAGGGTTCAGGGTATCTCGTAGTCGAGCAGTCTCGACTAGAGCTTTCCTTACTTGTTTTGAATTAGGTTCCTTAAAACTCATTAGCCAAGTTAGAGGTTTGTGGTCTGTTACGATTTTAAACTTTTGGCCGAAAAGAAAGGGGCGGAAGTGTTTTATTGCCCAAATTATGGCAAGCATCTCTTTTTCAACCGTAGAATAGTTTGATTCAGTATCTGATAAGGTTCTGCTAGCAAAAGACACAGGCCTGTCTGATCCCAGCGTCCCTTGGGATAATACTGCCCCTAAAGCGAAATCACTAGCATCCGTTGTTAATATAAACGGCTTAGTAAAATCAGGATATATCAGTATAGGGTCGTTACATAAAAGAGACTTGCAAGTTTCAAATGTTGATTGAAATTCTTCATCTATAATAACTTTATTTTTTCCTTTTAATTGTTTAGTTAGGGGTTTAGTTATTTTGGCAAAGTCTTTAATGAATTTTCTGTAATAACCCATTAAACCCAAGAAGGATTTGATTTGTTTTTGGGTCTTTGGTAGAGGAAATTTCTTTATTGCTTCAACTTTGGATGGGTTTGGTTTTATGCCCTCTGAGCTTACAACATGCCCTAAATACTCAATTTCTTTTCTTAAGAACTCGGACTTATTTATTTGCAACTTTAAATTTGCTGCTCTAATCTTTGTAAAAACATTTCTCAAATGTTGAATATGCTCTTGTAATGAAGAGGAAAATATAATAATATCGTCTAAATATATTAGACAATATATGCCAAGTATATCTCCAAACAAGGAGTCCATTACCCTTTGGAAAGTTGCCGGGGCGTTAGTAAGGCCGAACGGCATTCGTACAAACTCGTAATGCCCCCCTTCTGCTGAAAATGCTGTTTTTGGAATGTCCTTTTTATACATCTCGATTTGGTGGTACCCACTGGCTAAATCTAGTAATGAAAAGTATTTAGCTTTTCCCAATTTGTCTAAAACATCATTAATTATTGGCATGGGATATTTATCCTTAATAGTTTTTTCATTTAGTTTCCTATAATCTACCACTAACCTCCACCTTCTTTGTCCTGTTGAATCTAATTTCTTTTGAACTAACCATACAGGTGCACTCCAGGGGGAATGACTATGTCTGATAATTTTCTGATTAAGTAGATTCTTTATCTGAGCTTGTATTTCTTTTCTTTCGTTAAAACCATATCTATACGGTCTTGTGTAGAGGGGAATGTCATCCGTAGTAGGAATTTTATGTTTCACACTATTTGTGAATGTTAATGGGTTCCTATCGTCGTAAAATATTTCGGCAAATTCTAAACAGAGTTTTTTTAGAGATTCGATTTCCTCAGTGTTTAATTGGTTAATTCTTATTTTTTCTTGAAAATTAAAAGAGGTTGTTACTGTATTTGAGGCGTTTTGAAAAGCCAAATTCACTTCGATGTATTGCTCTTCTATGTATGGAGTTACTAATAACGGTTGATCGAAATAAACGACTTTTTCCGTATCTGCGTAGTTAGTAATCTCCATTATGCTGAAATTGTTTTTTGCCGAGTATAAACCCTTTGAAATAACTAATTCGTTACCTAGTCGAATTTCTGGGCAATAGAAAGCACCCTCCTTTAAACTCACAGGTATTTGAATCGTACATCTTGTTGCCTCTTCAATCACCTGTCTTTTGCCTGTTATATTTTCTTTTGTGTGTATAACCAATTGCGCATTGGGTGTTTGTAGAATTAATTTATCTACATCGACCTTTGCTCGTAATTGTTTCAATATATCAATGCCGATAAGACCATCAAAAAATGAGTGAAATTTGAATAGCAAAAAATTAAATGTTCCTTGTTGTTGAAACTCATCAAATATCTTCAATGTGCAGGCTAAATCTAATGTGTGTGAGTTTACTATTGTTTTTATTATTTTTGGTTCATTTAGTCTTATATGGTGTTCTGGTGCCACAAATAAAGGGTCAATAAAAGATACTGTAGATCCTGTATCAATCAAAAATTTCAATTGTTTATTAAATATAGACTCTATCAAGATATAAGGTAGGTCAGTTCCATGCCTGTCCCTTGTTATGTACCCTGGTTGGTTATTGAGGCTGCTAATTGAAAATTTTCGTCATCATTAATGTTATGTATTTCTTCCTGGTTATTGTTATTTTTCTTTCCCTGGTCTCTAGACATGAATGATTTATAAGACTGTTTAGAAAATTTAGTATTTCTGGATTGTCCACTGTAGTTTTCTCTGTTATTACGTTTAAACTGTCTGTTCTGTTGCTCTCTATTAATGTTATCATGGCTGTACGGGTTATTACTGTAATTAGTTTTTTCTCCGATTTGTTGCTTTTGTGATCTATTTGACTCACGACCTGTAAAACTATTTTTAAAATTAATTGAATTTTTATTAGTTTGACTCCAGAATCTAGCTTGTCTTTGATTTTTAAAAATTTCTTTTTCAGCTTTTGCTAGTTCATAGGCATCTATTGGGTTTCTTCCTCGGATACTAGGCCCTAATGGTCCCCGTAGTCCTCTTAGGAATGTGGCTAAGCATTGTTTTATAACAAAGTCTTTTTTTGTTTCTCGCACTGTTGGGTTACTTTCTTTTTCGTTAACAATGTTTATTAAAGTTCGCTGCAAGCTGGTAACCTTTTCGTAAAGAATTTCTACGGGGTGACTCTGTGTTGTTAAAATACCTAGTTCAGCAATTAAATCAGATTCTGTCCTTTTGTCCGAAAAGTGTCTTACTAGTGTATTTTTGATATCGTTCCAATTTAATTTGACTCTTATAAAAATTTCGTGGGCTTTCCCCTTTTTTTTTTTCCTAATTGCTCTTAAAATAAATAACCCCGTAGGGGTTTGCTCTGAACCTTTTATAAACAAGAGTATTTCCTCGACGTTTGAAATGAACTCTCCTAATTCTTCTGCATTTCCTTCATAAATGGGCATTGTCTTTATAAGATCCGCTATATTGTTATATTATGTCTATCTGAAGTGGGTTCTTGAGCCGGTGGTATGTGTTCATCCAGTGACTCATTAAAAATCGGCGATTCTTCCCTGTCTTCTGTGTTAGCAGTGCGCCTTGCACTTCTTGTTGTTGTTGTTTTTGGCATGATATGTCTGATTTTATGCGTATGTATGTGTGTGTAATGAATATATATAATAATAATGCGTATTGGAATATGTGGGTGTCTAGGCTATGCGTTTCTTATTTTATATTCGATATTACTTATTGTAGATACTTAAGTGGGGTAGTAGGTACGGTATATGTTATCCCTGTATGGTATCCATCCACTTGTAGCGTAACGATGAATTTGGGCTGTAGTTGTTGCGTTTCCGTTATTGTCTCTTCTTCCCTTTGCTTTTCTTGCTCTGTGAATAGTATTATTGTTATTATTATTATCATTATTATTATTATTACTATTATTATTATATTTTTTTTGTATAATTAAATTGTATTCTTGTTTTGTTTCACAACTGTGCTGAAGCGAGGTATGATTCTTGCGCGTTGCAGTTATCATACCTAAGGGCGGACAGACATCAGTCATGTTTTGTAACATACCTATGTATGTACATTTGGTTTTGTATAATACAAAGGTTACACACACATTTGTTCTTACTTACTTGAGTATTGTGTGATATTTTAAATTTTGTTTATTTTATTTTATTTGTTTCCTCTTCTCCATTTTTTTTATACAATTGAAGTTGCCCAGGATCCTTGCTCGATGCAGTGATCTTGTTCAGACATCAAGGTTGTACTGTCGGAACATTTAATTTTTTGCTATTCAAATTTCACTCATTTTTTGATGGTCTTATCGGCATTGATATATTGAAACAATTACGAGCAAAGGTCGATGTAGATAAATTAATTCTACAAACACCCAATGCGCAATTGGTTATACACACAAAAGAAAATATAACAGGCAAAAGACAGGTGATTGAAGAGGCAACAAGATGTACGATTCAAATACCTGTGAGTTTAAAGGAGGGTGCTTTCTATTGCCCAGAAATTCGACTAGGTAACGAATTAGTTATTTCAATGGGTTTATACTCGGCAAAAAACAATTTCAGCATAATGGAGATTACTAACTACGCAGATACGGAAAAAGTCGTTTATTTCGATCAACCGTTATTAGTAACTCCATACATAGAAGAGCAATACATCGAAGTGAATTTGGCTTTTCAAAACGCCTCAAATACAGTAACAACCTCTTTTAATTTTCAAGAAAAAAATAAGAATTAACCAATTAAACACTGAGGAAATCGAATCTCTAAAAAAACTCTGTTTAGAATTTGCCGAAATATTTTACGACGATAGGAACCCATTAACATTCACAAATAGTGTGAAACATAAAATTCCTACTACGGATGACATTCCCCTCTACACAAGACCGTATAGATATGGTTTTAACGAAAGAAAAGAAATACAAGCTCAGATAAAGAATCTACTTAATCAGAAAATTATCAGACATAGTCATTCCCCCTGGAGTGCACCTGTATGGTTAGTTCAAAAGAAATTAGATTCAACAGGACAAAGAAGGTGGAGGTTAGTGGTAGATTATAGGAAACTAAATGAAAAAACTATTAAGGATAAATATCCCATGCCAATAATTAATGATGTTTTAGACAAATTGGGAAAAGCTAAATACTTTTCATTACTAGATTTAGCCAGTGGGTACCACCAAATCGAGATGTATAAAAAGGACATTCCAAAAACAGCATTTTCAGCAGAAGGGGGGCATTACGAGTTTGTACGAATGCCGTTCGGCCTTACTAACGCCCCGGCAACTTTCCAAAGGGTAATGGACTCCTTGTTTGGAGATATACTTGGCATATATTGTCTAATATATTTAGACGATATTATTATATTTTCCTCTTCATTACAAGAGCATATTCAACATTTGAGAAATGTTTTTACAAAGATTAGAGCAGCAAATTTAAAGTTGCAAATAAATAAGTCCGAGTTCTTAAGAAAAGAAATTGAGTATTTAGGGCATGTTGTAAGCTCAGAGGGCATAAAACCAAACCCATCCAAAGTTGAAGCAATAAAGAAATTTCCTCTACCAAAGACCCAAAAACAAATCAAATCCTTCTTGGGTTTAATGGGTTATTACAGAAAATTCATTAAAGACTTTGCCAAAATAACTAAACCCCTAACTAAACAATTAAAAGGAAAAATAAAGTTATTATAGATGAAGAATTTCAATCAACATTTGAAACTTGCAAGTCTCTTTTATGTAACGACCCTATACTGATATATCCTGATTTTACTAAGCCGTTTATATTAACAACGGATGCTAGTGATTTCGCTTTAGGGGCAGTATTATCCCAAGGGACGGTGGGATCAGACAGGCCTGTGTCTTTTGCTAGCAGAACCTTATCAGATACTGAATCAAACTATTCTACGGTTGAAAAAGAGATGCTTGCCATAATTTGGGCAATAAAACACTTCCGCCCCTTTCTTTTCGGCCAAAAGTTTAAAATCGTAACAGACCACAAACCTCTAACTTGGCTAATGAGTTTTAAGGAACCTAATTCAAAATTAGTAAGGTGGAAATTAAGACTGTTGGAATACGATTATGAGATTATATATAAACAAGTAAGAAAGCTCTAGTCGAGACTGCTCGACTACGAGATACCCTGAACCCTCCGAGCAACAGCCATTTCAATAATTTTTAGTGTCATTCAGCTTAAACAAACACACACACACACGCAAACACATACATAGACACCCATAGGCACGCACCATTAACAGGCATGGCTGCAGTGTGGGCTTCTATGGGAACTTAATGTTCAAAATTTTTTTTGGACTACGTTCTTCATGAACTTTCAGAATGTGGTTTTATCATTACTATCGTATATTTGCCAAAGCTCAAGTCTCAGTATTTGAAATACGCCTTTTACAGAGATGATGGTAGGGGTGGATATAGGGGTGGGGGGTGAATTATAACAAAAACCGAAATTCTATCACGTGAGTCGAGTCTACATTTAAAATTTGGAGACTTTAGCTCTAAAGGTGTAGGAAATATTTTATAACTGGTTTTCGATAAGGTTTTTGATCGATAAAAAAATAACGGGATAGTTATCGATTTTTAGTGATAAACTCGATATCCGCGTCTATAAACAGCATTTTAAAAAAAAGTTGAAGTCTCTAGCTTCTATATCTTCAGAAATCGACGCGTTCAACATACGGACAGACGGACAGACGGACAGACGGACAGACGGACAGACGGACATGGCTAAATCGATTCAGTTTGTCGCCCTGATCAAGAATATATATACTTTGTGGGGTCTGCCACGCCTCCTTCTCCCTGTTACATACTTTTCAACAAAAACATTATACCCTGATTTCCCATTTTCAATGGGTTCAGGGTATAAAAAGGGTACGCAAAATGTGATAGCAGATGCATTAGAAGAACAGAAAAAGTAAAAAAAGAGAGATCACGAACAACCAGAGAAACAACATCTGCACAAGAAAATGGAACAAAAATCATTCTAAAAACCACAAACAAAACAAAATAAAAACTATCAATCAAAAAAAAAGACCTCAAAAACAAAAAGGCGACCATTATGACCCAATCAACGAAATAAAAAACTGAAATCTGTTAAAACCAAACAAAACTGCGCAATACTTCAACAGACACAATATAACATACAACAAGTATCAAAATATTTTGCTCATAGTCAACTTACAAATTTAAGATCACAAATCTAAACAATAACACTGACGATCAACAAAAAAAATTAAAAATCACCTTAGAAATAATCAAAATCGACGAAACATCGCCACTAAAACGATCAATATATCACTCACTAAACAAAAAATTCACAAACAATAAATAATTCGACATATGTCAAACAATAAATACATAGACACCCTCAAAAGTCCCATCAAAACCCAAATACCTCAAAACAAAAAATCACAAAAATCAATAAAAAAAAAACAAAAACAACTATCAAATTCACCACCCAACCTAAAACTAAATAAATCCTCAAACATCAACCTCAATCCAAAAAAAATTCACCAGACTCAACAATTTCTACACAAAAATCTCCACACTATCACATCTCAATACTCCACATAACTTCCTCATCCCTAAAAAACTTACAAATCATATACGATTTCAAACAAAACAAGTAAGAAAACTCTAGTCGAGAGTGCTCGACTAGAAAATACCCTGAACCCTAGGTAATAAAATATTGTTGCTTTTTGTTTAATTATTTCATTCATTTATTATTATTATATTATTAATAAAATATTAACACTACTATAAATTCTTAAATTTTTCTTAATATTATTGACTATCAAAAACAATACCTTAATACCTTAAATATTCATTTATATTTAAAAAAATTTTTAAAATAATAATAATAATAAAAAAAAAAAAAGAAAAACAAAAAAAGTAAATAATCTATGTGAGTTACATGCAAAAAGTTAGTTAAGTATTTGTTAGTTTTCTATTCTTTTAAATAATATATTTAAGCTAATAATTAGACTATAAAGTCTTAAAAAAGACTATTTCAAAAATATGATAAAAGTTAGTTTATATATTCTTTCAAAAGTTGACTTACATTCAATGTAGTAATTGTTAAACACGTAAACGGACGCAACGCACTAATTTATATCCGAAAAGAACTTTTCACAATGTTTACAGCTGAAAAACTATCACATTCACTTTTCTTTACGGGCTACAATTTTCGCGTTGTTCACTTGTTCACAGTTTAATTATTACTAACGGGGGAGTGAATGAATCTGGTGCGAAATACCATTAGTTGGTCAACAATTTTTTTCCCAAAAAACCTAACCCTAACATCCGTTTGACAAAAACCGCATATTAACTTATATTACAGTGCCATAAAAGTATCTGCCGTTACAAACCAGTGTCGTAAACGAATATGAGTATATGAAGTATGTACCTACTTCATTCATAAACGCAACAGTCATTAATAGTATAATTGGGTAAAGGGTATTAAAAAACGGAACTAAAGGGGCGGAAAGATATTTTCGCTACCTACTGACCTTTTGAAAAGATGGTATAGGTCATAAAATAAAACCCTCCCCCCCCCCCCCCCCCCCCCCCCCCCCTTAAAAAGGCTTGGTTGGAATTTCATAGATCTGCCTAAATGACATTTCTTAAAGACGCAAATTATTTGCTTTATTGCCCAAAATACGAATAATTTTGTATATTAACCTCAGCAAGTACATAAGCACGCGCTCTGCTAACTGCGCAGTAAGCAGCGACTGCGCTTGGGCTGCACTGCAGCTTGGGCAATATTATGAGAATTTATTTGTTGAATAATTTCATTTGTAGACGTACAATCTTAATGAAACTTTCAGAACGTAATCATTATGTGTAAATGTGTGTACATTCCAAAGCACAAGTCTCTAGTACTTGATATACGTTTTTTACAAATTTGTGGCGAAGGGGGCGTGGTATCCAAAATCTGTAAATTACAAAATGTGTGTGCCCATAAAATGTATATACACAGTAAATCTGAAGTCTCTAGGTCTAATAGTGTTCAAATTAGGCTGAAAAAACAATATAAATTTATCGATTATCCTCGATAAAAAAGATATCGAATGAGTTATCGAAAAAATATGATAAACTCGTACTGCGTATGGTATACACGAGTATGCATACAAAATTTCAGCTCTCTAGCTCCTTTAACTTCTGAGATCGACGCACTCATACGGACGGACGGACAGACGGACGGACGGACGGACGGACGGACGAAGACGGACAGGGCTATATCGACTCAGCTCATCGTCCTGATCAAGAATATATATACTTTATGGGGTCTGCGATGATTCCTTCTGCCTGTTACATACTTTTCACAAAACCATTATACCCTGATTTCCCATTTTCAATGGGTTCAGGGTATAAAAAGACAAAGACCCTTTAGTCGCATACCTAGATAAGAAAATATATATAGATACATATACATATAAAAATAATAACTTTTGAATACATAAAATACAATACTTACGTTGCGAAAGAAAATTTATGTTATACTTATGTAAAATTTTGAAATATAATTGAATTGTTATTGTTATACGGCTGCAAAGGAATAGCCATACTTAAATTGAAAAAAAAAAAATTAAATAAAAAGAAAAAAAAAAAATATATATATATATATATGTATATATAAATAAGTTTTTCGAATACATGAATTACTATACTTAAGTTAAAACATTTTTGAATACATAAAATACAATCCTTACGTTGCGAAAGAGAAGTAAAACTTATATAAATATTATGTTACATTTATGAAAAAATTTTTTTTTGAAATATAGTTGAGTTTTTATTGTTATCGTTATTGTTGTATGTAAGTTATGTTACAAATTTAAAATATACTTAAATTGTCACACGTTATATCGTAAAAAGTTAGAACAAAGATCAAATCTATAAAAATACCTATACATGGAACCTAAGCAGCTGAAAAGGAACGTCAATGGTGGACAATTTAAACCTTTTAGCCTCCAGTCAGACCATATCTTCGTTCTGGCCTTCACTTCAATCTAGGAGGGGAGGAGTTACCCGCCAGTCACTATACACACATACGTACATGAGTGACTCGCCGGTCACAGCGACACACATACATGTGCACACTTACTTGTGCACACGTATGAGCCTCCGAGTGGCAACTTATACATACATACTCGCTGCTGCTTGTCGTCAGCATGAAAACGGAATAAAGTTTAGTGTATTGTTCATTTGACTCGAAACAAGACGTCTTTTATTTCACACATAATATTTGTAAAATCAATCCCATATTGATAACTGGCGCAGCCTAAAGACTTCAGGGACAAGAAGAAGAGCCCCGAAGGAACCTACTTTATAAAATATTACAAAGCATAAGTATATTTATTATTAATAATAGATTACAATACATATATTTATATATATAAAAATATAAATAATAATAATAATTTTTACTATATGCGGTCTTTTTCTATATTAACTCACATATACATTATGTATTAGGACATACATACTGCTATATTGATAAATTCTGTCTATCGTGCTAAATCATTAAGTATTTATATCACCTACTGTATCGGACAAGCGAACGAGACAAACAAACAAAGTAACATTGTACATTTATGTATTATATTTAATATATTTACGATCTGAGCATTATATTATGATTACCATTATTTTGATTGTCAATTAAACATTATACATTACATATACCAAAGTTTTAAGCAGAATTACATACATATCTACATATTTCATCATCTTATAAATTTTACTTGAGCTATTAATATATACATATGTATGTACATATTTGTGTACATATTATAATTCTATTCCTCGAATTCAAAATTCTTGTTAAATACATACATATACACCCATGCATTGTCAAAGCTAAATTTGACTACATTGCGTCGCGACATAAAGGCGCCACTAACGTCGCTGCACAAAATTTTACAAGAATCGCAATACTCCAGCTTCGTCGCAACGCGTCGATGCGCAAGTACTGCGTATTTTCATAGAATCGTATTATTTCATCATCTTTTGCCGCCACTGCGTTACTTTGACGACAGCGACGAAATCATTTGGACCTCGCTGCTCATTAAAGACAAAAATAACAAGTAAGAAAGCTCTAGTCGAGACTGCTCGACTACGAGATCCCCTGAACCCTCCGAGCAACAGCCATTTCAATCATTTTTAGTGTCTTTCAACTTACACAAACACACATACACACGCAAACACACATACATAGACACCCATAGGCGAGCACGCATAAACACGCATAGGCTGCATGTGGGCTTACTATGGGAACTTAATTGTTCAATAACTTTTTGTGGACGTACGTTCTTCATGAAACTTTCAGAATGTGGTTTTATCATTAATATGCGTATATTTGCCAAAGCTCAAGTCTCTAGTATTTGAAATACGCCTTTTACAGAGATGACGGACGGACGGACGGACGGACGGACAGACACAGGGAAATCGCCTCAGTCTCGCCCTGATCAAGAAAAAACTTTCCACCCTCCTTCTCCCTTTACAACTTTTAACAAACCATACCCAACCCATTGAAATGGGAATCAGGGTCCAAGTGATCCATGCTTTGATAGAACAGAAATAACGAAATAAGAATAATCACTCCTATGGAGAAACTATACATTTCCAAAAATTGGAACAAGGAATATTCATTTCTGAAAAACCATTAGATTTAATATACAAATTATTTTTAAAGAAGCTGATCAATCAAATATTAAAGGGAAGTACCTTCAAAAACAAAACTACCTTTATGACCCAATTCAACAAGAGTAAACAAATAAATCTTTAAAACCAAACAAAACTTCCAATACCAACAACAATTTAACATGCACAATGTATTCAAAATATTTTCTCATAGTCAACTTTACAAGATTTTAAGTTGCACAGAATTTCTGAGAGACTTATAACACTTGACGATCAACAAAAAGAAATTAGAGAATATCATTTTAGAAATAATCTAGAGGGATCGACGAAACATACGCCCACTAAAACGATCAATAATTTCACTCATTAAACAAAAAATTGCACAAACAATAAATAATTCAATATTCAATAATACACCTCAAAAACATTCAACAAATACCTAAAGTCAAGATATAATCACATGGATATATTCAATTAGACATAATATATATTAACATAATTGACAAGCTTCATTTCTACCTTACACCATAACTAAAACATTAATACCAAAATACAACCAAGAATCCCGACCAAAGATCACACAAAACAAACACTATTTCCAATTTCAATTCCAAGGGAACGTTTTCACCACCCTAACAGAAACTACAGAATATAACGATTTGAAACAAAACAAGTAAGAAAACTCTAGTCGAGAGTGCTCGACTAGAAAATACCCTGAACCCTAGGTAATAAAATATTGTTGCTTTTTGTTTAATTATTTCATTCATTTATTATTATTATATTATTAATAAAATATTAACACTACTATAAATTCTTAAATTTTTCTTAATATTATTGACTATCAAAAACAATACCTTAATACCTTAAATATTCATTTATATTTTAAAAAAAAATTTTAAAATAATAATAATAATAAAAAAAACAAAAACAAAAAAAGTAAATAATCTATGTGAGTTACATGCAAAAAGTTAGTTAAGTATTTGTTAGTTTTCTATTCTTTTAAATAATATATTTAAGCTAATAATTAGACTATAAAGTCTTAAAAAAGACTATTTCAAAAATATGATAAAAGTTAGTTTATATATTCTTTCAAAAGTTGACTTACATTCAATGTAGTAATTGTTAAACACGTAAACGGACGCAACGCACTAATTTATATCCGAAAAGAACTTTTCACAATGTTTACAGCTGAAAAACTATCACATTCACTTTTCTTTACGGGCTACAATTTTCGCGTTGTTCACTTGTTCACAGTTTAATTATTACTAACGGGGGAGTGAATGAATCTGGTGCGAAATACCATTAGTTGGTCAACAATTTTTTTCCCAAAAAACCTAACCCTAACATCCGTTTGACAAAAACCGCATATTAACTTATATTACAGTGCCATAAAAGTATCTGCCGTTACAAACCAGTGTCGTAAACGAATATGAGTATATGAAGTATGTACCTACTTCATTCATAAACGCAACAGTCATTAATAGTATAATTGGGTAAAGGGTATTAAAAAACGGAACTAAAGGGGCGGAAAGATATTTTCGCTACCTACTGACCTTTTGAAAAGATGGTATAGGTCATAAAATAAAAAAAGGCTTGGTTGGAATTTCATAGATCTGCCTAAATGACATTTCTTAAAGACGCAAATTATTTGCTTTATTGCCCAAAATACGAATAATTTTGTATATTAACCTCAGCAAGTACATAAGCACGCGCTCTGCTAACTGCGCGGTGAGCAGCGACTGCGCTTGGGCTGCACTGCAGCTTGGGCAATATTATGAGAATTGATTTGTTGAATAATTTCATTTGTAGACGTACAATCTTAATGAAACTTTCAGAACGTAATCATTATGTGTAAATGTGTGTACATTCCAAAGCACAAGTCTCTAGTACTTGATATACGTTTTTTACAAATTTGGGGCGAAGGGGGCGTGGTATCCAAAATCAGTAAATTACAAAATGTGTGTGCCCATAAAATGTATATACACAGTAAATCTGAAGTCTCTAGGTCTAATAGTGTTCAAATTAGGCTGAAAAAACAATATAAATTTATCGATTATCCTCGATAAAAAAGATATCGAATGAGTTATCGAAAAAATATGATAAACTCGTACTGCGTATGGTATACACGAGTATGCATACAAAATTTCAGCTCTCTAGCTCCTTTAACTTCTGAGATCGACGCACTCATACGGACGGACGGACAGACGGACGGACGGACGGACGGACGGACGGACGGACAGACGGACAGGGCTATATCGACTCAGCTCATCGTCCTGAAAAAAAGCTTAACAACACATACACGACGACAACGGACGGACGGACGGACGGACGGACAGACGGACAGGGCTATATCGACTCAGCTCATCGTCCTGATCAAGAATATATATACTTTATGGGGTCTGCGATGATTCCTTCTGCCTGTTACATACTTTTCACAAAACCATTATACCCTGATTTCCCATTTTCAATGGGTTCAGGGTATAAAAAGACAAAGACCCTTTAGTCGCATACCTAGATAAGAAAATATATATAGATACATATACATATAAAAATAATAACTTTTGAATACATAAAATACAATACTTACGTTGCGAAAGAAAATTTATGTTATACTTATGTAAAATTTTGAAATATAATTGAATTGTTATTGTTATACGGCTGCAAAGGAATAGCCATACTTAAATTGAAAAAAAAAAAATTAAATAAAAAGAAAAATATATATATATATATATATATATATATATATATATATATATATATATATAGTATATATAAATAAGTTTTTCGAATACATGAATTACTATACTTAAGTTAAAACATTTTTGAATACATAAAATACAATCCTTACGTTGCGAAAGAGAAGTAAAACTTATATAAATATTATGTTACATTTATGAAAAAATTTTTTTTTGAAATATAGTTGAGTTTTTATTGTTATCGTTATTGTTGTATGTAAGTTATGTTACAAATTTAAAATATACTTAAATTGTCACACGTTATATCGTAAAAAGTTAGAACAAAGATCAAATCTATAAAAATACCTATACATGGAACCTAAGCAGCTGAAAAGGAACGTCAATGGTGGACAATTTAAACCTTTTAGCCTCCAGTCAGACCATATCTTCGTTCTGGCCTTCACTTCAATCTAGGAGGGGAGGAGTTACCCGCCAGTCACTATACACACATACGTACATGAGTGACTCGCCGGTCACAGCGACACACATACATGTACACACTTACTTGTGCACACGTATGAGCCTCCGAGTGGCAACTTATACATACATACTCGCTGCTGCTTGTCGTCAGCATGAAAACGGAATAAAGTTTAGTGTATTGTTCATTTGACTCGAAACAAGACGTCTTTTATTTCACACATAATATTTGTAAAATCAATCCCATATTGATAACTGGCGCAGCCTAAAGACTTCAGGGACAAGAAGAAGAGCCCCGAAGGAACCTACTTTATAAAATATTACAAAGCATAAGTATATTTATTATTAATAAATAGATTACAATTACATATATATTTATATATATAAAAAGATATATATATAATAATAATAATAATTTATGTACGTACATGTATGCAGGTAACATTTGTTAGCAATTATATGTAACTGCATACATATATGTACATGTATGTATGTAGGTACATACATACATGCATATATTGCATAAATTGCTGTCTGATCGTGCTAGAGATCATTAATGTATTTAGTGATCGAACCTACTGTATCGGACAGAGCGAACGAGACAAACAAACAAAGTAACATTGTACATTTATGTATGTATATTTAATATATTTACGATCTGAGCATTATATTATGATTACCATTATTTTGATTGACAATTAAACATGTATACATGTACATATACCAAAGTTTTAAGCAGAATTACATACATATCTACATATTTCATCATCTTAGTAAATTTTACTTGAGCTATGTACATATATACATATGTATGTACATATTTGTGTACATATGTATAATTCTATTCCTCGAATTCAGAAATTCTTGTTAAATACATACATATACACCCATGCATTGTCAAAGCTAAATTTGACTACATTGCGTCGCGACATAAAGGCGCCACTAATCGTCGCTGCACAAAAATTTTACAAGAATCGCAATACTCCAGCTTCGTCGCAACGCGTCGATGCGCAAGTACTGCGTATTTTCATAGAATCGTATTATTTCATCATCTTTTGCCGCCACTGCGTTACTTTGACGACAGCGACGAAATCATTTGGACCTCGCTGCTCATTAAAGACAAAAATAACAAGTAAGAAAGCTCTAGTCGAGACTGCTCGACTACGAGATCCCCTGAACCCTCCGAGCAACAGCCATTTCAATCATTTTTAGTGTCTCTCAGCTTATACAAACACACACATACACACGCAAACACACATACATAGACACACATAGGCGAGCACGCATAAACACGCATAGGCTACAGTGTGGGCTTACTATGGGAACTTAATTGTTCAATAACTTTTTTTGTGGACGTACGTTCTTCATGAAACTTTCAGAATGTGGTTTTATCATTAATATGCGTATATTTGCCAAAGCTCAAGTCTCTAGTATTTGAAATACGCCTTTTACAGTGATGACGGACGGACGGACGGACGGACAGACAGACGGACAGGGTTAAATCGCCTCAGTTCGTCGCCCTGATCAAGAATATATATACTTTGTGGGGTCTGCCACGCCTCCTTCTCCCTGTTACATACTTTTAACAAAACCATTATACCCTGAACCCATTGAAAATGGGAAATCAGGGTCGCAAAATGTGATCGCAGATGCTTTGAGTAGAACAGAAATAGACGTAAATATAGGAGAGAGTAGATCACGTAATGCAACCTATGGAGAAACTATACATTCTGCACAAGAAAATTGGGAACAAGGAATATTCATTTCTGAAAAACCACTTAATGACTTTAATATACAAATTATTTTTAAAGAAGCTGATCAATCAAATATTAAAGTGGAAGTGACCTTCAAAAACAAAATTAGGCGTACCATTTATGTACCCAATTTCAACGAAGAGTTAATGACGAAACTTTTGAAATCTGTTTTAAAACCAAACAAAACTTGCGCAATACTTGCAACAGACACAATATTTAACATAGTGCAACAAGTGTATTCAAAATATTTTGCTCATAGTCAACTTTACAAGATTTTAAGTTGCACAGAATTTCTGAGAGACATTATAACACTTGACGATCAACAAAAAGAAATTAGAGAATATCACCTTAGAAATAATCATAGAGGGATCGACGAAACATGCGCCCACTTAAAACGATCAATATATTTCACTCACTTGAAACAAAAAATTGCACAAACAATAAATAATTGCGACATATGTCAAACAATGAAATACGATAGACACCCTCAAAAAGTCCCATTTCAAGAACCCGAAATACCTCAAAAGTCATTAGATATAATTCACATGGATATATATTCAATTAGACATAAATATATATTAACAATAATTGACAAGCTATCAAGATTTGCTACCGGTTACACCATAACTGCTAGAAACTGTATTAATGTTGTTAAATCACTCAAACATTTCATTTGTACCTTCGGAATTCCAAAGAAGATAATTTGCGACCAAGGACCTGAATTTGCGGGAAACATATTTGTTGATTTCTGTACACAATATAATATCATCAGACACGTAACGTCATTTCAACAATCTTCAAGTAACTCCACAGTGGAACGTTTTCACTCATCCCTAACAGAAACTTACAGAATCATATACGATTTGAAACAAAACAAGTAAGAAAACTCTAGTCGAGGGTGCTCGACTAGAAAATACCCTGAACCCTAGGTAATAAAATATTGTTGCTTTTTGTTTAATTATTTCATTCATTTATTATTATTATATTATTAATAAAATATTAACACTACTATAAATTCTTAAATTTTTCTTAATATTATTGACTATCAAAAACAATACCTTAATACCTTAAATATTCATTTATATTTAAAAAAATTTTTAAAATAATAATAATAAAAAAAAAACAAAACAAAAAAAGTAAATAATCTATGTGAGTTACATGCAAAAAGTTAGTTAAGTATTTGTTAGTTTTCTATTCTTTTAAATAATATATTTAAGCTAATAATTAGACTATAAAGTCTTAAAAAAGACTATTTCAAAAATATGATAAAAGTTAGTTTATATATCCTTTCAAAAGTTGACTTACATTCAATGTAGTAATTGTTAAACACGTAAACGGACGCAACGCACTAATTTATATCCGAAAAGAACTTTTCACAATGTTTACAGCTGAAAAACTATCACATTCACTTTTCTTTACGGGCTACAATTTTCGCGTTGTTCACTTGTTCACAGTTTAATTATTACTAACGGGGGAGTGAATGAATCTGGTGCGAAATACCATTAGTTGGTCAACAATTTTTTTCCCAAAAAACCTAACCCTAACATCCGTTTGACAAAAACCGCATATTAACTTATATTACAGTGCCATAAAAGTATCTGCCGTTACAAACCAGTGTCGTAAACGAATATGAGTATATGAAGTATGTACCTACTTCATTCATAAACGCAACAGTCATTAATAGTATAATTGGGTAAAGGGTATTAAAAAACGGAACTAAAGGGGCGGAAAGATATTTTCGCTACCTACTGACCTTTTGAAAAGATGGTATAGGTCATAAAATAAAAAAAGGCTTGGTTGGAATTTCATAGATCTGCCTAAATGACATTTCTTAAAGACGCAAATTATTTGCTTTATTGCCCAAAATACGAATAATTTTGTATATTAACCTCAGCAAGTACATAAGCACGCGCTCTGCTAACTGCGCGGTGAGCAGCGACTGCGCTTGGGCTGCACTGCAGCTTGGGCAATATTATGAGAATTGATTTGTTGAATAATTTCATCTGTAGACGTACAATCTTAATGAAACTTTCAGAACGTAATCATTATGTGTAAATGTGTGTACATTCCAAAGCACAAGTCTCTAGTACTTGATATACGTTTTTTACAAATTTGGGGCGAAGGGGGCGTGGTATCCAAAATCTGTAAATTACAAAATGTGTGTGCCCATAAAATGTATATACACAGTAAATCTGAAGTCTCTAGGTCTAATAGTGTTCAAATTAGGCTGAAAAAACAATATAAATTTATCGATTATCCTCGATAAAAAAGATATCGAATGAGTTATCGAAAAAATATGATAAACTCGTACTGCGTATGGTATACACGAGTATGCATACAAAATTTCAGCTCTCTAGCTCCTTTAACTTCTGAGATCGACGCACTCATACGGACGGACGGACAGACGGACGGACGGACGGACGGACGGACGGACGGACAGACGGACAGGGCTATATCGACTCAGCTCATCGTCCTGATCAAGAATATATATACTTTATGGGGTATGCGATGATTCCTTCTGCCTGTTACATACTTTTCACAAAACCATTATACCC
Organism: Drosophila mulleri; assembly: GCA_035047565.1. Taxonomy (NCBI): domain Eukaryota; kingdom Metazoa; phylum Arthropoda; class Insecta; order Diptera; family Drosophilidae; genus Drosophila; species Drosophila mulleri. The sequence goes on along the minus strand of JAWNPK010000075.1, from coordinate 17,997 downwards.
TGATTTCCCATTTTCAATGGGTTCAGGGTATAAAAAGACAAAGACCCTTTAGTCGCATACCTAGATAAGAAAATATATATAGATATATATGGGGTCTGCGATGATTCCTTCTGCCTGTTACATACTTTTCACAAAACCATTATACCCTGATTTCCCATTTTCAATGGGTTCAGGGTATAAAAAGACAAAGACCCTTTAGTCGCATACCTAGATAAAAAAATATATATAGATACATATACATATAAAAATAATAACTTTTGAATACATAAAATACAATACTTACGTTGCGAAAGAAAATTTATGTTATACTTATGTAAAATTTTGAAATATAATTGAATTGTTATTGTTATACGGCTGCAAAGGAATAGCCATACTTAAATTGAAAAAAAAAAAAAATTAAATAAAAAGAAAAAATATATATATATATATATATATTGAAAATGGGAAATCAGGGTATAATGGTTTTGTGAAAAGTATGTAACAGGCAGAAGGAATCATCGCATACCCCATAAAGTATATATATTCTTGATCAGGACGATGAGCTGAGTCGATATAGCCCTGTCCGTCTGTCCGTCCGTCCGTATGAGTGCGTCGATCTCAGAAGTTAAAGGAGCTAGAGAGCTGAAATTTTGTATGCATACTCGTGTATACCATACGCAGTACGAGTTTATCATATTTTTTCGATAACTCATTCGATATCTTTTTTATCGAGGATAATCGATAAATTTATATTGTTTTTTCAGCCTAATTTGAACACTATTAGACCTAGAAACTTCAGATTTACTGTGTATATACATTTTATGGGCACACACATTTTGTAATTTACAGATTTTGGATACCACGCCCCCTTCGCCCCAAATTTGTAAAAAACGTATATCAAGTACTAGAGACTTGTGCTTTGGAATGTACACACATTTACACATAATGATTACGTTCTGAAAGTTTCATTAAGATTGTACGTCTACAAATGAAATTATTCAACAAATCAATTCTCATAATATTGCCCAAGCTGCAGTGCAGCCCAAGCGCAGTCGCTGCTCACCGCGCAGTTAGCAGAGCGCGTGCTTATGTACTTGCTGAGGTTAATATACAAAATTATTCGTATTTTGGGCAATAAAGCAAATAATTTGCGTCTTTAAGAAATGTCATTTAGGCAGATCTATGAAATTCCAACCAAGCCTTTTTTTATTTTATGACCTATACCATCTTTTCAAAAGGTCAGTAGGTAGCGAAAATATCTTTCCGCCCCTTTAGTTCCGTTTTTTAATACCCTTTACCCAATTATACTATTAATGACTGTTGCGTTTATGAATGAAGTAGGTACATACTTCATATACTCATATTCGTTTACGACACTGGTTTGTAACGGCAGATACTTTTATGGCACTGTAATATAAGTTAATATGCGGTTTTTGTCAAACGGATGTTAGGGTTAGGTTTTTTGGGAAAAAAATTGTTGAACAACTAATGGTATTTCGCACCAGATTCATTCACTCCCCCGTTAGTAATAATTAAACTGTGAACAAGTGAACAACGCGAAAATTGTAGCCCGTAAAGAAAAGTGAATGTGATAGTTTTTCAGCTGTAAACATTGTGAAAAGTTCTTTTCGGATATAAATTAGTGCGTTGCGTCCGTTTACGTGTTTAACAATTACTACATTGAATGTAAGTCAACTTTTGAAAGAATATATAAACTAACTTTTATTATATTTTTGAAATAGTCCTTTTTAAGACTTTATAGTCTAATTATTAGCTTAAATATATTATTTAAAAGAATAGAAAACTAACAAATACTTAACTAACTTTTTGCATGTAACTCACATAGATTATTTACTTTTTTTGTTTTTCTTTTTTTTTTATTATTATTATTATTTTAAAAATTTTTTTTAAATATAAATGAATATTTAAGGTATTAAGGTATTGTTTTTGATAGTCAATAATATTAAGAAAAATTTAAGAATTTATAGTAGTGTTAATATTTTATTAATAATATAATAATAAATGAATGAAATAATTAAACAAAAAGCAACAATATTTTATTACCTAGGGTTCAGGGTATTTTCTAGTCGAGCACTCTCGACTAGAGTTTTCTTACTTGTTTCATTTAGTTTCCTATAATCTACCACTAACCTCCACCTTCTTTGTCCTGTTGAATCTAATTTCTTTTGAACTAACCATACAGGTGCACTCCAGGGGGAATGACTATGTCTGATAATTTTCTGATTAAGTAGATTCTTTATCTGAGCTTGTATTTCTTTTCTTTCGTTAAAACCATATCTATACGGTCTTGTGTAGAGGGGAATGTCATCCGTAGTAGGAATTTTATGTTTCACACTATTTGTGAATGTTAATGGGTTCCTATCGTCGTAAAATATTTCGGCAAATTCTAAACAGAGTTTTTTTAGAGATTCGATTTCCTCAGTGTTTAATTGGTTATTTCTTATTTTTTCTTGAAAATTAAAAGAGGTTGTTACTGTATTTGAGGCGTTTTGAAAAGCCAAATTCACTTCGATGTATTGCTCTTCTATGTATGGAGTTACTAATAACGGTTGATCGAAATAAACGACTTTTTCCGTATCTGCGTAGTTAGTAATCTCCATTATGCTGAAATTGTTTTTTGCCGAGTATAAACCCTTTGAAATAACTAATTCGTTACCTAGTCGAATTTCTGGGCAATAGAAAGCACCCTCCTTTAAACTCACAGGTATTTGAATCGTACATCTTGTTGCCTCTTCAATCACCTGTCTTTTGCCTGTTATATTTTCTTTTGTGTGTATAACCAATTGCGCATTGGGTGTTTGTAGAATTCATTTATCTACATCGACCTTTGCTCGTAATTGTTTCAATTGATCAATGCCGATAAGACCATCAAAAAATGAGTGAAATTTGAATAGCAAAAAATTAAATGTTCCTTGTTGTTGAAACTCATCAAATATCTTCAATGTGCAGGCTAAATCTAATGTGTGTGAGTTTACTATTGTTTTTATTATTTTTGGTTCATTTAGTCTTATATGGTGTTCTGGTGCCACAAATAAAGGGTCAATAAAAGATATTGTAGATCCTGTATCAATCAAAAATTTCAATTGTTTATTAAATATAGACTCTATCAAGATATAAGGTAGGTCAGTTCCATGCCTGTCCCTTGTTATGTACCCTGGTTGGTTATTGAGGCTGCTAATTGAAAATTTTCGTCATCATTAATGTTATGTATTTCTTCCTGGTTATTGTTATTTTTCTTTCCCTGGTCTCTAGACATGAATGATTTATAAGACTGTTTAGAAAATTTAGTATTTCTGGATTGTCCACTGTAGTTTTCTCTGTTATTACGTTTAAACTGTCTGTTCTGTTGCTCTCTATTAATGTTATCATGGCTGTACGGGTTATTACTGTAATTAGTTTTTTCTCCGATTTGTTGCTTTTGTGATCTATTTGACTCACGACCTGTAAAACTATTTTTAAAATTAATTGAATTTTTATTAGTTTGACTCCAGAATCTAGCTTGTCTTTGATTTTTAAAAATTTCTTTTTCAGCTTTTGCTAGTTCATAGGCATCTATTGGGTTTCTTCCTCGGATACTAGGCCCTAATGGTCCCCGTAGTCCTCTTAGGAATGTGGCTAAGCATTGTTTTATAACAAAGTCTTTTTTTGTTTCTCGCACTGTTGGGTTACTTTCTTTTTCGTTAACAATGTTTATTAAAGTTCGCTGCAAGTTGGTAACCTTTTCGTAAAGAATTTCTACGGGGTGACTCTGTGTTGTTAAAATACCTAGTTCAGCAATTAAATCAGATTCTGTCCTTTTGTCCGAAAAGTGTCTTACTAGTGTATTTTTGATATCGTTCCAATTTAATTTGACTCCTGTTTGATATAAAGTTTCGTGGGCTTTCCCTTGTATTTTGTTCCTAATTGCTCTTAAGATAAATAACCCTGTAGGGGTTTGCTCTGAACCTTTTATAAACAAGAGTATTTCCTCGACGTTTGAAATGAACTCTCCTAATTCTTCTGCATTTCCTTCATAAATGGGCATTGTCTTTATAAGATCCGCTATATTGTTATATTATGTCTATCTGAAGTGGGTTCTTGAGCCGGTGGTATGTGTTCATCCAGTGACTCATTAAAAATCGGCGATTCTTCCCTGTCTTCTGTGTTAGCAGTGCGCCTTGCACTTCTTTTTGTTGTTGTTTTTGGCATGATATGTCTGATTTTATGCGTATGTATGTGTGTGTAATGAATATATATAATAATAATGCGTATTGGAATATGTGGGTGTCTAGGCTATGCGTTTCTTATTTTATATTCGATATTACTTATTGTAGATACTTAAGTGGGGTAGTAGGTACGGTATATGTTATCCCTGTATGGTATCCATCCACTTGTAGCGTAACGATGAATTTGGGCTGTAGTTGTTGCGTTTCCGTTATTGTCTCTTCTTCCCTTTGCTTTTCTTGCTCTGTGAATAGTATTATTGTTATTATTATTATCATTATTATTATTATTACTATTATTATTATATTTTTTTTGTATAATTAAATTGTATTCTTGTTTTGTTACACAACTGTGCTGAAGCGAGGTATGATTCTTGCGCGTTGCAGTTATCATACCTAAGGGCGGACAGACATCAGTCATGTTTTGTAACATACCTACATATGTATGTACATTTGGTTTTGTATAATACAAAGGTTACACACACTTTGTTCTTACTTACTTGAGTATTGTGTGATATTTTAAATTTTGTTTATTTTATTTTATTTGTTTCCTCTTCTCCATTTTTTTTATACAACTGAAGTTGCCCAGGATCCTTGCTCGATGCAGTGATCTTGTTCAGACATCAAGGTTGTACTGTCGGGAATTGAAATTAGTTTAATTTCATAATATTTATTCCATATATAGGTTTTGCACTTTTATATATTTTAATTCACCTTTTCAGTTTCAGCATTTAATAAACTTGAACTTGTCCAAGATCCTTGCTCGATGCAGTGATCTTGTCCAAACACCACCAAGTCTTTTTTCTTTTTTTTTTATACCCTGAACCCATTGAAAATGGGAAATCAGGGTATAATGGTTTTGTTAAAAGTATGTAACAGGGAGAAGGAGGCGTGGCAGACCCCACAAAGTATATATATTCTTGATCAGGGCGACGAACTGAGTCGATTTAGCCCTGTCCGTCTGTCTATCCGTCCGTCCGTCCGTCCGTCCATCCGTCCCCCCTCCGTCCGTCCGTATGTATGAACGCGTCGATTTCAGAAGATATAGGAGCTAGAGACTTGAACTTTTTTTTAAAATGACCGTATATACAGCGCGCATATCGAGTTTATCACCAAAAATCGATAACTCATCCCATTATTTTTTTATCGATCAAAAACCTTATCGAAATGCAGTTATAAAATTATATCTCCTACATCTTTAGAGCTAGAGTATCCAAATTTTAAATGTAGATTGATATGTACGTTATAGATTTTCGATTTTTGTTCAATTTCACCCCCCACCCCTATATCCAGCCCCTCAGCCTTAAGTTTGTAAAAGGCGTATTTCAAATACTAGAGACTTGAGCTTTGGCAAATATACGCATAGTAATGATAAAACCACAATCTGAAAGTTTCATGGAGAACGTACGTCCAGAAAAAAGTTATTAAACAATTAAGTTCCCATAATAAGACCACACTGCAGCCCATGCGTGTGCGCCTATGTGTGTCTATGTATGTGTGTTTGCGTGTGTATGTGTGTGTTTGTGTAAACAGAGAGACGCTAAAAATTATTGAAATGGCTGTTGCTTGAAGGGTTCAGGGGATCTCGTAGTCGAGCAGTCTCGACTAGAGCTTTCTTACTTGTTTCACTTTGCTTTGCTAATGAAGATGCTTTGATATTGTTCGTTTTGATGTTTCTCTCTTGTTTATTAATATTTAGTTTGTTCAAAATCTTTCTAATGCACTGTTTTCGTAAACTTTTTATACCCTGAACCCATTGAAAATGGGAAATCAGGGTATAATGGTTTTGTTAAAAGTATGTAACAGGGAGAAGGAGGCGTGGCAGACCCCATAAAGTATATATATTCTTGATCAGGGCGACGAACTGAGTCGATTTAGCCCTGTCCGTCTGTCTGTCCGTCCGTCCGTCTGCCCGTCTGTCCGTCTGTCCGTATGTTTGAACGCGTCGATTTCAGAAGATATAGAATCTAGAGACTTCAACTTTTTTTTAAAATGCTCGTATATAGCACGCGGATATCGAGTTTATCACTAAAAATCGATAACTCATCCCGTTATTTTTTTATCGATCAAAAACCTTATCGAAATGCAGTTATAAAATTATATCTCCTACATCTTTAGAGCTAGAGTATCCAAATTTTAAATGTAGATTGATATGTACGTTATAGATTTTCGATTTTTGTTCAATTTCACCCCCCCACCCTTATATCCACCCCCTCACCCATAAGTTTCTAAAAGGCGTATTTCAAATACTAGAGACTTGAGCTTTGGCAATTATACGCATAGTAATGATAAAACCACAATCTGAAAGTTTCATGGAGAACGTACGTCCAGAAAAAAAGTTATTAAACAATTAAGTTCCCATAGTAAGCCCACACTGCAGCCCATGCGTGCGCGCCTATGGGTGTCTATGTATGTGTGTTTGCTTTTTGTGTTGTGTAACAGAGAGACGCTAAAAATGATTGAAATGGCTGTTGCTTGAAGGGTTCAGGGGATCTCGTAGTCGAACACTCTCGACTAGAGTTTTCTTACTTGTTATACCCTGAACCCATTGAAAATGGGAAATCAGGGTATAATGGTTTTGTTAAAAGTATGTAACAGGGAGAAGGAGGCGTGGCAGACCCCACAAAGTATATATATTCTTGATCAGGGCGACGAACTGAGTCGATTTAACCCTGTCCGTCTGTCTGTCCTCCGTCCGTCCGTCCGTCCGTCCGTCCGTATGTATGAACGCGTCGATTTCAGAAGATATAAGAGCTAGAGACTTGAACTTTTTTTTTAAATGACCGTATATACGGCGCGGATATCGAGTTTATCACCAAAAATCGATAACTCGTCCCGTTGTTTTTTTATCGATAAAAAACCTTATCGAAAGACAGTTATAAAATTATATCTCCTACATCTTTTGAGCTAGAGTCTTCAAATTTAAAATGTAGATTGATATGTACGTTATAGAATTTCGATTTTTGTTATAATTCACCCCCCACCCCTATATCCACCCCCTTACCCTCATCTCTGTAAAAGGCGTATTTCAAATACTAGAGACTTGAGCTTTGGCAAATATACGCATATTAATGATAAAACCACATTCTGAAAGTTTCATGAAGAACGTACGTCCACAAAAGTTATTGAACAATTAAGTTCCCATAGTAAGCCCACACTGAGCCATGCGTGTAGCGGCTCGCCTATGGTGTCTATGTATGTGTGTTTGCGTGTGTATGTGTGTGTTGTATAAGCAGAAAGACACTAAAAATGATTGAAATGGCTGTTGCTCGAAGGGTTCAGGGGATCTCGTAGTCGAGCATCTCGACTAGAGTTTCTTACTTGTTATTTTTGTCTTTAATGAGCAGCGAGGTCCAAATATCGTCCTGTCGTCAAAGTAACCATCCAAAAATGATAAAAATACATTATAAAAATACCAACTGCCAGACGCTGCGACGAACGGAGTATCGATCTTGTAAAATTGTCAGCGACAATCCCATTCGCGACCAATCAACTACAACTAAATTATCATCATCAAACCACACCCCCCCCCCCTATATACATATAATAAACCATCTAAATCATAAAACGTACGTCCACAAAAGTTATTGAACAATTAAGTTCCCATAGTAAGCCCACACTGTAGCCTATGCGTGTTTATGCGTGCTCGCCTATGGGTGTCTATGTATGTGTGTTTGCGTGTGTATGTGTGTGTTTGTGTAAGCAGAGAGACGCTAAAAATGATTGAAATGGCTGTTGCTTGAAGGGTTCAGGGGATCTCGTAGTCGAGCACTCTCGACTAGAGTTTTCTTACTTGTTATTTATGTCTTTAATGAGCAGCGAGGTCCAAATGATTTCGTCGCTGTCGTCAAAGTAACGCAGTGGCGGCAAAAGATGATGAAATAATACGATTCTATGAAAATACGCAGTACTTGCGCATCGACGCGTTGCGACGAAGCTGGAGTATTGCGATTCTTGTAAAATTTTTGTGCAGCGACGATTAGTGGCGCCTTTATGTCGCGACGCAATGTAGTCAAATTTAGCTTTGACAATGCATGGGTGTATATGTATGTATTTAACAAGAATTTCTGAATTCGAGGAATAGAATTATACATATGTACACAAATATGTACATACATATGTATATATGTACATAGCTCAAGTAAAATTTACTAAGATGATGAAATATGTAGATATGTATGTAATTCTGCTTAAAACTTTGGTATATGTACATGTATACATGTTTAATTGTCAATCAAAATAATGGTAATCATAATATAATGCTCAGATCGTAAATATATTAAATATACATACATAAATGTACAATGTTACTTTGTTTGTTTGTCTCGTTCGCTCTGTCCGATACAGTAGGTTCGATCACTAAATACATTAATGATCTCTAGCACGATCAGACAGCAATTTATGCAATATATGCATGTATGTATGTACCTACATACATACATGTATATGTATGCAGTTACATATAATTGCTAACAAATGTTACCTGCATACATGTACGTACATAAATTATTATTATTATTATATATATATCTTTTTATATATATAAGTATATGTAATTGTAATCTATTTATTAATAATAAATATACTTATGCTTTGTAATATTTTATAAAGTAGGTTCCTTCGGGGCTCTTCTTCTTGTCCCTGAAGTCTTTAGGCTGCGCCAGTTATCAATATGGGATTGATTTTACAAATATTATGTGTGAAATAAAAGACGTCTTGTTTCGAGTCAAATGAACAATACACTAAACTTTATTCCGTTTTCATGCTGACGACAAGCAGCAGCGAGTATGTATGTATAAGTTGCCACTCGGAGGCTCATACGTGTGCACAAGTAAGTGTGTACATGTATGTGTGTCGCTGTGACCGGCGAGTCACTCATGTACGTATGTGTGTATAGTGACTGGCGGGTAACTCCTCCCCTCCTAGATTGAAGTGAAGGCCAGAACGAAGATATGGTCTGACTGGAGGCTAAAAGGTTTAAATTGTCCACCATTGACGTTCCTTTTCAGCTGCTTAGGTTCCATGTATAGGTATTTTTATAGATTTGATCTTTGTTCTAACTTTTTACGATATAACGTGTGACAATTTAAGTATATTTTAAATTTGTAACATAACTTACATACAACAATAACGATAACAATAAAAACTCAACTATATTTCAAAAAAAAATTTTTTCATAAATGTAACATAATATTTATATAAGTTTTACTTCTCTTTCGCAACGTAAGGATTGTATTTTATGTATTCAAAAATGTTTTAACTTAAGTATAGTAATTCATGTATTCGAAAAACTTATTTATATATACATATATATATATATATATATATATATTTTTTCTTTTTATTTAATTTTTTTTTTTTTTTCAATTTAAGTATGGCTATTCCTTTGCAGCCGTATAACAATAACAATTCAATTATATTTCAAAATTTTACATAAGTATAACATAAATTTTCTTTCGCAACGTAAGTATTGTATTTTATGTATTCAAAAGTTATTATTTTTATATGTATATGTATCTATATATATTTTCTTATCTAGGTATGCGACTAAAGGGTCTTTGTCTTTTTATACCCTGAACCCATTGAAAATGGGAAATCAGGGTATAATGGTTTTGTGAAAAGTATGTAACAGGCAGAAGGAATCATCGCAGACCCCATAAAGTATATATATTTCTTGATCAGGACGATGAGCTGAGTCGATATAGCCCTGTCCGTCTGTCCGTCCGTCCGTCCGTCTGTTCGGTATAGGTTTGTGTAAAGGCAGAGAGCTAAATTTATTTCAGGACGTGAGCTGAGTCGATATAGCCCTGTCCGTCTGTCCGTCCGTCCGTCCGTCCGTCCGTCCGTCTGTCCGTCCGTCCGTATGAGTGCGTCGATCTCAGAAGTTAAAGGAGCTAGAGAGCTGAAATTTTGTATGCATACTCGTGTATACCATACGCAGTACGAGTTTATCATATTTTTTCGATAACTCATTCGATATCTTTTTTATCGAGGATAATCGATAAATTTATATTGTTTTTTCAGCCTAATTTGAACACTATTAGACCTAGAGACTTCAGATTTACTGTGTATATACATTTTATGGGCACACACATTTTGTAATTTACAGATTTTGGATACCACGCCCCCTTCGCCCCAAATTTGTAAAAAACGTATATCAAGTACTAGAGACTTGTGCTTTGGAATGTACACACATTTACACATAATGATTACGTTCTGAAAGTTTCATTAAGATTGTACGTCTACAAATGAAATTATTCAACAAATCAATTCTCATAATATTGCCCAAGCTGCAGTGCAGCCCAAGCGCAGTCGCTGCTTACCGCGCAGTTAGCAGAGCGCGTGCTTATGTACTTGCTGAGGTTAATATACAAAATTATTCGTATTTTGGGCAATAAAGCAAATAATTTGCGTCTTTAAGAAATGTCATTTAGGCAGATCTATGAAATTCCAACCAAGCCTTTTTTTATTTTATGACCTATACCATCTTTTCAAAAGGTCAGTAGGTAGCGAAAATATCTTTCCGCCCCTTTAGTTCCGTTTTTTAATACCCTTTACCCAATTATACTATTAATGACTGTTGCGTTTATGAATGAAGTAGGTACATACTTCATATACTCATATTCGTTTACGACACTGGTTTGTAACGGCAGATACTTTTATGGCACTGTAATATAAGTTAATATGCGGTTTTTGTCAAACGGATGTTAGGGTTAGGTTTTTTGGGAAAAAAATTGTTGACCAACTAATGGTATTTCGCACCAGATTCATTCACTCCCCCGTTAGTAATAATTAAACTGTGAACAAGTGAACAACGCGAAAATTGTAGCCCGTAAAGAAAAGTGAATGTGATAGTTTTTCAGCTGTAAACATTGTGAAAAGTTCTTTTCGGATATAAATTAGTGCGTTGCGTCCGTTTACGTGTTTAACAATTACTACATTGAATGTAAGTCAACTTTTGAAAGAATATATAAACTAACTTTTATTATATTTTTGAAATAGTCTTTTTTAAGACTTTATAGTCTAATTATTAGCTTAAATATATTATTTAAAAGAATAGAAAACTAACAAATACTTAACTAACTTTTTGCATGTAACTCACATAGATTATTTACTTTTTTTGTTTTTTTTTTTTTTTTTATTATTATTATTTTAAAAATTTTTTTAAATATAAATGAATATTTAAGGTATTAAGGTATTGTTTTTGATAGTCAATAATATTAAGAAAAATTTAAGAATTTATAGTAGTGTTAATATTTTATTAATAATATAATAATAATAAATGAATGAAATAATTAAACAAAAAGCAACAATATTTTATTACCTAGGGTTCAGGGTATTTTCTAGTCGAGCACTCTCGACTAGAGTTTTCTTACTTGTTTTGTTTCAAATCGTATATGATTCTGTAAGTTTCTGTTAGGGATGAGTGAAAACGTTCCACTGTGGAGTTACTTGAAGATTGTTGAAATGACGTTACGTGTCTGATGATATTATATTGTGTACAGAAATCAACAAATATGTTTCCCGCAAATTCAGGTCCTTGGTCGCAAATTATCTTCTTTGGAATTCCGAAGGTACAAATGAAATGTTTGAGTGATTTAACAACATTAATACAGTTTCTAGCAGTTATGGTGTAACCGGTAGCAAATCTTGATAGCTTGTCAATTATTGTTAATATATATTTATGTCTAATTGAATATATATCCATGTGAATTATATCTAATGACTTTTGAGGTATTTCGGGTTCTTGAAATGGGACTTTTTGAGGGTGTCTATCGTATTTCATTGTTTGACATATGTCGCAATTATTTATTGTTTGTGCAATTTTTTGTTTCAAGTGAGTGAAATATATTGATCGTTTTAAGTGGGCGCATGTTTCGTCGATCCCTCTATGATTATTTCTAAGGTGATATTCTCTAATTTCTTTTTGTTGATCGTCAAGTGTTATAATGTCTCTCAGAAATTCTGTGCAACTTAAAATCTTGTAAAGTTGACTATGAGCAAAATATTTTGAATACACTTGTTGCACTATGTTAAATATTGTGTCTGTTGCAAGTATTGCGCAAGTTTTGTTTGGTTTTAAAACAGATTTCAAAAGTTTCGTCATTAACTCTTCGTTGAAATTGGGTACATAAATGGTACGCCTAATTTTGTTTTTGAAGGTCACTTCCACTTTAATATTTGATTGATCAGCTTCTTTAAAAATAATTTGTATATTAAAGTCATTAAGTGGTTTTTCAGAAATGAATATTCCTTGTTCCCAATTTTCTTGTGCAGAATGTATAGTTTCTCCATAGGTTGCATTACGTGATCTACTCTCTCCTATATTTACGTCTATTTCTGTTCTACTCAAAGCATCTGCGATCACATTTTGCGACCCTGATTTATACCCTGAACCCATTTTCAATGGGTTCAGGGTATAATGGTTTTGTTAAAAGTATGTAACAGGGAGAAGGAGGCGTGGCAGACCCCACAAAGTATATATATTCTTGATCAGGGCGACGAACTGAGGCGATTTAACCCTGTCCGTCTGTCTGTCCGTCCGTCCGTCCGTCCGTCATCACTGTAAAAGGCGTATTTCAAATACTAGAGACTTGAGCTTTGGCAAATATACGCATATTAATGATAAAACCACATTCTGAAAGTTTCATGAAGAACGTACGTCCACAAAAGTTATTGAACAATTAAGTTCCCATAGTAAGCCCACACTGTAGCCTATGCGTGTTTATGCGTGCTCGCCTATGTGTGTCTATGTATGTGTGTTTGCGTGTGTATGTGTGTTTGTATAAGTTGAAAGACACTAAAAATGATTGAAATGGCTGTTGCTCGGAGGGTTCAGGGGATCTCGTAGTCGAGCAGTCTCGACTAGAGCTTTCTTACTTGTTATTTTTGTCTTTAATGAGCAGCGAGGTCCAAATGATTTCGTCGCTGTCGTCAAAGTAACGCAGTGGCGGCAAAAGATGATGAAATAATACGATTCTATGAAAATACGCAGTACTTGCGCATCGACGCGTTGCGACGAAGCTGGAGTATTGCGATTCTTATAAAATTTTTGTGCAGCGACGATTAGTGGCGCCTTTATGTCGCGACGCAATGTAGTCAAATTTAGCTTTGACAATGCATGGGTGTATATGTATGTATTTAACAAGAATTTCTGAATTCGAGGAATAGAATTATACATATGTACACAAATATGTACATACATATGTATATATGTACATAGCTCAAGTAAAATTTACTAAGATGATGAAATATGTAGATACATATGTATGTATATTGTTATACGGCTGCAAAGGAATAGCCATACTTAAATTGAAAAAAAAAATTAAATAAAAAAGAAAAAAATATATATATATATATATATATATATATATATATATATATATATATATATATATATATATGTATATATAAATAAGTTTTTCGAATACATGAATTACTATACTTAAGTTAAAACATTTTTGAATACATAAAATACAATCCTTACGTTGCGAAAGAGAAGTAAAACTTATATAAATATTATGTTACATTTATGAAAAAAATTTTTTTGAAATATAGTTGAGTTTTTATTGTTATCGTTATTGTTGTATGTAAGTTATGTTACAAATTTAAAATATACTTAAATTGTCACACGTTATATCGTAAAAAGTTAGAACAAAGATCAAATCTATAAAAATACCTATACATGGAACCTAAGCAGCTGAATAGGAACGTCAATGGTGGACAATTTAAACCTTTTAGCCTCCAGTCAGACCATATCTTCGTTCTGGCCTTCACTTCAATCTAGGAGGGGAGGAGTTACCCGCCAGTCACTATACACACACATACGTACATGAGTGACTCGCCGGTCACAGCCTGACACACATACATGTACACACTTACACGTATGAGCCTCCGAGTGGCAACTTATACATACATACTCGCTGCTGCTTGTCGTCAGCATGAAAACGGAATAAAGTTTAGTGTATTGTTCATTTGACTCGAAACAAGACGTCTTTTATTTCACACATAATATTTGTAAAATCAATCCCATATTGATAACTGGCGCAGCCGAAAGACTTCAGGGACAAGAAGAAGAGCCCCGAAGGAACCTACTTTATAAAATATTACAAAGCATAAGTATATTTATTATTAATAAATAGATTACAATTACATATACTTATATATATAAAAAGATATATATATAATAATAATAATAATTTATGTACGTACATGTATGCAGGTAACATTTCTTGTTAGCAATTATATGTAACTGCATACATATACATGTATGTATGTAGGAACATACATACATGCATATATTGCATAAATTGTCTGTCTGATCGTGCTAGAGATCATTAATGTATTTAGTGATCGAACCTACTGTATCGGACAGAGCGAACAGAGACAAAACAAACAAAGTAACATTGTACATTTATGTATGTATATTTAATATATTTACGATCTGAGACATTATATTATGATTACCATTATTTTGATTGTCAATTAAACATGTATACATGTACATATACCAAAGTTTTAAGCAGAATTACATACATATCTACATATTTCATCATCTTAGTAAATTTTACTTTGAGCTATGTACATATATACATATGTATGCAAAAAAAATACATATTTGTGTACATATGTATAATTCTATTCCTCGAATTTCAGAAATTCTTGTTAAATACATACATATACACCCATGCATTGTCAAAGCTAAATTTGACTACATTGCGTCGCGACATAAAGGCGCCACTAATCGTCGCTGCACAAAAATTTTATAAGAATCGCAATACTCCAGCTTCGTCGCAACGCGTCGATGCGCAAGTACTGCGTATTTTCATAGAATCGTATTATTTCATCATCTTTTGCCGCCACTGCGTTACTCTTGACGACAGCGACGAAATCATTTGGACCTCGCTGCTCATTAAAGACAAAAATAACAAGTAAGAAAAGCTCTAGTCGAGACTGCTCGACTACGAGATCCCCTGAACCCTCCGAGCAACAGCCATTTCAATCATTTTAGTGTCTTTCAACTTATACAAACACACATACACACGCAAACACACATACATAGACACACATAGGCAAGAGCACGCATAAACACGCATAGGCTACAGTGTGGAAGCTTACTATGGGAACTTAATTGTTCAATAACTTTTGTGGACGTACGGTTCTTCATGAAACTTTCCTCAGAATGTGGTTTTATCATTAATATGCGTATATTTGCCAAAGCTCAAGTCTCCCATAGTATTTGAAATACGCCTTTTACAGTGATGACGGACGGACGGACGGACGAGACAGACAGACGGACAGGGTTAAATCGCCTCAGTTCGTCGCCCTGATCAAGGAATATATATACTTTTGTGGGGGTCTGCCACGCCTCCTTCTCCCTGTTACCATACTTTTAACAAAACCATTATACCCTGAACCCATTGAAAATGGGAAATCAGAGGTCGCAAAAATGTGATCGCAGATGCTTTGAGTAAGAACAGAAATAGACGTAAATATAGGAGAGAGTAGATCACGTAATGCAACCTATGGAGAAACTATACATTCTGCACAAGAAAATTGGGAACAAGGAATATTCATTTCTGAAAAACCACTTAATGACTTTAATATACAAATTATTTTTAAAGAAGCTGATCAATCAAATATTAAAGTGGAAGTGACCTTCAAAAACAAAATTAGGCGTACCATTTATGTACCCAATTTCAACGAAGAGTTAATGACGAAAACTTTTGAAATCTGTTTTAAAACCAAACAAAAACTTGCCTACGGCAATACTTGCAACAGACACAATATTTAACATAGTGCAACAAGTGTATTCAAAATATTTTGCTCATAGTCAACTCTTTACAAGATTTTAAGTTGCACAGAATTTCTGAGAGTACATTATAACACTTGACGATCAACAAAAAGAAATTAGAGAAAATTATCACCTTAGAAATAATCATAGAGGGATCGATCGAAACATGCGCCCACTTAAAACGATCAATATATTTCACTCACTTGAAACAAAAAATTGCACAAACAATAAATAATTGCGACATATGTCAAACAATGAAATACGATAGACACCCTCAAAAAGTCCCATTTCAAGAACCCGAAATACCTCAAAAGTCATTAGATATAATTCACATGGATATATATTCAATTAGACATAAATATATATTAACAATAATTGACAAGCTATCAAGATTTGCTACCGGTTACACCATAAACTGCTCAGAAACTGTATTAATGTTGTTAAATCACTCAAACATTTCTATTTGTACCTTCGGAATTCCAAAGAAGATAATTTGCGACCAAGGACCTGAATTTGCGGGAAACATATTTGTTGATTTCTGTACACAATATAATATCATCAGACACGTAACGTCATTTCAACAATCTTCAAGTAACTCCACAGTGGAACGTTTTCACTCATCCCTAACAGAAACTTACAGAATCATATACGATTTGAAACAAAACAAGTAAGAAAACTCTAGTCGAGGGTGCTCGACTAGAAAATACCCTGAACCCTAGGTAATAAAATATTGTTGCTTTTTGTTTAATTATTTCATTCATTTATTATTATTATATTATTATAAAAAGTATGAAAATATTAACACTACTATAAATTTTTTAAATTTTTCTTAATATTATTGACTATCAAAAAACAATACCTTAATACCTTAAATATTCATTTATATTTAAAAAAATTTTTAAAATAATACATACTAAAAAAACAAAACAAAAAAAGTAAATAATCTATGTGAGTTACTATGCAAAAAGTTAGTTAAGTATTTGTTAGTTTTCTATTCTTTTAAATAATATATTTAAGCTAATAATTAGACTATA
The DNA here is from genome assembly GCA_035047565.1 of Drosophila mulleri. Lineage (NCBI taxonomy): Eukaryota > Metazoa > Arthropoda > Insecta > Diptera > Drosophilidae > Drosophila > Drosophila mulleri. The sequence goes on along the minus strand of JAWNPK010000075.1, from coordinate 967 downwards.
AAGTCTTAAAAAAGACTATTTCAAAAATATAAAGATAAAAGTTAGTTTATATATCCTTTCAAAAGTTGACTTACATTCAATGTAGTAATTGTTAAACACGTAAACGGACGCAACGCACTAATTTATATCCGAAAAGAACTTTTCACAATGTTTACAGCTGAAAAACTATCACATTCTACTTTTCTTTACGGGCTACAATTTTCGCGTTGTTCACTTGTTCACAAGTTTAATTATTACTAACGGGGGAGTGAATGAATCTGGTGCGAAATACCATTAGTTGGTCAACAATTTTTTTCCCAAAAAACCTAACCCTAACATCCGTTTGACAAAAACCGCATATTAACTTATATTACAGTGCCATAAAAGTATCTGCCGTTACAAACCAGTGTCGTAAACGAATATGAGTATATGAAGTATGTACCTACTTCATTCATAAACGCAACAGTCATTAATAGTATAATTGGGTAAAGGGTATTAAAAAACGGAACTAAAGGGGCGCGGAAAGATATTTTCGCTACCTACATGACCTTTTTGAAAAGATGGTATAGGTCATAAAATAAAAAAAGGCTTGGTTGGAATTTCATAGATCTGCCTAAATGACATTTTCTCTAAAGACGCAAATTATTTGCTTTTATTGCCCAAAATACGAATAATTTTGTATATTAACCTCAGCAAGTACATAAGCACGCGCTCTGCTAACTTGCGCGGGTGAGCAGCGACTGCGCTTGGGCTGCACTGCAGCTTGGGCAATATTATGAGAATTGATTTGTTGAATAATTTCATCTGTAGACGTACAATCTTAATGAAACTTTCAGAACGTAATCATTATGTGTAAATGTGTGTACATTCCAAAGCACAAGTCTCTTAGTACTTGATATACGTTTTTTACAATAATTTGGGGCGAAGGGGGCGTGGTATCCAAAATCTGCAAATTACAAAATGTGTGTGCCCATAAAAAATGTATATA
>JAWNPK010000074.1:0-120727 GCA_035047565.1 Drosophila mulleri | reverse complement strand
TCACTATACTTTATATATCTTTAGATACACAAGCACAATAAAACTGTTAATCACTGAAACAAAACTGTCTTTAGATGTTTATGTATGTTGAGTGATAGTTCAATAAAAACACTTAATATCTTTGGATATTATAATTCTTGCTTTATTGATAATAAGAACTTCTGTTCTGTTCGGAATGAATCTTAAGACTAACTGTAAAGTATTTCTTGGCATATGCAAATGCCTGTTTATATATCGATCGTGCATCGATCGCCTCGTTGGCGAGGCTGAATAAAGACAATATCTAATTGATAAATGGGAATGGTTTTATTCTATGCGTACAGACAAAAGCGCGCGGATGAGTGTGTGCACATGTATTAGAAAATCGCGCTGATCTTCTGCTAGCTTGGAACCGGTATCCAAAATATAACTAAAATCAAAATTTTATAAAATTGATTTGAAGATCCTAGTTCTAACGATTTACTAGATATAAACGGAAATAGCTATCGATGATAATTTTAATTATAATGGGATCAACGTTTGGGCTGTGAATGAGTATTCTGCAATCGGTATCGCCCGACTGCAACGTTCTTACTTGTTCCTGTTGTTATTTCTCGTCGGAAGATGTTTATTGCTTGGTTGTCTTCTATGTCTTTCTTGCTAATGTAAATTCTCTTTTTGTCGAACACCTGTACGGTGGTTTCGAGTTTTCTTTCTGTAAAAATTAGCTGTACATTGTATCTGTTAACTGCTGTTTCTAGTATAGACATTTCGAAACCCTGATCCTCTTCTTTAGAATGAATCGTTTGAGCTGCTAGGGATCTGTTGTCTTCATCATTCGTGGACTCAACTTCCATTAGGTTTATTTCGTCCTCTCTAATCCTACTCAAAAAGTCAGCGATGTTATTACATTTCCCTTTTATATATTCTATGTGGAAGTTGTACTCTCCCAGACTGATGAGCCATCTCTGCAATCTTGGGCTTATGTCTTTGCCTGTATATTTAGCCATCAGCCATTGTAATGGATCGCTCTCGAGGTTGAATTCTCTACCATAAACATATGGTCGAAAGTATTTTACGGCCCACACTATGGCTAAGAGCTCTTTCTATATGGTTGAATAGTTACATTCGTGCTGATTTAACGATCGGGATGCGTATGCGATTGGGTGACTTTCTTGAGAAAGGACTGCTCCCACCGCGAAATTGCTGGCATCTGTAGTGATAGTGAACTTTTTAGAAAAATTTGGGTATCGTAGGACTGGACTATTTGTAACTAATGTTTTCAACTTTTCAAATGCTGCTATGTAGCTTGGGTCGTCGGTGTTGATTGTCATGTTTTTCTTCAGATATCTTGACATAGGGAATGCTATTTTTGCATAATCTTTAACGAATTTTCTATAAAACCCTGTCATTCCTAGGAACGATTTGATCTGATTTGCAGTTCGGGGTAATTTTAAGTTCTGAATAATGTTTACTTTATCTGGGTTCGGTTTGATGCCGTGAGTGGTCAAGATATGACCAACGAATTGCGTTTCTTTCTTTAGAAAGTCACATTTATCTACTTGGATTTTTAAATTGGCATCTTTTAAAGTTTTGAATATTTTTCTTAATGTGGTCATATGTTCTTGAAGGGATGTGCTGAAGATTAGTATGTCGTCCATGTAGACGACGCAATTTTCGCCAATATAGACTTTCAAGACTTCGTTCATAAGTCTCTGGAATGTCGATGGAGCATTTTTGAGTCCGAACGGCATTCTTTTCATACCTTTTATTTGTCTATTTATTTCTTTTTCGTGGATTTGGGGATATCTATATATTTTAGAATATAAGGGCCTATCCACTGTAGTAATAATTTCGTGGGAGATTTGGTTTGTTGCTGACAAAACGTCCCCCTCCCGAAAAAATAGATCATCGGATTCCGCAAGTAAAGCTTCGACCGCTTGGCGTTCCTCGTCATTTAAATGTTCGAGGTTGAGACGGTCTCGTATATGATCTATGTTTATAGGTTGCAGAGCCCAAGCGTTGTGCATTGATTCTGGATATTCGTAGTCTAAAAAATAGAATTTCTTGTCTAGTAATTGTACGTATCGTTCAGAATTATTTATTTGAGCTTTGAATGCTTTTAGAAAGTTTTGCCTTATTATTGCTGAGAAATTTTCGTTTGGGAAATCTATAAGTTTCCACTGAAGTGTTCCTAAGTAGGGAATTTCTTTGGGGAAAGGTGTGGTTACGGCGTATTTTACAATATTAACACCGTTAAGAGTTTTATAAGAACATGGTCTGGTGAGTTCAATTTTTGGGTACTGTTGTTCCAGAACTTTTGATTTTAAGATGCTTGTCGTTGCACCAGTGTCGACTAAGCATCTGATTTCCTCCATTCCTATTGTCCATGTTATTATGGGTAAGTTTGCCCTAGGCAAGGTATCAAAAAATTTACTTCTTCTGCCTGATTTTCTTCCAAAGTTGCGATTTCCATAGGAGTGAAATCGTTCCTTTGGGTATCAACGCTCATTGAGACATTGTTTTTGTTGTTATAATTTGGTCTAGGATTTTAGTGTTAGTGTTAGTTCTTGTGTTAATATTGGTGTTAGCGTTATTTTGCTTCTGGTGAGTGTTGTTAGTTGTTTTTCTATATCTCTGTTATATAGCCCTGGGATCATCGAGTGCTTTAATGTTTGAATATTTTGTTTGTAGAGCATGCATAGAAATGCCTTGATCGACATGAATTCTGAATGGGGTGTCTACTTTGTTTATTAATATATTCAACAAATCTCTATCTACTTTATCGTTTTCATATATTGTAGGTTTTAGTTCATCAAACATGTATATTTTATTTATTTCACATTTTGCTTTTTTCAAACTCTAAGAACAGCTCTCTTAAACTACTTACTTTAATGAATCTGCATCTGTCGAATACATCCTCGTAAGTCGTCTTCGGCCGCATTTGTTCCATTAGTTTCGTCTTCATCTGCTTCCAGGTTGGTTCCATCCCCAACTGTCTGATATAGTCTGCTGCTGCTCCCGAGACCTTTTCGTTGGCGACGATGCTGGTGCCGAATTGAATTAACAGCTCGTTTCCCTGGCATAGCGTCATAAGGAATTCAACGGATCTGATGAAGGCCAACACATCATGTTGATCATCCAGTTGTCGTAGTTGGCGAAATTGCTGAATAATATCTTTGTTCGACAACCACTGGTTTGGTTGTTGTTGTTGTTGTTCATATTGTTGTCGGAGTAGGTTTAGCGCTGCTTCTTGCTGGACTCCTCTTAAATTTTGAAGTTCTTCTTCCAAAATTGTACTTTCGATTCTACGATTTTCGTCGAATTTGTGGATAATGTTTTTGTTCTTTGAGTACCTTGGGTACATAAAATTGTCACTTTGTTGACTTAATTGTTAACTCACGAATCAGTTACTGTTGCGGTTTTATTTATTTTTGTTTATGCGGATTAACTTTGGTTAAACAGAACGCACTTGTTCGGATTCGGCTGCGCCAGTTACAGTCTTTCACTATACTTTATATATCTTTAGATACACAAGCACAATAAAACTGTTAATCACTGAAACAAAACTGTCTTTAGATGTTTATGTATGTTGAGTGATAGTTCAATAAAAACACTTAATATCTTTGGATATTATAATTCTTGCTTTATTGATAATAAGAACTTCTGTTCTGTTCGGAATGAATCTTAAGACTAACTGTAAAGTATTTCTTGGCATATGCAAATGCCTGTTTATATATCGATCGTGCATCGATCGCCTCGTTGGCGAGGCTGAATAAAGACAATATCTAATTGATAAATGGGAATGGTTTTATTCTATGCGTACAGACAAAAGCGCGCGGATGAGTGTGTGCACATGTATTAGAAAATCGCGCTGATCTTCTGCTAGCTTGGAACCGGTATCCAAAATATAACTAAAATCAAAATTTTATAAAATTGATTTGAAGATCCTAGTTCTAACGATTTACTAGATATAAACGGAAATAGCTATCGATGATAATTTTAATTATAATGGGATCAACGTTTGGGCTGTGAATGAGTATTCTGCAATCGGTATCGCCCGACTGCAACGTTCTTACTTGTTCCTGTTGTTATTTCTCGTCGGAAGATGTTTATTGCTTGGTTGTCTTCTATGTCTTTCTTGCTAATGTAAATTCTCTTTTTGTCGAACACCTGTACGGTGGTTTCGAGTTTTCTTTCTGTAAAAATTAGCTGTACATTGTATCTGTTAACTGCTGTTTCTAGTATAGACATTTCGAAACCCTGATCCTCTTCTTTAGAATGAATCGTTTGAGCTGCTAGGGATCTGTTGTCTTCATCATTCGTGGACTCAACTTCCATTAGGTTTATTTCGTCCTCTCTAATCCTACTCAAAAAGTCAGCGATGTTATTACATTTCCCTTTTATATATTCTATGTGGAAGTTGTACTCTCCCAGACTGATGAGCCATCTCTGCAATCTTGGGCTTATGTCTTTGCCTGTATATTTAGCCATCAGCCATTGTAATGGATCGCTCTCGAGGTTGAATTCTCTACCATAAACATATGGTCGAAAGTATTTTACGGCCCACACTATGGCTAAGAGCTCTTTCTATATGGTTGAATAGTTACATTCGTGCTGATTTAACGATCGGGATGCGTATGCGATTGGGTGACTTTCTTGAGAAAGGACTGCTCCCACCGCGAAATTGCTGGCATCTGTAGTGATAGTGAACTTTTTAGAAAAATTTGGGTATCGTAGGACTGGACTATTTGTAACTAATGTTTTCAACTTTTCAAATGCTGCTATGTAGCTTGGGTCGTCGGTGTTGATTGTCATGTTTTTCTTCAGATATCTTGACATAGGGAATGCTATTTTTGCATAATCTTTAACGAATTTTCTATAAAACCCTGTCATTCCTAGGAACGATTTGATCTGATTTGCAGTTCGGGGTAATTTTAAGTTCTGAATAATGTTTACTTTATCTGGGTTCGGTTTGATGCCGTGAGTGGTCAAGATATGACCAACGAATTGCGTTTCTTTCTTTAGAAAGTCACATTTATCTACTTGGATTTTTAAATTGGCATCTTTTAAAGTTTTGAATATTTTTCTTAATGTGGTCATATGTTCTTGAAGGGATGTGCTGAAGATTAGTATGTCGTCCATGTAGACGACGCAATTTTCGCCAATATAGACTTTCAAGACTTCGTTCATAAGTCTCTGGAATGTCGATGGAGCATTTTTGAGTCCGAACGGCATTCTTTTCATACCTTTTATTTGTCTATTTATTTCTTTTTCGTGGATTTGGGGATATCTATATATTTTAGAATATAAGGGCCTATCCACTGTAGTAATAATTTCGTGGGAGATTTGGTTTGTTGCTGACAAAACGTCCCCCTCCCGAAAAAATAGATCATCGGATTCCGCAAGTAAAGCTTCGACCGCTTGGCGTTCCTCGTCATTTAAATGTTCGAGGTTGAGACGGTCTCGTATATGATCTATGTTTATAGGTTGCAGAGCCCAAGCGTTGTGCATTGATTCTGGATATTCGTAGTCTAAAAAATAGAATTTCTTGTCTAGTAATTGTACGTATCGTTCAGAATTATTTATTTGAGCTTTGAATGCTTTTAGAAAGTTTTGCCTTATTATTGCTGAGAAATTTTCGTTTGGGAAATCTATAAGTTTCCACTGAAGTGTTCCTAAGTAGGGAATTTCTTTGGGGAAAGGTGTGGTTACGGCGTATTTTACAATATTAACACCGTTAAGAGTTTTATAAGAACATGGTCTGGTGAGTTCAATTTTTGGGTACTGTTGTTCCAGAACTTTTGATTTTAAGATGCTTGTCGTTGCACCAGTGTCGACTAAGCATCTGATTTCCTCCATTCCTATTGTCCATGTTATTATGGGTAAGTTTGCCCTAGGCAAGGTATCAAAAAATTTACTTCTTCTGCCTGATTTTCTTCCAAAGTTGCGATTTCCATAGGAGTGAAATCGTTCCTTTGGGTATCAACGCTCATTGAGACATTGTTTTTGTTGTTATAATTTGGTCTAGGATTTTAGTGTTAGTGTTAGTTCTTGTGTTAATATTGGTGTTAGCGTTATTTTGCTTCTGGTGAGTGTTGTTAGTTGTTTTTCTATATCTCTGTTATATAGCCCTGGGATCATCGAGTGCTTTAATGTTTGAATATTTTGTTTGTAGAGCATGCATAGAAATGCCTTGATCGACATGAATTCTGAATGGGGTGTCTACTTTGTTTATTAATATATTCAACAAATCTCTATCTACTTTATCGTTTTCATATATTGTAGGTTTTAGTTCATCAAACATGTATATTTTATTTATTTCACATTTTGCTTTTTCAAACTCTAAGAACAGCTCTCTTAAACTACTTACTTTAATGAATCTGCATCTGTCGAATACATCCTCGTAAGTCGTCTTCGGCCGCATTTGTTCCATTAGTTTCGTCTTCATCTGCTTCCAGGTTGGTTCCATCCCCAACTGTCTGATATAGTCTGCTGCTGCTCCCGAGACCTTTTCGTTGGCGACGATGCTGGTGCCGAATTGAATTAACAGCTCGTTTCCCTGGCATAGCGTCATAAGGAATTCAACGGATCTGATGAAGGCCAACACATCATGTTGATCATCCAGTTGTCGTAGTTGGCGAAATTGCTGAATAATATCTTTGTTCGACAACCACTGGTTTGGTTGTTGTTGTTGTTGTTCATATTGTTGTCGGAGTAGGTTTAGCGCTGCTTCTTGCTGGACTCCTCTTAAATTTTGAAGTTCTTCTTCCAAAATTGTACTTTCGATTCTACGATTTTCGTCGAATTTGTGGATAATGTTTTTGTTCTTTGAGTACCTTGGGTACATAAAATTGTCACTTTGTTGACTTAATTGTTAACTCACGAATCAGTTACTGTTGCGGTTTTATTTATTTTTGTTTATGCGGATTAACTTTGGTTAAACAGAACGCACTTGTTCGGATTCGGCTGCGCCAGTTACAGTCTTTCACTATACTTTATATATCTTTAGATACACAAGCACAATAAAACTGTTAATCACTGAAACAAAACTGTCTTTAGATGTTTATGTATGTTGAGTGATAGTTCAATAAAAACACTTAATATCTTTGGATATTATAATTCTTGCTTTATTGATAATAAGAACTTCTGTTCTGTTCGGAATGAATCTTAAGACTAACTGTAAAGTATTTCTTGGCATATGCAAATGCCTGTTTATATATCGATCGTGCATCGATCGCCTCGTTGGCGAGGCTGAATAAAGACAATATCTAATTGATAAATGGGAATGGTTTTATTCTATGCGTACAGACAAAAGCGCGCGGATGAGTGTGTGCACATGTATTAGAAAATCGCGCTGATCTTCTGCTAGCTTGGAACCGGTATCCAAAATATAACTAAAATCAAAATTTTATAAAATTGATTTGAAGATCCTAGTTCTAACGATTTACTAGATATAAACGGAAATAGCTATCGATGATAATTTTAATTATAATGGGATCAACGTTTGGGCTGTGAATGAGTATTCTGCAATCGGTATCGCCCGACTGCAACGTTCTTACTTGTTCCTGTTGTTATTTCTCGTCGGAAGATGTTTATTGCTTGGTTGTCTTCTATGTCTTTCTTGCTAATGTAAATTCTCTTTTTGTCGAACACCTGTACGGTGGTTTCGAGTTTTCTTTCTGTAAAAATTAGCTGTACATTGTATCTGTTAACTGCTGTTTCTAGTATAGACATTTCGAAACCCTGATCCTCTTCTTTAGAATGAATCGTTTGAGCTGCTAGGGATCTGTTGTCTTCATCATTCGTGGACTCAACTTCCATTAGGTTTATTTCGTCCTCTCTAATCCTACTCAAAAAGTCAGCGATGTTATTACATTTCCCTTTTATATATTCTATGTGGAAGTTGTACTCTCCCAGACTGATGAGCCATCTCTGCAATCTTGGGCTTATGTCTTTGCCTGTATATTTAGCCATCAGCCATTGTAATGGATCGCTCTCGAGGTTGAATTCTCTACCATAAACATATGGTCGAAAGTATTTTACGGCCCACACTATGGCTAAGAGCTCTTTCTATATGGTTGAATAGTTACATTCGTGCTGATTTAACGATCGGGATGCGTATGCGATTGGGTGACTTTCTTGAGAAAGGACTGCTCCCACCGCGAAATTGCTGGCATCTGTAGTGATAGTGAACTTTTTAGAAAAATTTGGGTATCGTAGGACTGGACTATTTGTAACTAATGTTTTCAACTTTTCAAATGCTGCTATGTAGCTTGGGTCGTCGGTGTTGATTGTCATGTTTTTCTTCAGATATCTTGACATAGGGAATGCTATTTTTGCATAATCTTTAACGAATTTTCTATAAAACCCTGTCATTCCTAGGAACGATTTGATCTGATTTGCAGTTCGGGGTAATTTTAAGTTCTGAATAATGTTTACTTTATCTGGGTTCGGTTTGATGCCGTGAGTGGTCAAGATATGACCAACGAATTGCGTTTCTTTCTTTAGAAAGTCACATTTATCTACTTGGATTTTTAAATTGGCATCTTTTAAAGTTTTGAATATTTTTCTTAATGTGGTCATATGTTCTTGAAGGGATGTGCTGAAGATTAGTATGTCGTCCATGTAGACGACGCAATTTTCGCCAATATAGACTTTCAAGACTTCGTTCATAAGTCTCTGGAATGTCGATGGAGCATTTTTGAGTCCGAACGGCATTCTTTTCATACCTTTTATTTGTCTATTTATTTCTTTTTCGTGGATTTGGGGATATCTATATATTTTAGAATATAAGGGCCTATCCACTGTAGTAATAATTTCGTGGGAGATTTGGTTTGTTGCTGACAAAACGTCCCCCTCCCGAAAAAATAGATCATCGGATTCCGCAAGTAAAGCTTCGACCGCTTGGCGTTCCTCGTCATTTAAATGTTCGAGGTTGAGACGGTCTCGTATATGATCTATGTTTATATGTTGCAGAGCCCAAGCGTTGTGCATTGATTCTGGATATTCGTAGTCTAAAAAATAGAATTTCTTGTCTAGTAATTGTACGTATCGTTCAGAATTATTTATTTGAGCTTTGAATGCTTTTAGAAAGTTTTGCCTTATTATTGCTGAGAAATTTTCGTTTGGGAAATCTATAAGTTTCCACTGAAGTGTTCCTAAGTAGGGAATTTCTTTGGGGAAAGGTGTGGTTACGGCGTATTTTACAATATTAACACCGTTAAGAGTTTTATAAGAACATGGTCTGGTGAGTTCAATTTTTGGGTACTGTTGTTCCAGAACTTTTGATTTTAAGATGCTTGTCGTTGCACCAGTGTCGACTAAGCATCTGATTTCCTCCATTCCTATTGTCCATGTTATTATGGGTAAGTTTGCCCTAGGCAAGGTATCAAAAAATTTACTTCTTCTGCCTGATTTTCTTCCAAAGTTGCGATTTCCATAGGAGTGAAATCGTTCCTTTGGGTATCAACGCTCATTGAGACATTGTTTTTGTTGTTATAATTTGGTCTAGGATTTTAGTGTTAGTGTTAGTTCTTGTGTTAATATTGGTGTTAGCGTTATTTTGCTTCTGGTGAGTGTTGTTAGTTGTTTTTCTATATCTCTGTTATATAGCCCTGGGATCATCGAGTGCTTTAATGTTTGAATATTTTGTTTGTAGAGCATGCATAGAAATGCCTTGATCGACATGAATTCTGAATGGGGTGTCTACTTTGTTTATTAATATATTCAACAAATCTCTATCTACTTTATCGTTTTCATATATTGTAGGTTTTAGTTCATCAAACATGTATATTTTATTTATTTCACATTTTGCTTTTTCAAACTCTAAGAACAGCTCTCTTAAACTACTTACTTTAATGAATCTGCATCTGTCGAATACATCCTCGTAAGTCGTCTTCGGCCGCATTTGTTCCATTAGTTTCGTCTTCATCTGCTTCCAGGTTGGTTCCATCCCCAACTGTCTGATATAGTCTGCTGCTGCTCCCGAGACCTTTTCGTTGGCGACGATGCTGGTGCCGAATTGAATTAACAGCTCGTTTCCCTGGCATAGCGTCATAAGGAATTCAACGGATCTGATGAAGGCCAACACATCATGTTGATCATCCAGTTGTCGTAGTTGGCGAAATTGCTGAATAATATCTTTGTTCGACAACCACTGGTTTGGTTGTTGTTGTTGTTGTTCATATTGTTGTCGGAGTAGGTTTAGCGCTGCTTCTTGCTGGACTCCTCTTAAATTTTGAAGTTCTTCTTCCAAAATTGTACTTTCGATTCTACGATTTTCGTCGAATTTGTGGATAATGTTTTTGTTCTTTGAGTACCTTGGGTACATAAAATTGTCACTTTGTTGACTTAATTGTTAACTCACGAATCAGTTACTGTTGCGGTTTTATTTATTTTTGTTTATGCGGATTAACTTTGGTTAAACAGAACGCACTTGTTCGGATTCGGCTGCGCCAGTTACAGTCTTTCACTATACTTTATATATCTTTAGATACACAAGCACAATAAAACTGTTAATCACTGAAACAAAACTGTCTTTAGATGTTTATGTATGTTGAGTGATAGTTCAATAAAAACACTTAATATCTTTGGATATTATAATTCTTGCTTTATTGATAATAAGAACTTCTGTTCTGTTCGGAATGAATCTTAAGACTAACTGTAAAGTATTTCTTGGCATATGCAAATGCCTGTTTATATATCGATAGTGCATCGATCGCCTCGTTGGCGAGGCTGAATAAAGACAATATCTAATTGATAAATGGGAATGGTTTATAATTTGTGATGCGACAATCGATATGAGAATAATCACAATCATTGTAGAATTAAGGCACTACCTTTAACACCAGTTGGAAAACACTTTGCAATGGCAGTTTCCTTATTGATTAGGGGTAGGCGACTTGACATGTCGCCAATTTTAAGGTAAAGGTGGACAGCGTCACCACTTTATCGCAGTTACCGCCAGAGTCGCCGCTGGTCATCTATATGGGTGTGACATCTGGTGAAGTCTAGTCCTGTCCGGGTTCCATAGTCAGTTTATTTTGGCGCTATCAAAGCTATATACTTGAAATATGGAACACATACTCGCGATTTATAAAATTTTCACGATCCGTCCACTAGGGGCGTGGCAAATCGGAAAATGCATTTTCCGATATACCAGAAATCAAGTTAGTTGGAGAGCCAAAATTGAAAAATCACTATATCTTCAGGTTCGATTTGCCACGCCCCTAATGGGCGTAAACATAAAATTTTTTCATCAGTCATTATAGAATCATAACATTAGCTCACGTGCAAAATTTCAACTTTCTAGCTTTATGACTTTCGGAGATACAGTTTTATCCGATTTGCCACGCCCCCAATGGGCGTAGATATACCCGCTATAGCTTGATGGACTTGGGAAGTCGACGCGGACGTACATACCAAATTTCAGCTTTCTAGCTCTTCAACTAATATAGTTTCTGGTATATTGAAAAATGCATTTTCCGATTTGCCACGCCCCTAGTGGGCGGATCGGGAAAATTTTAACACTTTATAAATCGGAGTTATACACGAGTATGTGTTCCAAATTTCAAGTCTCTAGCTTCAATAGCGGCGAAATGAACTGCGTTCATACGGACAGACGGACGGACAGCAAGACGGACATTGCACAAAACCAATATACTAATTCACTTCGTGAATGAGTATAAAAATAGGAGTTTATTCACACCTAAGTGACCATGAGTTCTACCAATTACAAAAAATAATAGCGAAGGAATACACTTCCAACCCAAAAGTAAAATTTGTAAAGTGCACTAGGCTCGTTAGGGATATCGAGTCTGAAGATGAACTGCATACCCAAATAGCCTTATTTCACAAAAACGAGAGTGGCCATTGCGGGATAGTTGCCACTTATCAGAAGCTTAAACTCGAAATATACCACCCTAACCTTAAGACCCATATCCATAGAATAACCAATAACTGTGACGTTTGTAGTGGTGGGAAATACGATAGAAAACCTATAAAGAACAACTTTTATCTTACAGAAACACCAAGAACTTGCAACATACATACGTTAACTCAAAACAATCCTTTATATTATTCATCGACAAATTCTCAAAACACGCCACGTCTTCGACAACGAATTTAATATTGATTTGTTGCTCGGTGCTGATATCTTCTTTGATATATTAAGAGAAGGCAAAATAAAGGGACCTGATAACAACCCACATTGCAATTGACTGCCTTTGGTTGGATTGTATCTGATCGCTGCCGAACATTGAATGCAGCTACTAGTTCGTCGACTTTCATTAGCGTCGTAAACGACGACATAACTATAGATTCAATAGTTCGCAAATTCTGGGAGTTGAAAGAAAAGCCAAATACAATTAATTCGAATTTGTATACCCCAGAGCAACAATTGTGCGAGAAGTCATTTGTGGAGACTATTTGCCAAACTACCTCGGGTCGTTTCAGACGATTTCTGGCCTTGGAAAGAAGAATGAGCAAGCAAGAAGACATTCGGCCAATGTACATTGACTTCATGAAAGAATACTTGGCCTTGGGTCATATGAGCCCAACTGACAATCAAATTCCGAGAGAGCCGCATTATTTCATCCCTTATCAATGCGTGCTAAGACCGCACAGCGCATCCACTAAACTTCGAGTAGTGTCTGATGCCTCTAGCAAGTCCTCCACTCAATTGTCGCTGAATGATCTACTCATGGTGGGTCCCACCATCCAGCCGCAGTTATGGGAGACTTTGCTAAGATTTCGACTTCGTTCTTGGGCTGCTACAGCAGACATCGCTAAAATGTACCGTCAAATTGAACTTGACGAGTCCCACCGAAACTTTCAACTTATTGTGTGGAGGGAAACGCCCACTGATCCGTTACAAATCTTTCGATTAAACACAGTAACGTATGGGACAGCGACTGCTCCATTCTTAGCAATTCGATGTTTAAAACATCTAAGCGACTTGCATGCTTCCACTCATCCAGGTGCTGCAAGATCGTTAGCCCGAGATTTCTATGTTGATGACTTGTTGACAGGAGAAGATAGCGTTGAAGAATTGTGCTTGTTGCATCGAGACTTGATAGCAATTCTTCAAACGTTTGGATTTCCTCTCACAAAATGGTCGTCCAATTGTAAACAACTCGCAGCACAACCAGCTAGAAACGATATAGTTATTGGTCATCAAGAGGACACAAAATCATTGGGATTAATTTGGAATCCAATGAATGACAGCTTTAGATATTCCATGAACTGTCCAGTAGAAGTTCAACAGACCAAAAGATCCGTTTTGTCATTTGTAGCAAGGTTATACGACCCCTTAGGTTTGTTAAGTCCGATCGTAACTCGTGCGAAGGTCCTTTTACAGGAAATGTGGTTGCATATGTGCATGTGACCTTCTGCTGGCCGAGAGGCTAGGATTATAATATAGGCTGCAAAATACAAAAAAACCGACTTAGTTTCTGCAAACTAAGTTTTAATTTAATTTAATTTTGATCAAAAAACCTGTTGTTGTCTGCTTGCACACTTGTTGTTTCCCATGAATAAAAACGCGTGCGGCTCCGCGCACCAAAGTCATTGACTGACCATTGACGGTGGGACAGATTCTTTTATGAATACCAATAAATAATCTTTTTTTATACCCTGAACCCATTGAAAATGGGAAACCAGGGTATAATGGTTTTGTTAAAAGTATGTAACAGGGAGAAGGAGGCGTGGCAGACCCCTAAAGTATATATATTCTTGATCAGGGCGACAAACTGAATCGATTTAGCCATGTCCGTCTGTCCGTCTGTCCGTCCGTCCGTCTGTCCGTATGTATGAACGCGTCGATTTCTGAAGATATAGAAGCTAGAGACTTCAACTTTTTTTAAAATGCTCGTATATAGCACGCGGATATCGAGTTTATCACTAAAAATCGATAACTCATCCCGTTATTTTTTTATCGATCAAAAACCTTATCGAAAACCAGTTATAAAATTATATCTCCTACACCTTTAGAGCTAAAGTCTCCAAATTTTAAATGTAGACTCGACTGTACGTGATAGAATTTCGATTTTTGTTATAATTCACCCCCCACCCCTATATCCACCCCCTTACCCTCATCTCTGTAAAAGGCGTATTTCAAATACTAGAGACTTGAGCTTTGGCAAATATACGCATAGTAATGATAAAACCACATTCTGAAAGTTTCATGAAGAACGTACGTCCACAAAAAAAGTAATTGAACAATTAAGTTCCCATAGTAAGCCCACACTGCAGCCCATGCCTGTTAATGCGTGCGTGCCTATGGGTGTCTATGTATATGTTTGCGTGTGTGTGTGTGTTTGTTTAAGCTGAATGACACTAAAAATTATTGAAATGGCTGTTGCTCGGAGGGTTCAGGGTATCTCGTAGTCGAGCAGTCTCGACTAGAGCTTTCTTACTTGTTTATATAAGGGAATGATGAAAGATTCTTTCCAAATTGAAGGGAACACAGAAGTATCCAAGGACAAGTTAAACAATTTTAGTAATTGTGACTGAAGAGAAGCACTGCACTCTTTAATCACACAACTAGGAATATTATCGGCACCAGGAGAGAAAGATGATTTCAATGTCCTAATGGCTGCAGCCAGAGAGGATGCAGTAACTTTGGGGGTATTTATAGACCCATAATCAGGGATATGAGTTGCTGTAGAGATCAGCAGAAGAATAAGTGGATTGAAAAAAATCAGCAAATAGATCAGAGGAATCCTGGTCATTGCAAGTTTTTTCACCTCCAAGGACAAATGAGGACGGCAAACCAGAAGATTTACGCTTCGAGTTTACAAATGAGTAAAATTGTCTGGGATCACGAGTAAACTGACGTTTGCAACGTGTAAGATAATTCTCATAACAGCTAGAATTTAAAAGATTGAAGTTTGACTTGGCAATGGAATATTTGGACCAGTCAAAACTTGAACCAGACTTTTTGTAATTTTTAGTTTTAATGTTTCTCAAGCGCGAAAGAGTCTTGGTAAACCAAGGGGGCTTATTTGAAACAGGCGAAATACGACGGAGAGGGACAAAAACATCCAGAATAGAGTTTAAGGTAGAATAAAAAAACGATGCTGCCAAATTAATATCAACCGACTCATATAAAATAGACCAGTCTGTCGAATTAATTAATTCGTTAAGCAAAACGAAATTGCATTTACGATAACAGCGACTGAGTTTAGAAGGCATTGGAGTAGTAGAGGAAGGATTATCAACAGTTAATAAAACCTCTAAAGTGGGGTGATGTGTATCCTCAGGTAAAGAGAAAGGAGTTGATCTCACGACATTAATGAGCGAATCATGATTAACAAACACAAGATCAAGAGTACGATTAAGATGGTTTGAAATAGAGTTCATCTGAAACAAAGACATGTTAAACAATTCATCAAAAAGATAGTGATCAATTGTCGGAATTAGGTAATTAGCATTATAAGTTGATAACCAAGAAGTGTTCGAAATATTAAAATCACCCAACACAAGAAGACAATCTCTATCATTTACATGTTCGTTAACTTCTTTAATACAATTTATGTGGTGATCATAAACTTGTACATCAGAAGAGGGAGGGATATAAGAACATGTTATGTATAATGAGCACGATGGGAGAGTTAATTTAACCGCTATAATCTCCACATCATGAAGGGACGAAAAGGTAAACAATTCAGAGTGGATAATGGATTTAACCGCAATTAACACCCCACCACCTCTGCGCGACGAACGGTCAAGTCTATAAATAGTGAAATTACTTGAAAGAATTTCACTATTATGAATATTATTACTTAGCCATGTTTCAGTGAAAGCGATAATATCATAATGTACACTGAAACTATGCAAAAAAAGACTTTTAAGTTTTGAGTTTAAGCCACGTACATTTTGATAAATCAGGGACAGTTGAGAAGAGGTTTGTAAATAGTTTAGTTTTTTGGTACAACATTTGATGAAGATTGCACCGAAGGTAAATTCACTGAAATAGGCATCGATCTGTTACGATTTTTGGGTTTAAATTCATGAACAACTACATGAGGTGGCCAGAAATTAGGATCACAAAGGGTTTTAAAGTGTTCTACAGGCACATTGATTTTGAACGAAGCAATTTCACGCGGTGTCGCGAAACTAAACTTCGATATAAAAACATTTGTCGAAATCTTATTTTTGATAAAAGCCGATACTGCCTCAATGGTAGTGTCAGATAAAAGCCTAGATAAGAAAACTTCCTTTCGAGGAGAGACAACAGATAAGGTAATGCTAGGGGAGGCTGACTTATTGTCACTCTTTGTTTGAACAACTGTAAGAGAAGTATCCAATAGTTGAACAGGAACTAAAGATGTGTCTGCAATTTCAGCCGATTGTCTAGTGGATCTCGACTCGGTTTATTTTAAGACATCTGATTATCTAGAACTCAAAGCCAAAATATTAGCCAATCAATCTAGATCACCAGATGTGAAGGTAGTTGACGATTATATATATCGGAGAGCCGATCACGCGTCGGGTGAGAAAGTAGCCGATGATCTGTGTTGGAAACTTTGGGTTCCCCAATCGCTGGTTCCAGAAGTCCTTAAAAAGGCCCACGAGCCTCCACTAGCTTCTCACCCAGGCATAAACAAGATGCTAGATAAGCTACGCCGCTATCTTTATTGGCCGAAAATGGTAGTAGATGTAAAAAAATTCGTTAATAATTGCGAGAGTTGCAAGTGCAACAAGCACCCAAATTACACACTACGTCCACCCTTAGGAAAATCGGGTTCAACGCAACGCGTATTCCAAAAACTTTATATTGACTTTCTAGGTCCATATCCGCGAAGTCGCACCGGGAATATAGGAGTCTTTGTTGTTTTAGACCATATGTCGAAATTTCCTTTTTTGAAACCCGTCAAAAATTTGACTGCCGACGCCATCACAGACTATTTAGAGCAGGATTTGTTTCATTGCTTCGGAGTTCCTGAAACTATAGTCTCTGACAACGGTGTACAGTTCAAGTCTCAGTTGTTCAACGTATTATTACAAAAGTATGGAGTTAATCATACATATACGGCCGTTTATTCCCCACAAGCAAATGCTTCGGAGCGAGTCAACCGATCGGTGATAGCAGCAATAAAGTCATATATTGCACCTGACCAAAAAGATTGGGACGCTCATCTAAGCTCCATCTGTTGCGCTCTGCGTTCAGACGTGCATTCGGCTATCGGCACAAGCCCTTATCGAATCGCCTTTGGCCAAAATATGGTGACCAATGCATCCACGTACAAACTGCTACGTAATTTAAACTTCTTAGAAGATCGCGCTATTCAATTTAATCGTGACGATTCATTTGATCTTATACGCGACAGGGCAAAGGATTGCATGCAACAACAACGTAATCGAAACGAGAATATCTATAATATGCGTTGTCGTGATGTTTCGTTTGAGGTAGGTCAGGAAGTTTACAGACGTAATTTTCAACAGAGTAATTTTGTACGGGGCTTCAATGCGAAACTAGCTCCGAACTTCATAAAGGCGACTACGAGATCCCCTGAACCCTTCGAGCAACAGCCATTTCAATAATTTTTAGGGTCTTTCTGCTAATACAAACACACACATACACACATACATAGACACACATGCAGTGTGGGATTACTATGGGAACTTAATTGTTTAATAACTTTTTTGTAGCCCTACGTTCTTGATGAAACTTTTAGATTGTGGTTATATCCTTCATTTGCGTGTATGTCCGAAACTCAAGTCTCTAGTATTTGAAATACGCTTTTTACAAACTTTTGGCTGAGGGGGTGGATATAAGGGTGGGGGGTAAAATTTAACAAAAATCGAAATTCCATAACGTACATTTGAGTCAACATTAAAAATTTGGAGACTCTAGCTCTAAAGATGTAGGAGATATAATTTTATAATTAACTTTCGATGAGGTTTTTGATCGATAAAAAAATAACGGGATGAGTTATCGATTTTTAGTGATATACTCGATATCCGCGTGCTATATACGAGCATTTTAAAAAAAAGTTGAAGTCTCTAGCTTCTATATCTTCAGAAATCGACGCGTTCATACATACGGACAGACGGACAGACGGACGGACGGACAGACGGACAGACGGACATGGCTAAATCGATTCAGTTTGTCGCCCTGATCAAGAATATATATACTTTGTGGGGTCTGCCACGCCTCCTTCTCCCTGTTACATACTTTTAACAAAACCATTATACCCTGATTTCCCATTTTCAATGGGTTCAGGGTATAAAAAGTTGAAGTCTCTAGCTTCTATATCTTCTGAAATCGACGCGTTCAAACATACGGACAGACGGACAAGGCTAAATCGAATCAGTTCGTCGACCTGATCAAGAATATATATACTTTATGGGGTCTGCCACGCCTCCTTCTGCCTGTTACATACATTTCAACAAAAACATTATACCCTGATTTCCCATTTTCAATGGGTTCAGGGTATAAAAAACAATAATTTTTTTTATGATCGAATGCAAATGAAAGGAGTTTCCAAGTCTTAGTATTTTCAAGTAAACAAAAAAAAAAAAAAAAAAAAACACAAGTAAGAAAGCTGTAGTCGTGACTGCTCGACTACGAGATCCCCTGAACCCTTCGAGCAACAGCCATTTCAATCATTTTTGGGGTCTTTCTGCTTATACAAACACACACATACATAGACACACATAGGCGCGCACGCGTAAACACGCATGTGCTGCAGTGGTGGCTTACTATGGGAACTTCTGGACGTACGTTCTTCATGAAACCTTTAAATTGTGTTTATATCACTAATATGCGTGTATGTGCCGAAGCTCAAGTCTCTAGTATTTGAAATACGCCTTTTACAAACTTATGGGTGAGGGGGTGGATATAGAGGTGGGGGGTAAAATTTAACAAATCGAAATTCTATAATATACATATGAATCTACATTTAAAATTTGGAGACTCTAGCTCTAAAGATGTAGGAGATATAATTTTATAACTGCATTTCGATAAAGTTTTTTATCGATAAAAAAAGGGACGAATTTTCGATTTTTGGTGATAAACTCGATATCCTCGCAGTATATACGGTCATTTTGAAAAAAGTTCAAGTCTCTAGCTCTTATATCTTCTGAAACTGACGCGTTCATACATAAGGACAGACGGACAGGGCTAAATCGACCCAGCGCGTCACCCTGATCAAGAATATATATACTTTGTGGGGTCTGCCACGCCTCCTTCTCCCTGTTACATACATTTCAACAAAACCATTATACCCTGATTTCCCATTTACAAAAAGTTCAGGGTATAACAAGTAAGAAAGCTCTAGTCGAGACTGCTCGACTACGAGATACCCTGAACCCTCCGAGCAACAGCCATTTCAATAATTTTTAGTGTCATTCACCTTAAACAAACACACACACACACGCAAACATATACATAGACACCCATAGGCACGCACGCATTAACAGGCATGGGCTGCAGTGTGGGCTTACTATGGGAACTTAATTGTTCAATAACTTTTTTTGTGGATTACGTTCTTCATGAAACTTTCAGAATGTGGTTTTATCATTACTATGCGTATATTTGCCAAAGCTCAAGTCTCTAGTATTTGAAATACGCCTTTTACAGAGATGAGGGTAAGGGGGTGGATATAGGGGTGGGGGGTGAATTATAACAAAAATCGAAATTATATCACGTGCAGTCGAGTCTACATTTAAAATTTGGAGACTTTAGCTCTAAAGGTGTAGGAGATATAATTTTATAACTGGTTTTCGATAAGGTTTTTGATCGATAAAAAAATAACGGGATGAGTTATCGATTTTTATACCCTGAACCCATTGAAAATGGGAAATCAGGGTATAATGTTTTTGTTGAAATGTATGTAACAGGCAGAAGGAGGCGTGGCAGACCCCATAAAGTATATATATTCTTGATCAGGGCGACGAACTGAGTCGATTTAGCCCTGTCCGTCTGTCCGTATGTTTGAACGCGTCGATTTCAGAAGATATAGAAGCTAGAGACTTCAACTTTTTTTAAAATGCTCGTATATAGCACGCGGATATCGAGTTTATCACTAAAAATCGATAACTCATCCCGTCATTTTTTTATCGATCAAAAACCTTATCGAAATGCAGTTATAAAATTATATCTCCTACATCTTTAGAGCTAGAGTATCCAAATTTTAAATGTAGACTCGACTGCACGTGATATAATTTCGATTTTTGTTATAATTCACCCCCCACCCCTATATCCACCCCCTTACCCTCATCTCTGTAAAAGGCGTATTTCAAATACTAGAGACTTGAGCTTTGGCAAATATACGCATAGTAATGATAAAACCACATTCTGAAAGTTTCATGAAGAACGTACGTCCACAAAAAAAGTAATTGAACAATTAAGTTCCCATAGTAAGCCCACACTGCAGCCCATGCCTGTTAATGCGTGCGTGCCTATGGGTGTCTATGTATATGTTTGCGTGTGTGTGTGTGTTTGTTTAAGCTGAATGACACTAAAAATTATTGAAATGGCTGTTGCTCGGAGGGTTCAGGGTATCTCGTAGTCGAGCAGTCTCGACTAGAGCTTTCTTACTTGTTTATATAAGGGAATGATGAAAGATTCTTTCCAAATTGAAGGGAACACAGAAGTATCCAAGGACAAGTTAAACAATTTTAGTAATTGTGACTGAAGAGAAGCACTGCACTCTTTAATCACACAACTAGGAATATTATCGGCACCAGGAGAGAAAGATGATTTCAATGTCCTAATGGCTGCAGCCAGAGAGGATGCAGTAACTTTGGGGGTATTTATAGACCCATAATCAGGGAGTGAATATGGATATGAGTTGCTGTAGAGATCAGCAGAAGAATAAGTGGATTGAAAAAAATCAGCAAATAGATCAGAGGAATCCTGGTCATTGCAAGTTTTTTCACCTCCAAGGACAAATGAGGACGGCAAACCAGAAGATTTACGCTTCGAGTTTACAAATGAGTAAAATTGTCTGGGATCACGAGTAAACTGACGTTTGCAACGTGTAAGATAATTCTCATAACAGCTAGAATTTAAAAGATTGAAGTTTGACTTGGCAATGGAATATTTGGACCAGTCAAAACTTGAACCAGACTTTTTGTAATTTTTAGTTTTAATGTTTCTCAAGCGCGAAAGAGTCTTGGTAAACCAAGGGGGCTTATTTGAAACAGGCGAAATACGACGGAGAGGGACAAAAACATCCAGAATAGAGTTTAAGGTAGAATAAAAAAACGATGCTGCCAAATTAATATCAACCGACTCATATAAAATAGACCAGTCTGTCGAATTAATTAATTCGTTAAGCAAAACGAAATTGCATTTACGATAACAGCGACTGAGTTTAGAAGGCATTGGAGTAGTAGAGGAAGGATTATCAACAGTTAATAAAACCTCTAAAGTGGGGTGATGTGTATCCTCAGGTAAAGAGAAAGGAGTTGATCTCACGACATTAATGAGCGAATCATGATTAACAAACACAAGATCAAGAGTACGATTAAGATGGTTTGAAATAGAGTTCATCTGAAACAAAGACATGTTAAACAATTCATCAAAAAGATAGTGATCAATTGTCGGAATTAGGTAATTAGCATTATAAGTTGATAACCAAGAAGTGTTCGAAATATTAAAATCACCCAACACAAGAAGACAATCTCTATCATTTACATGTTCGTTAACTTCTTTAATACAATTTATGTGGTGATCATAAACTTGTACATCAGAAGAGGGAGGGATATAAGAACATGTTATGTATAATGAGCACGATGGGAGAGTTAATTTAACCGCTATAATCTCCACATCATGAAGGGACGAAAAGGTAAACAATTCAGAGTGGATAATGGATTTAACCGCAATTAACACCCCACCACCTCTGCGCGACGAACGGTCAAGTCTATAAATAGTGAAATTACTTGAAAGAATTTCACTATTATGAATATTATTACTTAGCCATGTTTCAGTGAAAGCGATAATATCATAATGTACACTGAAACTATGCAAAAAAAGACTTTTAAGTTTTGAGTTTAAGCCACGTACATTTTGATAAATCAGGGACAGTTGAGAAGAGGTTTGTAAATAGTTTAGTTTTTTGGTACAACATTTGATGAAGATTGCACCGAAGGTAAATTCACTGAAATAGGCATCGATCTGTTACGATTTTTGGGTTTAAATTCATGAACAACTACATGAGGTGGCCAGAAATTAGGATCACAAAGGGTTTTAAAGTGTTCTACAGGCACATTGATTTTGAACGAAGCAATTTCACGCGGTGTCGCGAAACTAAACTTCGATATAAAAACATTTGTCGAAATCTTATTTTTGATAAAAGCCGATACTGCCTCAATGGTAGTGTCAGATAAAAGCCTAGATAAGAAAACTTCCTTTCGAGGAGAGACAACAGATAAGGTAATGCTAGGGGAGGCTGACTTATTGTCACTCTTTGTTTGAACAACTGTAAGAGAAGTATCCAATAGTTGAACAGGAACTAAAGATGTGTCTGCAATTTCAGCCGATTGTCTAGTGGATCTCGACTCGGTTTATTTTAAGACATCTGATTATCTAGAACTCAAAGCCAAAATATTAGCCAATCAATCTAGATCACCAGATGTGAAGGTAGTTGACGATTATATATATCGGAGAGCCGATCACGCGTCGGGTGAGAAAGTAGCCGATGATCTGTGTTGGAAACTTTGGGTTCCCCAATCGCTGGTTCCAGAAGTCCTTAAAAAGGCCCACGAGCCTCCACTAGCTTCTCACCCAGGCATAAACAAGATGCTAGATAAGCTACGCCGCTATCTTTATTGGCCGAAAATGGTAGTAGATGTAAAAAAATTCGTTAATAATTGCGAGAGTTGCAAGTGCAACAAGCACCCAAATTACACACTACGTCCACCCTTAGGAAAATCGGGTTCAACGCAACGCGTATTCCAAAAACTTTATATTGACTTTCTAGGTCCATATCCGCGAAGTCGCACCGGGAATATAGGAGTCTTTGTTGTTTTAGACCATATGTCGAAATTTCCTTTTTTGAAACCCGTCAAAAATTTGACTGCCGACGCCATCACAGACTATTTAGAGCAGGATTTGTTTCATTGCTTCGGAGTTCCTGAAACTATAGTCTCTGACAACGGTGTACAGTTCAAGTCTCAGTTGTTCAACGTATTATTACAAAAGTATGGAGTTAATCATACATATACGGCCGTTTATTCCCCACAAGCAAATGCTTCGGAGCGAGTCAACCGATCGGTGATAGCAGCAATAAAGTCATATATTGCACCTGACCAAAAAGATTGGGACGCTCATCTAAGCTCCATCTGTTGCGCTCTGCGTTCAGACGTGCATTCGGCTATCGGCACAAGCCCTTATCGAATCGCCTTTGGCCAAAATATGGTGACCAATGCATCCACGTACAAACTGCTACGTAATTTAAACTTCTTAGAAGATCGCGCTATTCAATTTAATCGTGACGATTCATTTGATCTTATACGCGACAGGGCAAAGGATTGCATGCAACAACAACGTAATCGAAACGAGAATATCTATAATATGCGTTGTCGTGATGTTTCGTTTGAGGTAGGTCAGGAAGTTTACAGACGTAATTTTCAACAGAGTAATTTTGTACGGGGCTTCAATGCGAAACTAGCTCCGAACTTCATAAAGGCGACTACGAGATCCCCTGAACCCTTCGAGCAACAGCCATTTCAATAATTTTTAGGGTCTTTCTGCTAATACAAACACACACATACACACACATACATAGACACACATGCAGTGTGGGATTACTATGGGAACTTAATTGTTTAATAACTTTTTTGTAGCCCTACGTTCTTGATGAAACTTTTAGATTGTGGTTATATCCTTCATTTGCGTGTATGTCCGAAACTCAAGTCTCTAGTATTTGAAATACGCTTTTTACAAACTTTTGGCTGAGGGGGGTGGATATAAGGGTGGGGGGTAAAATTTAACAAAAATCGAAATTCCATAACGTACATTTGAGTCAACATTAAAAATTTGGAGACTCTAGCTCTAAAGATGTAGGAGATATAATTTTATAATTAACTTTCGATGAGGTTTTTGATCGATAAAAAAATAACGGGATGAGTTATCGATTTTTAGTGATATACTCGATATCCGCGTGCTATATACGAGCATTTTAAAAAAAAAGTTGAAGTCTCTAGCTTCTATATCTTCAGAAATCGACGCGTTCATACATACGGACAGACGGACAGACGGACGGACGGACAGACGGACAGACGGACATGGCTAAATCGATTCAGTTTGTCGCCCTGATCAAGAATATATATACTTTGTGGGGTCTGCCACGCCTCCTTCTCCCTGTTACATACTTTTAACAAAACCATTATACCCTGATTTCCCATTTTCAATGGGTTCAGGGTATAAAAAGTTGAAGTCTCTAGCTTCTATATCTTCTGAAATCGACGCGTTCAAACATACGGACAGACGGACAAGGCTAAATCGAATCAGTTCGTCGACCTGATCAAGAATATATATACTTTATGGGGTCTGCCACGCCTCCTTCTGCCTGTTACATACATTTCAACAAAAACATTATACCCTGATTTCCCATTTTCAATGGGTTCAGGGTATAAAAAACAATAATTTTTTTTATGATCGAATGCAAATGAAAGGAGTTTCCAAGTCTTAGTATTTTCAAGTAAACAAAAAAAAAAAAAAAAAAAAAACAAGTAAGAAAGCTGTAGTCGTGACTGCTCGACTACGAGATCCCCTGAACCCTTCGAGCAACAGCCATTTCAATCATTTTTGGGGTCTTTCTGCTTATACAAACACACACATACATAGACACACATAGGCGCGCACGCGTAAACACGCATGTGCTGCAGTGGTGGCTTACTATGGGAACTTCTGGACGTACGTTCTTCATGAAACCTTTAAATTGTGTTTATATCACTAATATGCGTGTATGTGCCGAAGCTCAAGTCTCTAGTATTTGAAATACGCCTTTTACAAACTTATGGGTGAGGGGGTGGATATAGAGGTGGGGGGTAAAATTTAACAAATCGAAATTCTATAATATACATATGAATCTACATTTAAAATTTGGAGACTCTAGCTCTAAAGATGTAGGAGATATAATTTTATAACTGCATTTCGATAAAGTTTTTTATCGATAAAAAAAAGGGACGAATTTTCGATTTTTGGTGATAAACTCGATATCCTCGCAGTATATACGGTCATTTTGAAAAAAGTTCAAGTCTCTAGCTCTTATATCTTCTGAAACTGACGCGTTCATACATAAGGACAGACGGACAGGGCTAAATCGACCCAGCGCGTCACCCTGATCAAGAATATATATACTTTGTGGGGTCTGCCACGCCTCCTTCTCCCTGTTACATACATTTCAACAAAACCATTATACCCTGATTTCCCATTTACAAAAAGTTCAGGGTATAACAAGTAAGAAAGCTCTAGTCGAGACTGCTCGACTACGAGATACCCTGAACCCTCCGAGCAACAGCCATTTCAATAATTTTTAGTGTCATTCACCTTAAACAAACACACACACACACGCAAACATATACATAGACACCCATAGGCACGCACGCATTAACAGGCATGGGCTGCAGTGTGGGCTTACTATGGGAACTTAATTGTTCAATAACTTTTTTTGTGGATTACGTTCTTCATGAAACTTTCAGAATGTGGTTTTATCATTACTATGCGTATATTTGCCAAAGCTCAAGTCTCTAGTATTTGAAATACGCCTTTTACAGAGATGAGGGTAAGGGGGTGGATATAGGGGTGGGGGGTGAATTATAACAAAAATCGAAATTATATCACGTGCAGTCGAGTCTACATTTAAAATTTGGAGACTTTAGCTCTAAAGGTGTAGGAGATATAATTTTATAACTGGTTTTCGATAAGGTTTTTGATCGATAAAAAAATAACGGGATGAGTTATCGATTTTTATACCCTGAACCCATTGAAAATGGGAAATCAGGGTATAATGTTTTTGTTGAAATGTATGTAACAGGCAGAAGGAGGCGTGGCAGACCCCATAAAGTATATATATTCTTGATCAGGGCGACGAACTGAGTCGATTTAGCCCTGTCCGTCTGTCTCTTCCGTATGTTTGAACGCGTCGATTTCAGAAGATATAGAAGCTAGAGACTTCAACTTTTTTTAAAATGCTCGTATATAGCACGCGGATATCGAGTTTATCACTAAAAATCGATAACTCATCCCGTCATTTTTTTATCGCTCAAAAATCTTATCGAAATGCAGTTATAAAATTATATCTCCTACATCTTTAGAGCTAGAGTATCCAAATTTTAAATGTAGATTGATATGTACGTTATAGAATTTCGATTTTTGTTCAATCTCACCCCCCACCCTTATATCCACCCCCTCACCCATAAGTTTGTAAAAGGCGTATTTCAAATACTAGAGACTTGAGCTTTGGCAATCATACGCATAGTAATGATAAAACCACAATCTAAAAGTTTCATGAAGAACGTACGTCCAGAAAAAAAGTTATTAAACAATTAAGTTCCCATAGTAAGCCCACACTGCAGCCCATGCGTGCGCGCCTATGGGTGTCTATGTATGTGTGTTTGCGTGTGTATGTGTGTGTTTGTGTAAGCAGAGAGACGCTAAAAATGATTGAAATGGCTGTTGCTTGAAGGGTTCAGGGGATCTCGTAGTCGAGCACTCTCGACTAGAGTTTTCTTACTTGTTAGTGATAAACTCGATATGCGCGCGCTATATACGAGCATTTAAAAAAAAAGTTGAAGTCTCTAGCTTCTATATCTTCAGATATCGACGCGTTCATACATACGGACAGACGGACAGACGGACATGGCTAAATCGATTCAGTTTGTCGCCCTGATCAAGAATATATATACTTTATAGGGTCTGCCACGCCTCCTTCTCCCTGTTACATACTTTTAACAAAACCATTATACCCTGATTTCCCATTTTCAATGGGTTCAGGGTATAAAAACAAGTAAGAACGTTGCAGTCGGGCGATACCGATTGCAGTTGATCCCATTATAATTAAAATTATCATCGATAGCTATTGCCGTTTATATCTAGTACATCTTTAGAACTAGGATCTTTAAATCAATTTTATAAAATTTTCATTTTAGTTATATTTTGGATACCGGTTCCAAGCTAGCAGCAGATCAGCGCGATTTTCGAATACATGTGCACCCACTCATCGTTTAGAATAAACGTATTGACAAAAGCGCCCCTTTTTGCATATTCTAAGAATTGCGATTTATTTCTGGATTTTCTAGCTGTTACTGTAGTTTTGTCAGATGACGCTCTGTTATTACGTTATTGTATTTTAGCTACAATATAGTCAAGAAATGCAATAGCGTGGGTGCTAAAGGCGACGGAAGTTATAATTCACCCCCCACCCTTATATTCGCCCCCTTACCCTCATCTTTGTAAAAGCTTCAACGAATACACGCATAGTAATGATATAATCACAATCTAAAAGTTTCATGAAGAACGTACATCCACAAGAAAAGTTATTAAACAATTAAGTTCCCATGGTAAGCCCACACTGCAGCCAATGCCTGTTAATGCGTGCGTGCCAATGGGTGTCTATGTGCGTGTGTCTTTGCATGTGTGCTTTTCTTTTGTAAGCAGAAAGACGCGAAGGACTATTGAAATATCAGTTTTCCGAAGGGTTCAGGGGATTTTCTAGTCGAGCAGTCTCGACTAGAGCTTTCTTACTTGTTTTTTATGAATAGTCAGGTTCGCCTGAGGCTGTGCCGTAGACTGACTGACTACATTTGTTTATTTACTTTTATACTATTGTATAATATGAGAGCAGGACTGAAAACTGTCACTGTTATCAAGCCTACTGAGTATCAATGAAAATTTGAATCTTTAGGGAAAAAACCGCGTTACGAATAGTTATTCGTCAAATTTTTTCAGTATTTTTATACCCTGAACCCATTGAAATTGGGAAATCAGGGTATAATGGTTTTGTTGAAATGTATGTAACAGGCAGAAGGAGGCGTGGCAGACCCCACAAAGTATATATATTCTTGATCAGGGCGACGAGCTAAGTCGATTTAGCCCTGTCCGTCTGTCCGTATGCTTAAACGCGTCGATTTCAGAAGATATAAGAGCTAGAGACTTGAATTTTAATTTAAATGACCGTATATACAGCGCGGATGTCGAGTTTATCACTAAAAATCGATAAATCATCCCGTTATATTTTTATCGAATAAAAACATTCAACTTCAAATCAGGCGCCAGTGAAGCCAATTGTGAATGATTTTTCATTTTTTTAAATTTGTCACATATTCAATGGAATATGTAGATCATATGCTGAAAGTTTCATTAAATTCCGTTAGTTCTATCAATTTTTTAAAAATCATCAAATGTTTGGCCATTAACAAACGCACGTGAAACAGTCACAGCAGGTTTCCTATACGTGTGCACACACACATTAAAATAAATAATTAGTTTAGTTTCGATTTACTAGATGGCGCTGCAGCAGTGAATGTATTGCTGTTTTGCCATTAGTCTGTCAACAAGTGAAGTGGCGTTGTGGAAAGCAGCGTGCCGCACGATCGAGAAGTCTCGGATTCGAATCTCTCAGAGCGGGCGCAATTTATGTTAACTTTTTTAATTGTTTTAAAATATTCAGATTAATTAAATAATTAAATGAATCTTCTATTTCTCTTATATTTTTAAATACATTTAAATTGAAAATTTAACCACACTAAATGTACATTTTTATTAGTTTGGTTCAGGGTAGTATCTAGTCGAGCACTCTCGACTAGAGTTTCCTTACTTGTTTTTTCATACATATTTTGTTTTTATTATAAAATAGATATTTTATTGGGAAAGTGCGAGCTTAATCGAACAATTTTATAAGTTTAAATTTTTTTCTTCTTAAATAGCCCTCATAACGTATACGCATATATGTATGGATGTATATAATGTATATACATATATATATATATATATATATATATATATATACATACAGATACACATAAGTCTGCACGCATAGCATCAAGCATTCCAGCCTTCTTATACAAGCGCTCACTTTTATGTGTGTATGTGTGTGTATGTACAGATAAATGCGTACTCTAGCGTTTTCTAAGAATCTCAAATGCGACTGATTTGTTTTTGCATTGTTCTTGAAGTTTTCAACCGCTACTCTGGCTTTTCATAACAAGAATGTCATTTCGTTTTATTTACTGTTGTTGAAAGCAGGCGGTAACGCTGTCGGCAGAGGCGCCGGTTAAATGCGTTTTAGTTATTTTGACAAACATGCTATTTGGCTTGGGTGCGAGTTCAAATCCGCGGAAAACTATTTTTTGTAAATTGCAAATTTTTGTTATTTTGCTTCTTTTATATTTTTATACTCATTCACGAAGTGAATTATAAAAATGGTTTTTACTGTCCGTTTCCATTTTATTTAAGTGTTATAAATGCCTATTAAGTTTCCTATTTGTACACTAGGGCATGTAGATGACATAGATTGGCTCACGCATATAAATATCGCAATTTGATACTACAAATGCGGATTGCCACGCCCCTAGTGGCCGTAGACGCCTCATTTTTGGCCTGTTCTTTGAACGAGCTAACGGTAACGTAAATGCAAAATTTAAATGCTTACTTTCCAAAAATGTGAAAATTACAGGTTATTTTTCGATATGCCACGCCCCCAAAAAGGCGTAACTATTATTTTTTGGACATCGATAGAGGATGTTACCAGTAACTCAACTATCCAAATTTGAAGCATCTAGCTCTTAAACTGTAGGAGATATAAGCTTTTGCGGTTTGCCACGCCTCTTTGGGCGGACATAATATATCCACCATAGCTCGTTGGACTTAGGTTGTCACCCCGCGTATATATACCAAATTTCAGGTCTCTAGCATCAATAGTGCCTAAAATATAGCAAAATTTGAAAAATCACTATATCTTCAGGTCCGATTTGCCACGCCCCTAGTGGGCGTAAACATAACATTTTTCATCATCAGTCATCAGTCATTATAGAATCATAACATTACCTCACGTGCAAAATTTCAACTTTCTAGCTTTATGACTTCCGGAGATACAGTTTAATCCGATTTGCCACGCCCCCAATGGGCGTCGATATATCCGCCATAGCTTGATGGATTTGGGTGGTCGACGCGGACCTACATACCAAATTTCAGCTTTCTAGCTCCTCAACTAACATGGTTTCTGGTATATCGGAAAATGCATTTTCCGATTTGCCACGCCCCTAGTGGGCGGATCAGGAAAATTTTAACACTTTATAAATCGGAGTTATTCACGAGTATGTGTTCCAAATTTCAAGCCTCTAGCTTCAATAGCGGCGAAATGAACTGCGTTCATACGGACAGACGGACGGACAGCAAGACGGACATTGCACAAAACCAATATACTAATTCACTTCGTGAATGAGTATAAAAAATTTGCAATTTACAAATCGGATAAAACTGTATCTCCGGAAGTCATAAAGCTAGAAAGTTGAAATTTTGCACGTGAGCTAATGGTATGATTCTATTATGACTAATGAAAACATTTTATGTTTACGCCCACTAGGGGCGTGGAAAATCGGACCTGAAAATATAGTGATTTTTCAAATTTTGCTATATGTTAGGCAAAATTGATGCTAGAGACCTGAAATTTGGTATATATACACGGGGTGACATCCCAAGTCCAACGAGCTATGGTGGATATATGTCCGCCCAAAGGGCGCGTGGCAAACCGCAAAAGCTTATATCTCCTACAGTTTAACAGCTAGATGCTTCAAATTTGGATAGTTGAGTTACTGGTAACATCCTCTATCGATGTCCCAAAAATAATAGTTAGTTTGGCATGTACGTTACCGTTCGCTCGTTCTAAGAACAGGCCAAAAATGAGGCGTCTACGGCCACTAGTGGCGTGGCAATCCGCATTTGTAGTATCAAATAGCGATATTTATATGCGTATGCCATCTATGTATGTACATGTATATACAAATAGGCTTAATAGGCATTGATAACACGGAAGTAAACATTTTTATAAAATTAAAAAAATATAAAAGAAGCTAAAATAACAAAAATTTGCAATTTACAAAAAATAGTTTCCCGCGGGATAGCAAAATAGCATGTTTGTCAAAATAACTAAAACGAATTAACCGGCGCCTCTGCCGACAGCGCTACCGCCTGCTTTGAACAACAGTAAATAAAACGAAATGACATTCTTGTTATGAAAAGCCAGAGTAGCGGTTAAAAACTTTAAGAACAATGCAAAAACAAATCAGTCGCATTTGAGATTCTTAGAACACGCTAGAGTACGCATTTATGTGTACATACAAACACACATACACACATAAAAGTGAGCGCGTGTATAAGAAGGCTGGAATGCTTGATGCTATACGTGCAGACTTATGTGTATCTGTATGTATATATGTATTGTAATGTATCGATCTTATGTATGAATGCAGCGGGCGTTAACTTCACTCTTCGAATTTCAGGCCCCTCGTTGGGCGCCATAAAATTTATGTAACTGTTCTTACTCGGGTATGAATGAGATCATCGTGCATTTGAATGTTTACATATAATATATACATACATACATATATACACTGTTGAAATACCAGATTCAATAATAACATTATTATATAGTATTTAAGTGATTTATCATATAAGGATATTTGGTCACACTGAATTATGATCTGCTCTCTTTCTTTAAATATTCTCAAGTGTATAGACGTGGTATTGGTGCTGTGAAATTAATCTGATAAAATAAACTTAATCATATAACTAAACTGAAATATAAAAACTCTATTATTTCTCTAAAGTAAAAAGCTAGTTTTCCAACAGGTTATGGGCCCAGTCCATGCCATTTTAGAGAAAATATATTCATATTAGTTCTTGTGAAATTAATTCGCGTGCTTTTTTTTCGCATATATATTTTTGGCTTTATTTTTGAACAGTATTTGCATTCCAATTTTAAAATGGATAAGAACAAATATAATATTATTCCATTTGGAGGTCAAAAATATTCTGTATGGAAATTTCGAATCAGGGAAGCACTTGCCGAATTAGATGTGCTAAAAGTTGTCGATGAAGCTATTCCACACGAAATTGACGATTCGTGGAAAAAGGCGGAGAGATGCGCGAAAAGCACAATAGTCCAACATTTGAGTGACACATATTTAAACTTTGCAAAAAACAATGTCTCTGCACGAGAAATTTTTGAAAAATTAGATTCAATTTATGAACGCAGAAGTCTTACAAGTCAGTTAACTGCTCGTAAGCGTCTAACTGCACTTCAATTAACTAGTGAAATGGAACTATCTGTTTTTTTTATAAAATTTGATGAAATCATAAGTGAAATTCTAGCAGCAGGTGCAACAATGAGTGAGATGGAAAAAGTTACACAGTTATTAATGATGTTGCCCTCAACTTATGATAGCGTCGTTACGGCAATTGAGACTTTGGCAGATGAGTTTATTTCGTTAGCTTTTGTTAAAGACAAATTGTTAGATTTTGAAATTAAGATAAAGAACAATAGAAATGACACTAGTAGTAAGGTGTTGAAGGCAGTTGTGAGACACAATAGCAA
Organism: Drosophila mulleri; assembly: GCA_035047565.1. Classification (NCBI taxonomy): domain Eukaryota; kingdom Metazoa; phylum Arthropoda; class Insecta; order Diptera; family Drosophilidae; genus Drosophila; species Drosophila mulleri. The sequence continues at coordinate 88,196 of JAWNPK010000074.1, read as the reverse complement.
TTTTAATAAAAAACATATGTTTAAAGGTAGGAGCACAGTGCAAAAGAGACCAATTAAAGGAAAAGCTAGAATTAATATAAAGTGTCACCACTGTGGTAGAATAGGGCATATTAAAAGGAATTGTTTTCAATATCTAAGAGAAAATAATAATAAAAACAAAGAAAATAATAATAATGAAAATAATAGTAAACAAATGCAACTTGCATCATCAAACCACGGTCTTGCATTCATGATGAGAAAGTTAATTGAAAATAAAAGTTCGAATTCCGAACTAAACTTTATTATTGACTCGGGTGCAACGGATCATCTAATCAAAGACGAATCATTATTTACCGATTGCGTTGAATTGGAGCAACCAATGAAAATTGCTGTAGCAAAGGAAGGAGTATACATACTGGCTACAAAATGTGGAATTGTGCGGCTACAAAACGAATACAATATAACTCTGGAGGATGTGCTTTATTCGAAGGAGGCAACAGAAAACCTGATATCAGTGAAGCGTCTACAACAGGCTGGTATGTCAATCCTATTTGACAAGGATGGAGTAGCGATCTCAAAGAATGGAGTGACCATTGTGAAAAATACAGGTATGTTCGGTAATATACCTGTTGTTAAATTCCAAGCGTACATTATTTTATTTTTATTTTTTTTTTTTTTTTTTTCCAAACAAACAAAAAAAAAAAAAAAAAACCCCAAACACAACAAAAAACCCCCCCCCCCCCTCCCCCCCCCCCCCCACAAAAAAAAAAAAAAAACAAAAACAAAAAAAAAAAAAAAAAAAAAAAAAAAAAAAAAAAAAAAAAAAAAAAAAAAAAAAAAAAAAAAATTATTATTATAATTATGAACGCAAGGAATAATTATCAATTATGGCATGAGAGGTTAGGTCATGTGAGCAAAAGTAAATTATTTGAAATAAAGAATAATGATTTATTTAGTGATAGCAATATCTTAGCTAATTTAAAAATTTCAAATGAGATATGTGAGTCATGCGTATTGGGAAAGCAGGCTAGATTACCTTTTAATCAATCGAAAGACAAAAATCACATTAAGCGACCCTTGTTTGTAATTCATTCAGATGTTTGTGGCCCAATTACTCCAACAACAATAGATGATAAAAACTATTTTGTGATCTTCGTAGATCAATATACACATTACTGTGTAACTTATCTACTAAAACTTAAGTCAGAAGTTTTCAATGTATTTAGAGATTTTGTTGAAAAGAGTCAAGCTCATTTCAATCTCAAAATTGTGAATCTAAATATTGACAACGGGAGAGAATATCTTTCAAATGAAATGCGTGCGTTCTGTGTGCAAAAAGGCATAAGTTATCATTTAACAGTGCCACATACACCTCAGTTGAACGGCGTGTCGGAGAGAATGATTAGAACCTTGACAGAAAAAGCTCGCACTATGGTAAATGGTGCAAAATTGGATAAAAGATTCTGGGGTGAAGCAGTGCTTACTGCGACATATTTGATAAATAGAATTCCAAGCAGAGCACTTGGTAGTAACCAGGTTACTCCATATGAGATGTGGCACAATAGGAAGCCAAATTTAAAATCTCTTAAAGTCTTTGGTTCAACTGTTTATGTTCACAATAAGAATAAGAAGAGTAAGTTCGATGAAAAATCTTATAAAGCCATTCTTATTGGATATGAGGCATGTGGTTATAAGTTATGGGATGTAATGAGAGAAAAAGTCATAGTTGCTAGAGATGTTATCGTCGATGAGACAAATATGATTTATTCGAGAGCAGTTAATGTTGATAACGTCCTGAATGAGAGTAAGGCAAGTAAAATTGATAATGTCCTGAATGAGAGAAAGGAAAGTAATATTGATAATGTCCTGAATGAGAGTAAGGCAAGTAAAATTGATAATGTCCTGAATGAGAGTAAGGAAAGTAATGTTGATAATGTCCTGAATGAGAGTAAGGCAAGTAAAATTGATAATGTCCTGAATGAGAGTAAGGAAAGTAATGTTGATAATGTCCTGAATGAGAGTAAGGAAAGTAAAGTTGATAATGTCCTGAATGAAAGTAAGGAATATGATCACCCTGAATTCCTGAATGAGAGTAAGGAGAGTAATCAACTTAATTTTTCAAATGAAAATAGAAAAAGAAAACAATTTGATCCTCTAAATGATTGTGAGGAAATTTATCAATCTCAAAAGAAAACTGACTCTAAAGTAGCAACTAGAAGAAGTGAAAGGCTTAGTGCTAAGCCTCAAATGTCTTATAATGAAGATAATGATAGCTTGACTAATTACGTTTTAAATGCACATATAGTCTTCAATGAGATTCCAAGTTCATTTGAAGAAATAAAATTAAGAAGCGATAAATCTGCTTGGGAGGAGGCAATAAAAACAGAACTAGAGGCTCACAAAATAAATAACACTTGGACAATTACTAAGAAGCCAGCGGATAAGAATATAGTTGACAGCAAATGGGTATTCTCTATTAAATATAATGAGTTAGGAGTCCCAATTAAATATAAAGCAAGATTAGTTGCAAGAGGTTTTACCCAGCAATATAAAGTTGATTATGATGAGACTTTTGCCCCTGTTGCTAGAATCGCAAGTTTTAGATGCATTCTAGCATTAGCAGTTCAGTATAATTTAAAAGTTCATCAAATGGATGTAAAAACAGCATTTCTTAATGGTACATTGAGTGAGGAAATATATATGCAACCTCCTCAAGGTGTACAATGTGATGAAGGAAACATTTTAAAGTTAAATAGAGCTATTTATGGTCTTAAACAGGCAGCTAGGTGCTGGTTTCAAGTGTTTGAGCAAGTATTGAAGGAATGTAGCTTTATAAACTCTCAAGTAGATCGTTGTATATATACCTAGATAAAGGTGATATAAAAGAAAATATTTATGTATTATTATACGTTGACGATATAGTAATAGCTACAGAAAATATTGAAAGATTAAATGACTTCAAAAGTTTTATGAGTAAACGATTCAGGATGACTGATTTAAATGAAATACGACATTTTATAGGTATCAGAATAGAAATGAATCAAGGTGAAATTCTTTTAAGTCAGTCTGCATATATAAAAAGAATTCTAAATAAATTTAATATGGATGATTGTAATCCTGTTAGTACTCCCTTACCAAATAAGTTAGACTATGACTTGCTTAACTCAGATGATGAATGCAACGCCCCTTGTCGAAACCTAATTGGATGTCTCATGTATGTAATGTTATGTACAAGACCAGATCTAACTACTGCTGTGAATATCTTAAGTAGATACACGAATAAAAATAATAATGAATTATGGAAATGCCTAAAAAGAATTATAAGATATTTAAAAGGGACCATTGATATGAAACTTATTTATAAAAGGAATAAATTGCATGAAAATATACTAGTTGGTTATGTAGATTCTGATTGGGGTGGAAATCAGATTGATAGAAAAAGTACAACAGGTTACTTATTTAAAATGTTCGAATAAAATCTAATTTGTTAGAATACAAAAAGACAAAATTCTGTAGCTGCTTCATCAACTGAAGCTGAGTATATGGCCCTATTTGAAGCTGTTAGAGAAGCCTTGTGGTTGAAATCTTTACTCACTAGTATTAGTATTAAATTTGATAATCCGATTAAAATTTATGAAGATAACCAAGGATGTATTAGTATAGCAAACAACCCCTCATGTCATAAAAGAGCCAAACACATTGATATTAAATATCATTTTTCAAGAGAGAAAATTGAGAATAACCATATATGCATTGAGTATATATCCACAGAGAAACAACTGGCTGACATCTTTACCAAACCGCTACCCGCTGGACGTTTTGCAGAGCTACGAGATAGTTTGGGATTGCTTCAAGAGAATTAACAATATACATATATTTATTTATGCGTGTGCATACATATGTATATACAGAAAAATTGAATTCTATGAATTATTTTATTTTTGTTAAACAAAAGATAGTTTTAAATTGTTAATTTTTTAATTTTTTTTATATATATATCCATTATGTTTATAAGATATATACAAAATGTTTAAGATAATGATCTGATCGGGTTTTTCTGGGTTTTCCCCGTATCCTTGCAGCGAATGCTGGATCATTTAACACTTCCCAGATAGCACACCAACCACTTAAGTTTAATATTTCTCGAATTGAATTATTTATGTATTATTTTTCAAAAGTTATAATAATGTTATTCTTGAGGAGGGCGTGTTGAAATACCAGATTCAATAATAACATTATTATATAGTATTTAAGTGATTTATCATATAAGGATATTTGGTCACACTGAATTATGATCTGTTCTCTTTCTTTAAATATTCTCAAGTGTATAGACGTGGTATTGGTGCTGTGAAATTAATCTGATAAAATAAACTTAATCATATAACTAAACTGAAATATAAAAACTCTATTATTTCTCTAAAGTAAAAAGCTAGTTTTCCAACATACACAACATCTATTTACAGACATGTATACATACATACATACATACATAACTAAACATACACAAGACGTGGCTCGGGTGATGGCGGGCGGAATCCTCTGGTTCCCTTAGCTCTGTCGGCAGGGGGTGTGGGTCTTGCCATACCTTCACCAATACACACAAACTTTAAAATTTTAGGATTCCTTTACATAACAAACATTCGGACAACAAGAAACAAGTAAGAAAACTCTAGTCGAGAGTGCTCGACTACGAGATGCCCTGAACCCTTCAAGCAACAGCCATTTCAATCATTTTTAGCGTCTCTCTGCTTACACAAACACACACATACACACGCAAACACACATACATAGACACCCATAGGCGCGCACGCATGGGCTGCAGTGTGGGCTTACTATGGGAACTTAATTGTTTAATAACTTTTTTTCTGGACGTACGTTCTCCATGAAACTTTCAGATTGTGGTTTTATCATTAATATGTGTATAATTGCCAAAGCTCAAGTCTCTAGTATTTGAAATACGCTTTTTACAAACTTATGGGTGAGGGGGGTGGATATAAGGGTGGGGGTGAAATTGAACAAAAATCAAAATTCTATAACGTACATATCAATCTACATTTAAAATTTGGATACTCTAGCTCTAAAGATGTAGGAGATATAATTTTATAACTGCATTTCGATAAGGTTTTTGATCGATAAAAAAATAACGGGATGAGTTATCGATTTTTAGTGATAAACTCGATATCCGCGTGCTATATATGAGCATTTAAAAAAAAAATTGAAGTCTCTAGCTTCTATATCTTCTGAAATCGACGCGTTCAAACATACGGACAGACGGACAGACAGACGGACAGGGCTAAATCGACTCAGTTCGTCGCCCTGATCAAGAATATATATACTTTATGGGGTCTGCCACGTCTCCTTCTGCCTGTTACATACATTTCAACAAAAACATTATACCCTGATTTCCCATTTTCAATGGGTTCAGGGTATAAAAAAAAACGAAACAAACACGGACAGTTAGATGGACGCGGAAGCCGAGGTGGTGTTGGCTTCTCGCTGTCTTTACCCTAACCCAACCATGATCTTCAGCTTTACATTAGGAATGAAGATCCCCAAATAAAAATGGCCTCGACTCTCTCTCTCTTCTATGCCAACGCTATACTCCTAACCTAACATGTTAATCCATCAAGGAAACTCAAAAAATTTCAAAAGATACATTTATTCTTAAATTAACGCTAACTAGTCTAGTACATTTTCATTTGCTTTTTCTTAATTAAAGGTTGCTTCATGTTTTTTTTTTGTTTTCTACGTGTTTACTTGTGTTTATATATCTGTATGTGCATGTGTATGGTGTTCAGTTTGCAGGTATAAAAAAATGAACAAAAACTACATAATATGAAAAAACTATAAATGAATAAAAAGGTTAACAATATAGCATAACATAATATTATAATAATATAATAGTATAAGAATATATATATATATAAAAATGGTTAAATCATATTTGTAGGTGTTTGGGGGATATTAGTTAATATATTCTTAATTCATAGTTTTTATTTCACAGTTTTTAGTTCATAGTTTGCCTTTCATTCTTTATTCAAACATTTTTCTTTTTTTTTTTTTTTTTTTTTCTCTTTTGGTTTTGTTTTTTTTTTTTTCTTTATTTCTTTATTTAGATTTATTTAGTTATAGATTTTGGTGACATGATAGGGAGGGGAAGACAAGGGTTAATTTAGCACTCACAGTTTTCTTGTTTGTGTCCACCGCTGAAAGGCCTTTCTTTTCAAAACGCGTATTTATTTAAGCACTAAACTTCTAGTTTTTATACCCTGAACCCATTGAAAATGGGAAATCAGGGTATAATGGTTTTGTTAAAAGTATGTAACAGGGAGAAGGAGGCGTGGCAGACCCCACAAAGTATATATATTCTTGATCAGGGCGACAAACTGAATCGATTTAGCCATGTCCGTCTGTCCGTCCGTCCGTCTGTCCGTCTGTCCGTATGTATGAACGCGTCGATTTCTGAAGATATAGAAGCTAGAGACTTCAACTTTTTTGTAAAATGCTCGTATATAGCACGCGGATATCGAGTTTATCACTTAAAATCGATAACTCATCCCGTTATTTTTTTATCGATCAAAAACGTTATCGAAAACCAGTTATAAAATTATATCTCCTACACCTTTAGAGCTAAAGTCTCCAAATTTTAAATGTAGACTCGATTGCACGTGATAGAATTTCGATTTTTGTTATAATTCACCCCCCACCCCCTTACCATCATCTCTGTAAAAGGCGTATTTCAAATACTAGAGACTTGAGCTTTAGCAAATATACGCATAGTAATAATAAAACCACATTCTGAAAGTTTCATGAAGAACGTACGTCCACAAAAAAAGTTATTAAACAATTAAGTTTCCATAGTACGCCCTTTGCAGCCCATGCCTGTTAATGCGTGCGTGCCTATGGGTGTCTATGTATATGTTTGCGTGTGTGTGTGTGTTTGTTTAAGCTGAATGACACTAAAAATTATTGAAATGGCTGTTGCTCGGAGGGTTCAGGGTATCTCGTAGTCGAGCAGTCTCGACTAGAGCTTTCTTACTTGTTTTTTTACGTTTACTTTGATTAAATTGTCTTTTTATACCCTGAACCCATTGAAAATGGGAAATCAGGGTATAATGTTTTTGTTGAAATGTATGTAACAGGCAGAAGGAGGCGTGGCAGACCCCATAAAGTATATATATTCTTGATCAGGGCGACGAACTGATTCGAGTTAGCCCTGTCCGTCTGTTCGTCCGTCCGTCTGTCCGTCTGTCCGTATGTTTGAACGCGTCGATTTCTGAAGATATAGAAGCTAGAGACTTCAACTTTTTTTTTAAATGCTCGTATATAGCACGCGGATATCGAGTTTATCACTAAAAATCGATAACTCATCCCGTTATTTTTTTATCGATAAAAAACCTTATCGAAAACCAGTTATAAAATTATATCTCCTACACCTTTAGAGCTAAAGTCTCCAAATTTTAAATGTAGACTCGATTGCACGTGATAGAATTTCGATTTTTTTTATAATTCACCCCCCACCCCTATATCCACCCCCTTACCCTCACCCAAAGGTGAGGCGTATTTCAAATACTAGAGTCTTGAGCTTTGGCAAATACACGCTTAGTAATGATAAAACCACAATCTGAAAGTTTCATGAAGAACGTACGTCCACAAAAAAAGTTATTAAACAATAAAGTTCCCATGGTAAGTCCACACTGCAGCCCATGTGTGTTTATGCGTGCGTGCCTATGAGTGTCTATGTATGTGTGTCCGCGTGTGCATGTGTGAGTGTGTATGTTTCTTTTGTAAGCAGAAAGACGGGAAGAATTATTGAAATATCAGTTCTCCGAAGGGTTCAGGGGATTTCCTAGTCGAGCAGTCTCGACTAGAGCTTTCTTACTTGTTTGTTTTTGGTTTTTTTCTTTTTTTTTTCACATACACATTAATGCGCACACATGCAAATATATATATAGTAATATATCCATCAGCACTCACCCACACTTAAACACGTCACCAAAGCCACGATCCCTTTCATAACTCAATATAAACAAATCGCCCTAGCGACCACTTATAAACAAATCACCTCAGCAACAATCATCCCATCGTCCACTATAAACGAGTCGCACTCCAACGCATCGAACCCTTCTCGTGGGAACTGCATATTCAGCATATTTAGAAGTCACCAACGATCAGGCCACTCATTTACGCATCGAACCCTTCTCGTGGGAACTGCATACTCAGTATATTTGGCAATGACCAATCAGGAGCGATCAAGCCACCTACTTCACCAACAGATCCAAAGTCCAAAGCTTGAAAACCAAAAGCTCTGCATAGCCTAAGCAACGAAAAGCTCCAAGCCAGCCGTATAAAAGACCCCCGAAATTTAGCTAGTGCAGTTCAATTGAAAATCACTTTAACATCCAGTTGTATTCGCAATTAAGAACTTTAAAATTGTACTCCGTTGTGAAATAAAATATTTTTTTATAAAACTCTCAACGTAAAACATACTATTATATATATATATATATATATATATATATATATATATATATAGTATATATATATATATATATATATATATATATATATATATATATATATATATATATATATATATATATATATATATATATATATATATATATATATATCTTTGCTTGGTTTTTTTTTTTTCTTTTCTTTTTAAACCGCGCCGAGAATAATTTTTAGTTTAGTTAATAGACTCCCTCGCCGTCTGGCTGATCAGCTATTATATATGTTTTTCGGTTGCTATTTTTCATATTCTGCTGGCCGAGAGGTTAGGGGTATACTATAGGCTGCAAAATAAAAAAAAACCAAACTTAGTCTCTGGTATATCGGAAAAAACAGACGGACGGACAGCAAGACGGACATTGCACAAAACCAATATACTAATTCACTTCGTGAATGAGTATAAAAAATCATCGATAGCTATTGCCGTTTATATCTAGTACACCTTTAGAACTAGGATCTTCAAATCAATTTTATACAATTTTGATTTTTGTATATTTTGGATACCGGTTCCAAGCTAGCAGCAGATCAGCGCGATTTTTTTATACATGTGCACAAACTCATTGATTTCTGGATTTTCTAGCTGTTACTGTAGTGTTGTCAGATGATGCTCTGTTATTACGTTATTATATTTTAGCTACCATATAGTCAAGCAAAGCAATAGCGTGGGTGATAAAGGCGACGCGAGTTATGTTAGAGGTAGCGGAGGTTCAAAGCTCTTTCAATGTTTTGTTTTTTTTTTTTTTCATACATTTTTCGTTTTTATTATAAAATAGATATTTGATTGGGAAGGTGCGAGCTTTAATAAAGGGTACTTAATACTTTTTATTTTCTTAATCGAACAATTTTATAAGTTTAAATTTGTTTCTTCTTAAATAGCCCTCATAGCATATACGCATATATGTATGTATATAATTGTAGGATATAACTTTATTTAGTGATAAATGTCTACAATATATTTATTTATTATTATGGATTAGTTTTAGTTACACTTATATGCGACTTAATTAATTGAACGAAAACGCGATATTTTCACTTCTTGTGTTCACTACTTCACTTTCTGTCTTCTCTTTCTTATTCGGCGCTCTTGACTTGCACGACTTAACAGCTTGACGACTACATTACGACTACTCTGTACGACGACTACATCACCACTCTTCTTCTTCTAAGAACGACTCTTGATCTTGTTCAAAGCTTGCGTTCACTCCGAACTATTCGGCGGTTTATCGACCAGGGATGTTTTAAATTTTACCAATCCCACATTCGGCCCTCCTGACAAGTCCTTCGACCCGAAGGAATCCTCATTTTTATATACTCTGCCACTGCCGTCTTCCTCTGAGGTCCTTCTCCAACTACCTTCTCTTCTTTCATTTTTGTTTAATTCCGTCTGTTCTCTTCAACAATTTTTTATGCAACACCGTTTCATTTATTTTAAAGCAGTACAATCTTAAGCGCTTCTCGCTGTTCTTCTTGGTCTCTAACATAGTTGGAGAAACACATTCTGTAACTCTTGGCCTAATAGCTTGCTTCGCTACCGAACCTTTTATCTTTCGACCAGTCTTTTGACCGCTATCTATTACTTGTTTCGGATGCTGATGCACCGACGACTCTAAATCTACTTGCTCCTCATCTTGATCAGAGCTTACCACGCACATGACTTCAAGCTCATTCGCCACTTCAATGCTAGAATTGTAATTAACGTTAGTTTCTATGCATACTTCATTAACTTTAGGCTGTGATAATATTCTATCCTCAGTTACTACTATATCAACGAATTTTAAGATTGTTGTGCCAAGAATTGCTTCGACTCCGATATCCTCATCTGGCACGACATGAAATTCTATATTCATTTCAACATTATCAATCTTTGCTGCTACTGTAAAACTTCCGAACGTCAATATTTGACCATTACCTGCGCCCTTCAAGGTTTTACTAAGGCCTGTCAACTGCCCTATTCCCAACCTCCGGTATACATTCTTCTGCATGAGACACAAGTCTGCTCCAGTATCAACTAAGCCTTTGCAAATCACTGCGCCACAAACTATATCCTTCAATTCTAAACCAGAACTAGCGAATTTCCCCGCGCACTTTTGAGTTGACTTTTCTCCATTAACAACATTCACAGATTTCTTTTGCTCATTTTCAACTCTGCCCTGGCACTGCACTGCACGATGTCCAGGCTTACCGCATTTAAAACAACAGAACTCTTTCTTAGGGCAATCCTTCAATATATGCGAGTCATCTCCACATTTAAAGCATTTTCTATCCTTGCCATCTGGAAAATCTTTTGCTGAATTCTGTTTCTCGACCATTGCTGACTCGGTTTTATTCGACACTGCCTTTGAATACCGCAACCTCTGATAACTCTCCATCTGTGACTTCAATTGTTTAATTGATCTAGCTTGATACAAAAGCGTCTTATTTATTTTAGAGTCTGGTATCCCTTCAATAAAATAATCAATCAAACTCTCCTCATCTAAATCGATATTCTTTGCTATATCCATCAAAGCATACAAATATTCCTTTCAACTTCTGCCAGTTATTGATACCTCTCTGACTGCGAATAAACAACTTAGCAGCACCTTCAAGTAATTGCTTTGCATACACAAACAACTGCAATTCTGACCACTGAACTGTAACTGCACATTCTTCAACTTCTGAAATCCACTGTTCTACATCCATTGAACTCGAGCCATTAAACTTATTTACACTATCTTCTACATCTTTAAGGGTGAACCACGATCTGCCTTGCTCAACATTACGCGCCAACGGAACTGTGTTCACTACTGCATCATCTGAGTCCTCTTCCTCTACTGCCAAACCATAATACTCTAATAGCCTGTTTTGCAATTCTACTTTGCGTCCAGCAGTACTCAGTTGCACTTCTTCTAATTTATCTCTCAATTGGCCAACAACAAGCCCTAAAATCTCGCTTCGTTCAATTTTGCCGCTATTTGTCAATTTACTTAAACTATAAATTTCAACTTCTAGCTTTTCGTTATTTAAATTATTCGGCAGCCCGATCAGCTGTGAATTTACATATAATCGATTATGTTATGTTAGATGACGCTAGAATAACAGATTCGGTTATGTTAATTAACACTTATAACTTTGCTCGCTTACAATTGCTCGTTGCTATGGAGCGTCTACTTAACTGCACAATTTACTTTTGTTGCATAAAAGCAACCTAAAATTTCGTCAAGCACCCGTTCTTCTTCTTCTCACTGCTCGATCACAGCTCATCCAGCTTCTATGACCTTGAGTAAGACTCCCTCGACGCCACGCACAGCCACCTAGCTTGCGCTCTTGAACAACTGCGTTCAGTTTCTCTATCCACCTTATGGTCCGCCTGTGATTCCAACGATGAATCTCAGCACCAACTTCTGTATCGATCTTAGTGCACAGCCACCTGACTTACGCTCTCGATCGACTACGTCCAACGACGAATTTCACCAGCCACTTTGGGTAATTAATCGCAACGCACAGCCACCTTGCTTGCATTCCTAATTAATTGCGCCACCACGACTAAGATTCCCTCGACGCACTTCTTCTCAACGCACAGCCACCTAGCTTGCGTTCCTGATCGAATACGTCCAACGACGAATCTTAACACCAACTTCGCGTGATTGATCTTAACGCACAGCCACCTTGCTTGCGCTCTTGATCAACTGCGTCCAACGACGGATTTCGTCAGCAACTTTGTGTACTTAATCGTAACGCGCAGCCACCTAGCTCGCGTTCTTGATTAACTTCGTCTCTTTACGCACCAGCTCATCCGCCTGCGTATCAGCAAAATTTTTCATCCACCGACTTCTTCGACATCTCTGCTCGCACTTTTCTCTTCGTCTCTTCTTCTTTTCTGTTAGCGTGCACCGCTTTCCGCAGAAAAGTGAATTTCACAAGAATTTCAGTCGTCACGGAGCGTCTCTTTTTGTCTCGCTCACACCTTCGCAATAATTGTTCATCTCACACTTTTCGGCAGCTTTGTCTTTCGTGATTCAATTATTTAAATTGTTTAAAATGTAACTTGGACCACATCCCGGTTGAGCCCCCAAATTGTAGGATATAACTATTTATTTATTAATATGGATTAGTTTAAGTTACACTTATATGCGACTTAATTAATTGAACGAAAACGCGATCTTTTCACTTCTTGTGTTCTCTACTTCACTTTCTGTCTTCTCTTTCTTATTCGGCGCTCTTGACTAGTGATGGCACGATTAATCATATGATACGCAATAATCGATTATTTTGTTTCAATTCACGATTTAATTGTATCGCAAAATGGGTTTTGAATAATCGAGATAATCGATGATTTGCTCAAAAAATCGCATCGCTGTAAGCAACATTGGCGCGCAAAAGTTAGTGGCGAAGCGTCATTATGGCACCAAAACTAAGTAAAGTGTGGAGATTTTATTCTAAATTAAATGACACGGATGTGAATTGCCAATTGTGCCAAAAACAATTGAAGTATTGTAAAAATACAACCAGATATAAATGAAAGTTTAGGAAGCACTAGTGACGGCTCATCTATTAGCGAAGTTGAGTTCGATTTATGGACCCACCACAAGACACTGGCCCACAAAACCAGTAAGAAAGACGGTAACCATTTTCAAATTCAAGACGAGCTCAGTCTTTTTTTAAATGCTCCTGTTTTTGATTTGAAGCGTAATGTCGCCAACGCCTGGGAGGAGATGCGTACTGCATACCCTAAGCTATATGTTATAGCTTGTCGGTATTGTTTCTTAATAGGCACTTCGGTACCAGCGGAACGTCTTTTTTCCAAGGCGGGTGCCACATTAACCGAAAAAAGGAACAGGTTAACAACAGAGCACCTTTCACAACTACTATTTCTTAACTCAATTTTAAATAAATAAACATTTATGTATATTCTTTACTGTTCTTGTTGCTATTATTGCTTCTAAAAGGAGTTCATAAAAAAAAATAAAAAAAATAATAAGCGCATTAAAAAAAAATCATTTGATTAATCGATTTTTTCATTTTTCAGCGGTTAATTGCAATTAATCGTTAAAGCACCTAAAATAAATCATATGATTAAATAATCGAACAATGAATTTTTTTGCCATCACTAGTTGAGCGCTCGCAGCGCACTGTTTTTGTTGTGCAGTATTTTCTCTGCTCGAACCTCCAGCGACCGAGCCGAGCAAATACGAAGTATAGTGGTCGACCAACTTAACAGTTTCGAGCTGTAGAAAATTTTGTTCTACATGTCTAGTCTATGTGTTGTTTGGTCAGTGTCTGTACGACGACTACATCACCACTCTTCTTCTTCTAAGAACGACTCTTGATCTTGTTCAAAGCTTGCGTGCACTCCGAACTATTCGGCGGTTTATCGACCAGGGATGTTTTAAATTTTACCAATCCCACATAATGTATATACATATATACATACAGATACACATAAGTCTGCACGTATAGCATCAAGCATTCCAGCCTTCTTATACACGCGCTCACTTTTATGTGTGTATGTGTGTTTGTATGTACACATAAATGCGTACTCTAGCGTGTTCTAAGAATCTCAAATGCGACTGATTTGTTTTTGCATTGTTCTTAAAGTTTTTAACCGCTACTCTGTCTTTTCATAACAAGAATGTCATTTCGTTTTATTTACTGTTGTTCAAAGCAGGCGGTAGCGCTGTCGGCAGAGGCGCCGGTTAAATTCGTTTTAGTTATTTTGACAAACATGCTATTTGGCTTGGGTGCGAGTTCAAATCCCGCGGGAAACTATTTTTTGTAAATTGCAAATTTTTGTTATTTTAGCTTCTTTTATATTTTTTTAATTTTATAAAAATGTTTACTTCCGTGTTATCAATGCCTATTAAGCCTATTTGTATATACATGTACATACATAGATGGCATACGCATATAAATATCGCTATTTTATACTACAAATGCGGATTGCCACGCCACTAGTGGCCGTAGACGCCTCATTTTTGGCCTGTTCTTAGAACGAGCGAACGGTACCGTACATGCCAAACTAACTATTATTTTTGGGACATCGATAGAGGATGTTACCAGTAACTCAACTATCCAAATTTGAAGCATCTAGCTCTTAAACTGTAGGAGATATAAGCTTTTGCGGTTTGCAGCGCCCCCTTTGGGCGGACATATATCCATCATAGCTCGTTGGACTTGGGCTGTCACCCCGCGTATATATACCAAATTTCTCTAGCATCAATAGTGCCTAAAATATAGCAAAATTTGAAAAATCACTATATTTTCAGGTCCGATTTGCCACGCCCCTAGTGGGCGTAAACATAAAATTTTTTCATCAGTCATTATAGAATCATAACATTAGCTCACGTGCAAAATTTCAACTTTCTAGCTTTATGACTTCCGGAGATACAGTTTTATCCGATTTGCCACGCCCCCAATGGGCGTCGATATATCCGCCATAGCTTGATGGACTTGGGTGGTCGACGCGGACCTACATACCAAATTTCAGCTTTCTAGCTCTTCAACTAACATGGTTTCTGGAATATCGGAAAATGCATTTTCCGATTTCCCACGCCCCTAGTGGGCGGATCGGGAAAATTTTAACACTTTATAAATCGGAGTTATACACGAGTATGTGTTCCAAATTTCAAGTCTCTAGCTTCTATAGCGGCGAAATGAACTGCGTTCATACGGACAGATGGACAGACGGACGGACGGACAGCAAGACGGACATTGCACAAAACCAATATACTAATTCACTTCGTGAATGAGTATAAAAAGTTCAAGTCTCTAGCTCTTATATCTTCTGAAATTGACGCGTTTATACATACGGACAGACGGACGGACCCATTGAAAATGGGAAGTCAGGGTATAATGGTTTTGTTAAAAGTATGTAACAGGGAGAAGGAGGCGCGGCAGACCCCACAAAGTATATATATTCTTGATCAGGGCGACGAACTGAGTCGATTTAGCCCTGTCCGTCTGTCTGTCCGTCCGTCCGTCCGTCCGTATGTATGAACGCGTTGATTTCAGAAGATATAAGAGCTAGAGACTTGAACTTTTTTTTAAAATGACCGTATATACAGCGCGCATATCGAGTTTATCACCAAAAATCGATAACTCGTCCCGTTATTTTTTTATCGATCAAAAACCTTATCGAAATGCAGTTATAAAATTATATCTCCTACATCTTTAGAGCTAGAGTATCCAAATTTTAAATGTAGATTGATATGTACGTTATAGAATTTCGATTTTTGTTCAATTTCACCCCCCACCCCTATACCCAACCCCTCACTCATAAGTTTGTAAAAGGCGTATTTCAAATACTAGAGACTTGAGCTTTGGCAAATATACGCATAGTAATGATAAAACCACAACCTGAAAGTTTCATGAAGAACGTACGTCCAGAAAAAAGTTATTAAACAATTAAGTTCCCATAGTAAGCCCACACTGCAGCCCATGCGTGCGCGCCTATGGGTGGCAATGTACATATGTGTGTTTGCGTGTGTATGTGTGTGTTTGTGTAAGCAGAGAGACCCTAAAAATTATTGAAATGGCTGTTGCTTGAAGGGTTCAGGGGATCTCATAGTCGAGCAGTCTCGACTAGAGCTTTCTTACTTGTTATACCCTGAACCCATTGATAATGGGAAATCAGGGTATAATGGTTTTGTTAAAAGTATGAAACAGGGAGAAGGAGGCGTGGCAGACCCCACAAATTATATATATTCTTGATCAGGGCGACGAACTGAGTCGATTTAGCCCTGTCCGTCAGTCCGTCCGTCCGTATGTATGAACGCGTTGATTTCAGAAGATATAAGAGCTAGAGACTTCAACTTTTTTTTTAAATGACCGTATATTGTAATGGTTGCGAATCTCTAAGATTGCAAATTGCAGCGCATATAGTTTGCGACAACATTGCCGCCTGCGCTGCAATGCAAGAGAGAGAGAGAGAGAGAGAGCGGAGCTTTAGCGATCGAGCTTTCGCTAAGCTTACGCTTTGCTCGCTCGTCGGAGACAGTGGGAGAAATACGCTCACTAGCATTCCGCTGTCCGAAGCTTCGCTGAGAGCGAAACATTGAAACCAAGAACACTGGAATGTGGGCGTATAAAAAGCGGCCACATTGCCAGCTCCATCTTTTTCCGGCCCACATTTTCAATAAGATACCTTCAGCGTGGAGTTCTATCCAGCTAAAATTTTTGTTAATAATTGTATATATATATATATATATATATACTAAGATAAAACTGTTACGAGTCGAATAAATGCTGCGACATATACTAACAGCAACGCTATGATTTAAAAGACGAAGTCAAGGTTGGATTATGACAACTTGCTTTATTGAATATCAACTTAAGACTGACTATTGTGTGTCTATTGACACGTATTTATGCACTGTGTGAGGCTGTGTGAGTGTATGAGTATTCAGTGTTGGGCATTTCACCACACAATTCCAACACATTAACAATGTTGCATCAACTTCTAATTGTCTTGTGAGTGTATGAGTATTCAGTGTTGGGCATTTCACCACACAATTCCAACACATTAACAATGTTGCATCAACTTCTAATTGTCTTGTGATTGGTCGCTTACATACTGTCGCTTAGCGGGGCAACAGCGCCGTGTCGCAGTCGCCGAGCGTGGCTCGATGGTAAGCACGAAAGAATAAGTGTGCGACGCAAGTCATCCGAATACTAGACCTCGGTCAACGAAACTCGCTGCGCGCCTTGCAAAGACGAATCAGCTTAATGACGCGACCATACAGCTTCTGAATATTGTAGACGTAATCAGTATGATTATGTCACTTCCCTCTCCTTAAGAGGCGAGCCTGCGAGTCAAGGTGACACAGACGGGTAAAGTTTTGCTAAAGTTGATTGTGTCATCTCGATGATCGTGTTTTCCTGTTTTTGCTCTTCTGTTTGGACTGATGGCGTTGTTTGCTTGTTGGGCTCGTGAATTTGTTTTTTAAATTTTGTTCGAAATAATTTTATGGGGTTACAAGATACATATTTAAAATATAGGATTACAATTATGACTATGGTTATTGTGATTACAATGATTGTATATGTTAAAGTATTATTTTGTGATACAATTTTTACAATGTCATCATGTTTTATAGGCTTTACTTTAATAATTTCTATTGGGGGATACAATGGTGTAAGGTCAACTTCTAGTTGAAAATAGTTATCGCTTATAATTATGTCGTTTATTTGCAGTTTACATTGATTGATATTTATAATTTTGTTACCCTGAATATTAAGACTAACATTATTTTTTTTTTTCTTTTCTCTTTTTTTTTTTTTTTTTTTTTTTTTTTTTTGGCAATTTTGTTTTACAATTGTAGAAGTTATGTTCCAAGTTACAATGATATTTGGCTCAATTAAAGATTATATTATCTTTCTCATAATAAGAAGTTGTGCTAATGTAATCGAGTTGATAGCCATTATGATCAGGATATGGGATAATTTTGATTGTATTAATGGATTGAAAGTCAATTGGGATATGGGAAATGATAGTATGATTATGAAGTAGAAACCTGTGGAATTTGAATTTGGTTAATTTTCTTTAATTTTTTAAACTGAGTTTTATAGTAACGTGTAATTCTATTTCTGTTAGTAATTTGGTAATGATCTGGATCTATTTTTTCAACATTTTTATTGGCTTTAAAGGGGTTTTCTAGTTTTCCTTTTTGTAATGGTCCTTTTCGATATCTGGTATCGACTTCGTATTCTTGTCGGTCACTGTTGATTTTATTTATTACTTTTTCTTTATTTTCTTGAGTGTTTAACTTTGGTTGTCCCGCATATAAGAATATGTGTGCAGGAGTTTGTCCAGTTGTGTCATGCTTAGTCTTGTGATTGTAAATGTAAAGTATGGTTTCTATTTTGCTGAGTTTATTTTCTTCGTCATTTAAAGTGTTAATTATTCTAATTTTTTCGTTTATTGTTTTGTGTAGTCGTTCTATGTCTGCTATTCCTGTTTTTGTAGTATTTAATTGTAATTCTACTCCTTCATTTTCAAGCCATTTTTTGAGTGCTAAGCTGGTAAATGCGCCGTCTCGGTCAGCTTTTAATAATTTTGGCTTTCCTAACTGATTGAATATACGCATTAATGCATTCTTGCATTCTATCCAGTCTTTTGCTTTAATATTTTCAAGAGTAGCGAATTTTGAGTAAATGTCTATGCAACTAAGATAATGTTTGCCTTCAGAGGAATAAATGTCTATTACAAATTTATCGCGACAATGTTCGGGTCTGGGAGTAATTTTCATTGGCATGTTTGTGTTTCTGTGTTCGGTTTTTGCTAAATTGCAAATGTTACATTCGTTTACTATGTTTTGTGTCAGTAATTGGCTGTTGGGGAAATAGTAAGTTTCACTGAAGAGTTTATTTGTTTTTTGAATTCCGGGGTGTAAGAGTTTTTCATGGGTTTTCAAAATAAGTTCTTTAAATTCGGCATATGAGTTTATATTTTTTAATTGAATGAGGCTTCGTAGAATTTTAGTGTGGCTAGTGTTGATAATTTCTTTATGTGCGTTTTGAATGATTTCGAAATCTGCATCACTGTCTATAAACATTGCACTAGTTTTTGTACAAAAATAGTCAATTAAATATTTTTCGGCTTTGTCTTTAGTCATGTTGTCGTATGTGATGTGAATTATAAGTTTTTTGAAGTAATTCTGTTTTGTAATATTTGGAATGCCTTTGGAAAATATAATTTGTCTTTTAAATGTGTTTATTGGTTTCTCTGTAATGCAAATTAAATTACTGTTATCTTCGTCAGCGCTATGTTGTGTTTCTTCTCCGAAATAAGTCTGTTCTATTTTTACTCGCGATAGAGCGTCAGCTATGTGGTTTTCTTTTCCTTTTATGTATTTTTTGTCGAAATCGTATTCTGATAATTTTACTCTCCATCGGGTTAATTTTGAATTTGGCTCTTTCATTTTATACAACCAACATAATGGTTGATGGTCACTATTGATTTCAAAATGTCGACCTAGAAGGTAGTGTCGAAAGGTTTTTGTTGCCCATACAATAGCTAAAAGTTCTTTTTCTATAGCGCTATAATTGGTTTCGTGATCATTGAGGGTTCTGCTAATAAAGCTGATAGGATGTCCGTCTTGAGAAAGTACAGCTCCAAGGGCTACGTTACTTGCGTCAGTTGTTAAAATGAATTTATTTTTGAAATCTGGAATTTTTAAAAATTGGGTCATTGGAAATA
Organism: Drosophila mulleri; assembly: GCA_035047565.1. Classification (NCBI taxonomy): domain Eukaryota; kingdom Metazoa; phylum Arthropoda; class Insecta; order Diptera; family Drosophilidae; genus Drosophila; species Drosophila mulleri. The sequence continues at coordinate 68,530 of JAWNPK010000074.1, read as the reverse complement.
AGTTGTTTTAGCTTTTCAAAAGTTCTAATGTATTCTGGATTTTTAGTGTCTATTTTTGCGTCTTTTCGAAGTACTGTTGTCATTGGTTTGGCTATGTCTGCAAAATTTGGAATAAACTTTCTATAATAACCGGTTAGTCCGAGAAAACCTTTTATTTCTTTAGTTTTTGTGGGAATAGGATATTTTAGAATTGCCTTGATTTTATCAGGATTGGGTTTTATTCCATCCTTAGTTATGACGTGTCCTAGGAAGGAAGTTTCTTGTTTTAGAAACTCACATTTGTCAAGTTGTAATTTGAGATTTGCTTCAGAAAGCTTCTCGAAAACTAATTGCAGTGAATGTAGGTGTTCTTTTAAAGATGTTGAATATACAATTATATCGTCAAGATATACTAAACAGTGTTTATTTATTAACGGTCGCAAAACATTATTCATGCAACGTTGAAAGGTTGCAGGTGCATTCTTTAATCCAAATGGCATACGAAGATATTCATAATGGCCATTTTTTGTGGAAAAGGCTGTTTTTTTGATGGAATCTGTATGCATTTCAAGTTGATGGAAACCTTTTGCAAGATCGATTGTTGTGAAATAATTGCATTTGCCTAGTTTTCCTAAAATCTCATCCATGTTTGGTATTGGGTGTCTGTCATTTATAGTTACGTCGTTTAATTTTCTATAGTCAATTACGATTCTAAATTTTTGTTTACCTGAAGCGTCTTGTTTTTTCGGTACGATCCATAAAGGACTACAATAAGGGGAATTACTGGGGCGTATTATACCTTGATCTAACATGTCTTGAATTTGATGTTCAACTTCTTGTTGGTATGCTTGTGGATAACTGTATGGTTTTGTATACAAAGGTGAATTGTGAGTAGTGTTAATAACATGTTTTTCTTGATTACTGAAACTAAGTTGATCGCCTTCTTTGAACTGAATGTGTTGATATTGTTTCAATAAACTTATTAAATTAAATTTTTCTTCTTCATTTAAATGGTCTAGTCGGTAAGGACTTGAGTTGATAGATTCTTGATTTTTAGAATTATCTCTGATTGGGTTGTTGAGGTGTTGATAAGTTTCAAGAATTGGTTGAGCTACGAAATGATTTTGGTTTGTGATCGGAATATCATTGATTAATTTATACTTTTTATTGTATAAATTAACAGTTTGGGATTTATAATCTATAACGGCTTGTGCGTCTGAAAGCAGTTTTCTACCAATTAGTAGATCGTAATCTGGTGAAAATTGATGTAAAAGAAATTCATTATTACTTTTGAACAAGTTGTTTGAAAGAACATTCACCTTTTTTGTGATAGTCAAAGGTCCATTGCTGGTTTGAATAAGACAATCGGTATCGTGAATTGGTAAATTAAAAACATTGTATGTCATCATATTAACAGTAGATCCTGTATCTATTAAACATTTTATATTTTTTCCTTTATAGGTGATAATTATGTATTGTTGGTTTCCGAGGCTGGCAGCTGAAAAATTTTCGGCTTTCTCGATTTCTATTTCATTTGGTTGTTCTGTTTCCTGTTCGGTTGTGGCTGGTTGTGTGTATGTATAGTCTGAGGTTTGTGGATAACTTTGTTCTTGGTAATATTGAGAATAGTATTGGGAATAAAAAAGCTAATTGATTATAATATTCTTTCTGCATATAGTCGTGATAATTTATCTCTTCTTGATTTCTAGTTTCTTCATCTATACTCATTTTACTTTGTCCACTTTCTGCTTGTCTAACACGCTTTGTTGGTTGGTTGGCTACGCCAAAACTATTGAAAGGAGTTGGTTGTAGAGTTGTTTGTGTATGTTGTCCAAAACGATTATTGTCAAATTGGTTTTGTCTGAAAATTGGTCTAAGTGTAGGGTTAAATGGTCTAACTGGGTTAGGCGTTGGTTGCATCGTATGGTTGTTGAAAATAAGGTTGATATGGGACATAAGGATGGTTTGGTTGAAGAAATGTGGGAAACTTTTTGAATATTTGGATTTGGGTAAGTTGGCTTGAAATTTTTATCTTGCTTTACTTTGTTTTGATTTAAATTTTGACAGGGTTCATCAAAAAGATTTCTTTCTTGTAATATGTTAATTAGTGATCTTAAATCTGGAATTTCGCAATTTATGATTCGAATACAAATATTGGTAGGAAGTTTTTGAATTAGGTCGTCAATACTTGTTTTAATTAATCGATTATATAGCATTTTTATACCCTGAACCCATTGAAAATGGGAAATCAGGGTATAATGTTTTTGTTGAAATGTATGTAACAGGCAGAAGGAGGCGTGGCAGACCCCATAAAGTATATATATTCTTGATCAGGGCGACGAACTGAGTCGATTTAGCCCTGTCCGTCTGTCTGTCCGTCTGTCCGTATGTTTGAACGCGTCGATTTCAGAAGATATAGAAGCTAGAGACTTCAACTTTTTTTTTTAAATGCTCGTATATAGCACGCGGATATCGAGTTTATCACTAAAAATCGATAACTCATCCCGTTATTTTTTTATCGATCAAAAACCTTATCGAAATGCAGTTATAAAATTATATCTCCTACATCTTTAGAGATAGAGTATCCAAATTTTAAATGTAGATTGATATGTACGTTATAGAATTTTGATTTTTGTTCAATTTCACCCCCCACCCATATGTCCACCCCCCCACCCATAAGTTTGTAAAAGGCGTATTTCAAATACTAGAGACTTGAGCTTTGGCAATTATACGCATAGTAGTGATAAAACCACAATCTGAAAGTTTCATGGAGAACGTACGTCCAGAAAAAAAGTTATTAAACAATTAAGTTCCCATAGTAAGCCCACACTGCAGCCCATGCGTGCGCGCCTATGGGTGTCTATGTATGTGTGTTTGCGTGTGTATGTGTGTGTTTGTGTAAGCAGAGAGACGCTAAAAATGATTGAAATGGCTGTTGCTTGAAGGGTTCAGGGGATCTCGTAGTCGAGCACTCTCGACTAGAGTTTTCTTACTTGTTATACCCTGAACCCATTGAAAATGGGAAATCAGGGTATAATGTTTTTGTTGAAATGTATGTAACAGGCAGAAGGAGGCGTGGCAGACCCCATAAAGTATATATATTCTTGATCAGGGCGACGAACTGAGTCGATTTAGCCCTGTCCGTCCGTCTGTCCGTCCGTCCGTCTGTCCGTCTGTCCGTATGTTTGAACGCGTCGATTTCCGAAGATATAGAAGCTAGAGACTTCAACTTTTTTTAAAATGCTCGTATATAGCACGCGGATATCGAGTTTATCACTAAAAATCGATAACTCATCCCGTTATTTTTTATCGATCAAAAACCTTATCGAAATGCAGTTATAAAATTATATCTCCTACATCTTTAGAGCTAGAGTATCCAAATTTTAAATGTAGATTGATATGTACGTTATAGAATTTCGATTTTTGTTCAATTTCACCCCCCACCCTTATATCCACCCCCTCACCCAGAGGTTGGAAAAGGCGTATTTCAAATACTAGAGACTTGAGCTTTGGCAATTATACGCATAATAATGATAAAACCACAATCTGAAAATTTCATAGAGAACATACGTCCAGAAAAAAAGTTATTAAACAATTAAGTTCCCATAGTAAGCCCACACTGCGGCCCATGCGTGCGCGCCTATGGGTGTCTATGTATGTGTGTTTGCGTGTGTATGTGTGTGTTTGTGTAAGCAGAGAGACGCTAAAAATGATTGAAATGGCTGTTGCTTGAAGGGATCAGGGGATCTCGTAGTCGAGCACTCTCGACTAGAGTTTTCTTACTTGTTTCATCTTGATTATTTTCTAATTCTAGCTTACTCATCAATGTCTGCCTACGGTGTTCTGCTTCTTCCAGAAAAGCTCGTACGTTGCCTTTGAACGGAGTGTTTCTGAATTCCTCCAGTAGAATATGGTTCTTGGTCTGCGTCTTGAAGTTTAGGATTAGCTGTTTTCGGAGATCCGTCCATGTAGTTAGGTTGGTCATGCCAAGAGATAACATGACTTCACTGCTGATGCAGCTTTCAACAAGTCCAAAGAGTATTGATCTCTGCCTCGCATCGTTGGTGGTGTACAGGGCCAGTATATAATCGATCCGGTTGATGAACGTGTATAAAGCGTTTTTATTTCCGGTGAACTTTTCAACATTTTTAAGTTGATTAATCACTTGGGTCATGTTGGTATCAGAAAGGGGTGTTGTTGCGTCGCCTTCCATTTTGTTTATTTATTTAATATTTTTATTTTTTTTTTTTTTTTTTTTTTTTTTTTATTTTTATTATTATGATTAGTAAACTAACTTAAGTATGTGTATTGATAATTTTCTTTTTATTTAATGTTAGTTTTTATTATATTCACTAATTTCTAGTACGTATGTTGGGGTTTGTATGCACTGATAGCACTTTCGAAGGTTTGCGAGAAAACCAAATGTTTCTGGAATTATATTCTCTTCGAATTTATAGCGTCTTCTTGAATTATTTTCAAGTTTTTTGCACAATCCGCGGCTTTGGCAATATGCGAATTTCGGTATACACGTCACTGTCGAGGTTTTATTTTAAAACTTGACGCGATATTGACCATCGCGTGGGTTGCCTTCGCGTTTGTTGTTTAGCGGATAGCAGTAAACGGGACACAAGAATTAATAACTTAGTTATTGCATCAGGATCCACAATTTATTACTATCCTACCGGCTGCGCCACTAAGATAAAACTGTTACGAGTCGAATAAATGCTGCGACATATACTAACAGCAACGCTAATATGATTTAAAAGACGAAGTCAAGGTTGGATTATGACAACTTGCTTTATTGAATATCAACTTAAGACTGACTATTGTGTGTCTATTGACACGTATTTATGCACTGTGTGAGGCTGTGTGAGTGTATGAGTATTCAGTGTTGGGCATTTCACCACACAATTCCAACACATTAACAATGTTGCATCAACTTCTAATTGTCTTGTGATTGGTCGCTTACATACTGTCGCTTAGCGGGGCAACAGCGCCGTGTCGCAGTCGCCGAGCGTGGCTCGATGGTAAGCACGAAAGAATAAGTGTGCGACGCAAGTCATCCGAATACTAGACCTCGGTCAACGAAACTCGCTGCGCGCCTTGCAAAGACGAATCAGCTTAATGACGCGACCATACAGCTTCTGAATATTGTAGACGTAATCAGTATGATTATGTCACTATATATATATATATATATATCTTTATATATATATTTAACAAAAAGAAACATACACAAAAGATTATTGCCCTCCACAAAAGATTGAAATTTTATGAATTCGGCCCACCGTGACCAGCTGAGCTGGTCAGTCATTGACTTTGGTGCGCGCAGCCGAACGCATTTTTTATACCCTGAACCCATTGAAAATGGGAAATCAGGGTATAATGGTTTTGTTAAAAGTATGTAACAGGGAGAAGGAGGCGTGGCAGACCCCACAAAGTATATATATTCTTGATCAGGGCGACAAACTGAATCGATTTAGCCATGTCCGTCTGTCCGTCTGTCCGTCTGTCCGTCTGTCCGTATGTATGAACGCGTCGATTTCTGAAGATATAGAAGCTAGAGACTTCAACTTTTTTTTAAAATGCTCGTATATAGCGCGCGCATATCGAGTTTATCACTAAAAATCGATAACTCATCCCGTTCTTTTTTTATCGATCAAAAACCTTATCGAAAACCAGTTATAAAATTATATCTTCTACACCTTTAGAGCTAAAGTCTCCAAATTTTAAATGTAGACTCGACTGCACGTGATAGAATTTCGGTTTTTGTTATAATTCACCCCCCACCCCTATATCCACCCCCTTACCCTCATCTCTGTAAAAGGCGTATTTCAAATACTAGAGACTTGAGCTTTGGCAAATATACGCATAGTAATGATAAAACCACATTCTGAAAGTTTCATGAAGAACGTACGTCCACAAAAAAAGTTATTGAACAATTAAGTTCCCATAGTAAGCCCACACTGCAGCCCATGCCTGTTAATGCGTGCATGCCTATGGGTGTCTATGTATATGTTTGCGTGTGTGTGTGTGTTTGTTTAAGCTGAATGACACTAAAAATTATTGAAATGGCTGTTGCTCGGAGGGTTCAGGGTATCTCGTAGTCGAGCAGTCTCGACTAGAGCTTTCTTACTTGTTTATTCGTGGGTAACAAGTTTGCAAGCAGGCAACAAAAGGTATTTGGATCAAAATTAATATAAATTAAAACTTAGTTTACAGAAACTAAGTCGGTTTTTTTTTGTATTTTACAGCCTTTAAAATAACCCTAACCTCTCGGCCAGCAGAAGGCCACATGCACATATGCGCTGTTAGGTTAGGGCTACTTATTAAAATCGCCCCCGAATAAAAAGAAAAAAATAGCCACCGAAAAATAGCAAAATGTATAGCAGATCGCAGAACGGCGAGGGATTATCGACGACAGATTAGTGAAAAAAAAAATATAAATATATTATATATATATATAATTAAATATATGTTATTAGTCGAATAAATGCCGCGACATATGCTAACAGCAACGCTAATGTAAATTAACTCTCTAACGCTCATAAGTGTCTTGAGACACTTATTTTATTTTTAAATTTAAAAAAAAAAGGGAGCTTTTTTGTCTTTCAAATATTGCTTGATCGTTAATAAAACATTCAAATTTACTGAGAAAAAAGCTTTAAAAGCTCTCCAGTGCTTTAAACGGTACTTTTTATTTTCATAAACACAAAACATATGTTTTTTCGCGCGTGTAAATTGATCTGCTGCATGTGCTGTTGTGCAACAATTATTTTACAAAATCTGTGAAAGCAATCCATTTAAAATAATTTTTTATTGGAAGGTATGTTTATTTACAATTAAAACTAGTTTACAAAAATAAAAATAAATAAAAAATGTGCGTTGTAGCTTAAAAACAGTGATAAGTGTCTTGAGACACTTTTGGGGCTGCAAGCAACTTTTTTTACCAGCAGCTATTTCACAACTGCTTGCAATTTTGTGTGTACACTTATTCATTATATGGATTGTTTTACTAGAAACTGACATATTAACCATATAAAGATGGCAAACCGGGTACGATTCAAATTATCCGATTTAACTGATGAACAGTTGTTGGAATTGTTTGAGAATGTCCCTTCCGATGCAGAGTTATCCGAGTCAAGTGACGACGAGGAAGATGACTTAAATGTGGCAGAAACTCTAATAGCTGCTGTGGAGGATATTAGCACAATATCATTTGCTTGTAATGATGAAGAGAATGTGCCTGATAATGGTCAGTCTGAGCCTATTAGGAAATCCCTGAAAAGACAACGATCGCCACTACCAACTATTAAAGGTATAACATGCGTGGCTTTGCCATCTTCTGGTGGCTTTACTGGTGCTGGTAAGACAACAACATTGCGATATATTATTTTATATTATGTGATTAGTTAATTAATGTCTTTTAGGTATTGAATCAATAGCAAAGGAGCCGAGCAAAATTTTGTGGCGACAGCAATTTATGCAATTGCATGTAAACAATGTTGCTTTTCAAGGCGACTCTTCATTGCCGGCTGAAATAATGAATCTCAAAACTCCTTCAGAGATATTTCGCTATTTTTTTGATGCCAAAATCATGGATATGATAGTGGAAGAAACCATGCGCGCAGCTTTAGTGGAGAACATATCAACAAGATTCCAAATGAACATTGAAGATGTTCATCATTATATAGGAATTTTGATATATATGTCAATATATCGCTACCCGAGTATGAGAAGCTACTGGGGAAGAAATGCCTTTTTACCCATTGCATCCAGTATGAACCGCACAAAATTTGAGACAATTAAACAGCACCTGTCATTACGTGATGAAAGCCAGCGGATCAAAAAGGGACAACCAGGCTACGATCCATTATTTCGCACTAGAAGACTTGTCGATTATCTAAATACAAGATTTGACTCAGTGCCAAAGCAACCACGCCTCTGTGTTGACGAACAAATGTGTAGCACAAAGATGAAACATCACTTACGACAATATATGCCCAATAAGCCATACAAATGGGGTATTAAGCTGTTCGTTTTGTGTGATTCATATGGCTATGCATACCGATTCGAAATTTATAGTGGAGCAGGCGATAACATTGTCTTACCTGGTCACCCAGATCTTGGTGCTTCGGCCAACATAGTAGTACGTTTGACCAAAACAGTACAAAGCTTTAAGCACCACATCGTCTACTTTGATAATTTTTATACCTCTTTGCCTCTAATGGTATATTTGCGAGCAAAGGGTATTTATAGCCTTGGCACAGTACGTGCGAATCGAATCCCCAATTGCAAGCTACCTGACGATACAATCATTAACAAAAAGCCGAGAGGGTTTTCGACTGAGTTCGTAGGCACGTCATACGGGGTAGAAGTCAGTAATGTACTTTGGAAGGATAACAAGGCCGTTCGCTTATTGTCAACTTACGTAGGTGTTAAACCGTTTGCTACGGAAAGTTTAAGTGAAAGAACACTTAAGATTGACCGTTATGACAGGAAGAAAAAGCAACATATTGAAATTGACTGTCCGCAAATAATTCGGGAATATAACTCACATATGGGCGGCGTTGATCTTATGGATGGACTTATGGGCCGTTATCACATCAAAGCTAAAACCAAAGATGCTGCTACTCGAATTTTTTATCATTGTATTGATATGGCAGCAACAAATGCTTATATTCTTTATAGGCGAATTCAAAAACAAAACGCAATCAGTGACAAATTGATGGAACTTCCCGATTTTCGCGAGTCAATCGCTGAAGGATTGGTGGCTTTTAGAAATAAAGCCCACGCAGGTCGTCCAGTCAGTACCGTATCTCTACAAGACCAGATGCAGTCACCATCTTTGCGAACAGATCGGTCACCTTTTTCACAATCCCCACGGGCCCGACCATCACAGCTTGAGCTTAAACTTGGAAAAAAAACTTTACACCCAATAGCGGAATTACGTTTTGACCAAGTCAACCACTTCCCAAATTGGTTGGATCGGGACAATAAGAGACGGTGCAAGCTCTGTAAATCATCACAAACGCAATGCATTTGTGAAAAATGTAATTTACATCTATGCTGCACATCAACAAAAAATTGTTTTAAAACATATCATATGAATAATAAAAATTAACATTTCTATTAAATACGTTTTTTTTTTACTCTTAGATGCCCAAGAGTGTCTTGAGACACTTATTACCTTTTTTGCACCTGACGGCTAAACAAAAACTTCTATATTTTTTCTGAGTTCATTTTTGAGTTTAGAAGCCTAAATTTACTTAAAAAAAAATTGTTCCAATTATTTTCCTCCAATAGTTAAGAAAACAGCATTAGAGGGTTAAAAGACGAAGTCAAAGTTAGATCATGACAACTTGCTTTATTGAACAATAGCTTAAGACTAACAATTGTGTGTTTATTGAATAATGAAGTGAACTCTAACAGAATGTTTGCAACTTTCTTAATGATACATGTTGCTGAAAAGAAATGTTTATATGTGGGTGATACATGTTGCTGAGAACGAATTTATGCTGATTGTGCTTTTGTTTCGATCGCTGCCGATCGTAAGGAGAAGCGTTGGTTTGGCCGCTCTCTGTTTACAATTACCAAGCTTGGGAATGTTTACATTAGTATATTTCCATCGATGCGATCGATGGGGGAGAAGCGTCGGCTTGGCTGCTCTTTGTTTATAATTGCCAAGTTTGGGAATATTTACATTAATTATTCGGCTATGGGAACAGCGTTTGGATATTGTGGACGTAATCACTATGATTATGTCACTTCCCTCTCCTTAAGAGGCGAGCCTGCGAGTCAAGGTGACACAGAAGGGTAAAGTGTTGGTAAATTTGATTGTGTCATCTCTATGGCTGTGTTTTCTCGTTGTTGTTCTTCCAGCTGAATCGATGGCGTTGTTTGGTTGTTGGGCTCATGAATTTGTTTCTTAAATTTTTTTATGGATTAGTATTATGGGATTACAAGATACATATTTAAAATATAGGATTACAATTATGAATATGATTATTGTGATTATAATGACTGTATATGTTAAGATATTATTTTGTGATACAAGTTTTACAATGTCGTCGTGCTTAACGGGTTTGATTTTAATTATTTCTATTGGGGGATACAATGGTGTAAGGTCAACTTCTGGTTGAAAAGAGTTTTCGCTTATAATTATGTCATTTATTTGCAATTTGCACTGATTGATACTTATAATTTTATTACCCTCAATATTTAGATTAACATTATTTTTTTGACAATTCTGTTTTATAGTTGTGGTAGTTATGTTCCAGGTTATAATGATATTTGGCTCGATATACTTTATTATTTCTTTGGAATTTATGTGGTTATAATTACAGATTGGTTTTGTGTGTAATAGAATATTTGTTATACATTCATCGATTACTGGTTTATTATCTCGATTAAAGATTTTATTATCTTTTTCATAATAAGAAGTAGTGCTAATGTAATCAAGTTGATAGCCATTTTGATCAGGATATGGGACGATTTTAATTGTGTTAGTGGATTGAAAGTCAATTGGGATATGGGATATAATTAGTATGATATTATCTTGGTAATTAATCCAGGCGGATGTTTTGATTAGAAGTATGTTTCGATTATTGACGCTATCAAGTCTGTCATATGTAAGTAATTTTGGATTAAAAAGTCCTAGCCTTGACAATTGCATGCCCATTTCGATGTCTTCTACATATTCTATAAATTGTAATAACTGGTAAGTAAAAGTATCTTGTATGTTTTTTTTCATTTTGATGATCTTGAATTTTTATCATATCGTTGTTAATTATGATTATTATATCGTTTATTTCATTAATCTGGACAATATTTAAAGATAGGTTTTTAATATTTTTTTTCAAATTCTATTCTGTCATTGTCGTCAAGTGTACCAAAAAGGAATTTGTATAATGAGCCTACTATATTGAATAATCCGCGTTTACTACGTTTATTCTCATGATGAATAATTATGCCGTTTAATTCTTGTTGCAATTTGTTGTATAAATGATTTATTTGTGTTGAATTTTTAAATAAAGAAATGGATTTGCGGAAATATTCGTTTGTTATTATTATTTCAGTTATGTTAATTTTTAAAGAGTGATGTTCGAATCTTGTTGGTAATTCTAGAGGTTTCTCTGAGAACAGTAAGTATCCGTGATCTGTATCCAAATTATTTATCTGTATTTGTTGAGCGTTGCATATTGTACAGGATGTAAATGATAGTATGATTATGAAGTAGAAACCTGCGGGAATTGAATTTGGTTAATTTTCTTTAATTTTTTAAATTGCGTTTTATAGTAACGTGTAATTCTATTTTTGTTAGTAATTTGGTAATGATCTGGATCTATTTTTTCAACATTTTTATTAGCTTTAAAGGGATTTTCTAATTTTCCTTTTTGTAACGGTCCTTTTCGATATCTAGTATCGACTTGGTATTCTTTTCGGTCACTGTTGATTTTATTTATTATTTTTTCTTTTTTTCTTGAGTGTCTAACTTTGGTTGTCCAGCATATAAGAATATGTGTGCAGGAGTTTGTCCAGTAGTGTTATGTTTTGTTTTGTGATTGTAAATGTAAAGAATGGTTTCTATTTTACTGAGTTTATTTTCTTCGTCGTTTAAAGTGTTAATTATTCTAATTTTCTCGTTTATTGTTTTATGAAATCGTTCGATGTCTGCTATTCCTGTTTTTGTAGTATTTAATTGTATTTCTACTCCTTCATTTTCAAGCCATTTTTTTAGTGCTAAACTGGAAAATGCGCCGTCTCGGTCAGCTTTTAATAATTTTGGTTTTCCTAACTGATTAAATATACGCATTAATGCGTTTTTGCATTCTATCCAATCTTTTGTTTTAATATTTTCAAGGGTAGCGAATTTTGAATAAGTATCTATGCAACTAAGATAGTGCTTGCCTTCAGAGGAATAAATGTCTATTACAAACTTATCGCGACAATGTTCGGGCATGGGAGTAATTTGCATTGGCATATCTGTGTTCAGTTTTTGCTAAGTTGCAAATGTTGCATTCGTTTATTATATTTTGTATTAGTAATTGGCTGTTAGGAAAATAGTAGGTTTCACAGAAGAGTTTATTTGTTTTTTGGATACCGGGGTGTAAGAGTTTTTCATGTGTTTTCAAAATAAGTTCTTTAAATTCGGCATATGAGTCTATATTTTTTAATTGAATGAGGCTTCGTAGAATTTTGGTGTGGCTAGTGTTGATAATTTCTTTGTGTGCGCGTTGAATGATTTCAAAATCTGCATCGCTGTCTATAAACATTACGCTAGTCTTTGTACAAAAGTGATCAATCAAATATTTTTCGGCTTTGTCTTTAGTCATGTTATCGTATGTAATGTAAATTATTAATTTTTTGAAGTAATTCTGTTTTTTAATATTTGGAATGCCTTTAGAAAATATAATTTGTCTTTTAAATGTGTTTATTGGTTTTTCTGTGAGCCCAATTAAATTACTATTGTCTTCGTCAGCACTATGTTGTGTTTCTTCTCCGAAATAAGTCTGTTCTATTTTTACTCGCGATAGCGCGTCGGCTATGTGGTTTTCTTTTCCTTTTATGTATTTTATGTCAAAGTCGTATTCTGATAATTTTACTCTCCATCGGGTTAATTTTTAATTTGGTTCTTTCATTTTGTATAACCAACATAATGGTTGATGGTCACTATTGATTTCGAAATGTCGACCTAGAAGGTAGTGTCGAAAGGTTTTTGTTGCCCATACAATAGCTAAAAGTTCTTTTTCTATGGTGCTGTAGTTAGTTTCGTGGTCATTGAGTGTTCTGCTGATAAAACTAATGGGATGTCCGTCTTGAGAAACTACAGCTCCAAGAGCTACATTACTTGCGTCAGTTGTTAGAATGAATTTATTTTTGAAGTCTGGAATTTTTAAAATCGGGTCATTGGAAATAAGTTGTTTCAATTTTTCGAAAGCTCTAATATATTCTGGATTTTTAATATCTATTTTTGAGTCTTTTCTTAGTACTGTTGTCATAGGTTTGGCTATGTCTGCAAAATTTGGAATAAACTTTCTATAATAACCGGTTAATCCAAGAAAACCTTTTATTTCTTTAGTTTTTGTCGGAATAGGATATTTCAGAATTGCTTTGATTTTATCAGGATTGGGTTTTATTCCATCCTTAGTTATGACATGTCCTAGGAAGGTAGTTTCTTGTTTTAGAAACTCGCATTTATCAAGTTGTAATTTGAGATTTGCTTCAGCAAGCTTCTCGAAAACTAATTTTAATGAATGTAGGTGTTCTTTTAAAGATGTTGAATATACAATTATGTCGTCAAGATATACTAAGCAGTGTTTATTTAGTAATGGTCGCAGAATATTGTTCATACAACGTTGAAAGGTTGCAGGTGCATTCTTTAATCCAAATGGCATTCGAAGATATTCATAGTGGCCATGTTTAGTGGAAAAAGCTGTTTTTTTGAATGGAATCTGGATGCATTTCAAGTTGATGGAATCCTTTTGCAAGGTCGATTGTTGTGAAATAGTTGCATTTACCTAGTTTCCCTAAAATCTCATCCATATTTGGTATTGGGTGTCTGTCATTTATAGTTATGTTATTTAATTTTCTATAGTCAATTACAATTTTAAATTTTTGTTTACCTGACGCGTCTTGTTTTTTTGGTACAATCCATATAGGACTACAATAAGGGGAATTGCTGGTTTGAATAAGACAATCGGTATCATGAATTGGTAAATTGAAAATATTGGATGTCATCATATTTACGGTAGATCCTGTATCTATTAAACATTTTAAATTTTTGCCTTTATAAGTGATAACTATGTATTGTTGGTTTCCGAGGCTGGCAGCTGAAAATTTTCGGCTTTCTCGATTTCTATTTCATTTGGTTGTTCTATCTCATGTTCGGTTGTGGCTGTCTGTGTGTATGTGTAATCTGAGTTTTGTGGGTAAAGTTGTTCTTGGTAATATTGAGAATAGTGTTCGGGAAAAGAAGCTAATTGATTATAATATTCTTGCTGCATGTAATCGTGATAATTTATTTCTTCTTGGTTTCTAGTCTCTTCGTCTATGCTCATTTTGCTTTGTTGGCTTTCTGCAGGTCTAATACGTTTTGTTGGTTGGTTAGGTATGCCAGGACGATTGAAAGGGGTTTGTTGTGGAGTTACTTGCCCGAAGCGATTAATGTCAAATTGGTTCTGTCTAAGAAATGGTCTGACCGAATTAGGTGTTGGTTGTATTGGTCGAGGTGAATAATTATTAGGTGGAATATTGTTATGGTTAGTATAATTTGGTGTTGGTGGAAGATATGGTTGTTGAAAATAGGGTCGATATGGGACATAGCAATGGTTTGGTTGAAGAAATGTGGGAAACTTTTGGATATTGGGATTGGGATTTGATGGCTTGAAGTTTTTATCTTGTTTTACTTTGTTTTTATTTGGGATTGGAAAGGGTTCATCATAAAGGTTTTTTTCTTGTAATATGTTTATTAAAGATCTTAAATCGGAAATTTCACAATTTATTATCCGGATGCAAATGTGTGTGGGTAGTTTTTGGATTAAGTTTTCAATACTAGTTTTAATTAACCGTGCATACAATATTTTTTCGTCTAAATTGTTTTCTAATTCTAACTTACTCGCCAATGTCTGTCTACGGTGTTCTGCTTCTTCCAGAAAAGCTTTTACGTTGCCTTTGAATGGGGTATTTCTGAATTCCTCCAATAATACGTGGTTCTGGGTTTGTGTTTTGTAGTTCAAAATTAGTTGTTTTCGAAGATCCGTCCATGTTGTTAAATTGTTTCTGCCAAGTGATAGCATAACTTCACTGCTGATGCAGCTTTCCACAACTCCAAAGAGTATTGACCTCTGCCTTGCATCATTGGTGGTGTAGAGTGCCAATATGTAGTCGATCCGGCTAACGAACGTGTACAGGCTGTTCTTATCTCCAGTGAACTTCTCAACATTTTTAAGCTGGTTGATCACTTGTGACATGTTGGCATCGGAAAGGGGTGCTGTTGCGTCTCCTTCCATTTTGATTATTTAGTTTGTTACAGTTTAAAGTATATAGTTTTTATTTTAGTTTTCGTTTTATTGTAAGTTTCTTTTTGTTTAATTATATTCACTTAATTTGTATTCACTTAATTTATTGATTGTTCAGTTTGTTGCGCGGATAGCACTTTCGAATGTTTTTGAGATAACCAGAATCTTCTGGAATTATGTCCTCTTCGAATTCTATCGCGTCTTCTTGAATTATTTTCAAGTTGTTATTTGCACAATCACAATCTGCGGCTTTGGCAATTTGCGAATTTCGGTTTACACGTCACTGTCGAGGTTTTATTTTTTTTTTTTTTTTTTTTTTTTTAAACTTGGCGTGATATTGACCGTCGCGTGGGTTGCCTTTGCGTTAGTTGTTTAGCGGATGGCAGTAAACGGGACAAAAAGAATTAATAACTTAGTTATTGCATCAGATGATCCACAATTTATTGTCATCCTACCGGCTGCGCCAATTAAATATATGTTATTAGTCGAATAAATGCCGCGACATATGCTAACAGCAACGCTAATGTAAATTAAAAGACGAAGTCAAAGTTAGATCATGACAACTTGCTTTATTGAACAATAGCTTAAGACTAACAATTGTGTGTTTATTGAATAATGAAGTGAACTCTAACAGAATGTTTGCAACTTTCTTAATGATACATGTTGCTGAAAAGAAATGTTTATATGTGGGTGATACATGTTGCTGAGAACGAATTTATGCTGATTGTGCTTTTGTTTCGATCGCTGCCGATCGTAAGGAGAAGCGTTGGTTTGGCCGCTCTCTGTTTACAATTACCAAGCTTGGGAATGTTTACATTAGTATATTTCCATCGATGCGATCGATGGGGGAGAAGCGTCGGCTTGGCTGCTCTTTGTTTATAATTGCCAAGTTTGGGAATATTTACATTAATTATTCGGCTATGGGAACAGCGTTTGGATATTGTGGACGTAATCACTATGATTATGTCACTATATATATATATGTATATGTGTGCGCAATGTGTATGTGAAGAAAAAAACAAAAAAAAAAACAAAAACAAAAAAAAAAGCTTCAAAGACAAATTTGAACAAAGTGAACGTGCTGCATAAAACTGCAGGTACACAAAAAAAAAAAAAAACTTTAAATGCTTAGTGGTTAAATAAATTCTCGATTTAATAGACAATAATGAATATTATACCTATATAGAATTATATATATATATAATACACAAAAAAAAAAAAAAAAAAAATCGAAAAGCATGATACCATAATTCACCACTAAAACAATAATAATTCATTCAAATAATACTCAATAGTACACACATCCTCCATACAGCAGCAGCAGCAGTCACCAAAAGAAAGGCCTTTCAGCGGTGGACATACAACAAAAAGAACTGTGAGTGCTAAATTAACCCTTGTCTTCCCCTCCCTATCATGTCCCCAAAATGTATAACGAAATAAGACTAAATAAATAAATAAAGAAAAAAAAAAAACAAGTAAGAAAACTCTAGTCGAGACTGCTCGACTACGAGATCCCCTGATCCCTTCAAGCAACAGCCATTTCAATCATTTTTAGCGTCTCTCTGCTTACACAAACACACACATACACACGCAAACACACATACATAGACACCCATAGGCGCGCACGCATGGGCCGCAGTGTGGGCTTACTATGGGAACTTAATTGTTTAATAACTTTTTTTCTGGACGTATGTTCTCTATGAAATTTTCAGATTGTGGTTTTATCATTATTATGCGTATAATTGCCAAAGCTCAAGTCTCTAGTATTTGAAATACGCCTTTTACAAACTTATGGGTGAGGGGGTGGATATATGGGTGGGGGGTGAAATTGAACAAAAATCGAAATTCTATAACGTACATATAAATCTACATTTAAAATTTGGATACTCTAGCTCTAAAGATGTAGGAGATATAATTTTATAACTGCATTTCGATAAGGTTTTTGATCGATAAAAAATAACGGGATGAGTTATCGATTTTTAGTGATAAACTCGATATCCGCGTGCTATATACGAGCATTTTAAAAAAAGTTGAAGTCTCTAGCTTCTATATCTTCGGAAATCTACGCGTTCAAACATACGGACAGACGGACAGACGGACGGACGGACAGACGGACAGACGGACAGACAGACGGACAGGGCTAAATCGACTCAGTTCGTCGCCCTGATCAAGAATATATATACTTTATGGGGTCTGCCACGCCTCCTTCTGCCTGTTACATACATTTCAACAAAAACATTATACCCTGATTTCCCATTTTCAATGGGTTCAGGGTATAAAATTTGAAAATCTATCGATATTAAGTATTGGCAACACTAAAAACTATAATGCCGATTATTGAGATGTCTGGCAACCTTACACTTACATATAAGCGAGAGTCGAGTTTAAGCACGCGTAACGGAGTGTCGCGCATACATATTATTTTTCTATGAATAAACGTTAATATAATTACAAACATATCTACTGTAAACTTTTAGTATGGGCAGTGAAATTTACAACAGGTTATGGGCCCAGGTCGCTGAAACAGATTATTAAAAGTATACAGTTGCTAATGTGGTGTGTCCAGCTAATTCTTATTGTGTGTCAATAAATTAGTACAAAAATAGCAAATAATAATATGTACTCAATCGACAAGTTAGACGAAAAAAACTATGACGTTTGGTGTGTCCAGATGCGTAGTGTTCTGGTTCATTCCGAAGTATGGAAAATTACAAGTGGTGTGGAATTAAAACCAGAAGAGGACAACGGTAATTGGATAAAGAAAGACGAAAAAGCGTTAGCATCAATTACATTGTCAGTGAAACCAAATCAATTAAATTACATAAAAAATTGCCAAACATCGGCAGAAGCATGGCAAAGACTAAAAGAAATTCATGAACCAAGTGGACCGGCGCGTAAAGTGTCTTTATATAAAACATTGTTAGGTCTCCGTTTGTCGGAAGGCGCAAATGTAGTTCTATATGTGAACGAGTTTGAAAGTGTAATAGACAAATTAAAAGAAGTCGGAGTTTCATTAGGTGATGAAATTATTGTCATTATTTTGTTGTCTAGTTTGCCAAAATCCTACGAGAATTTTGTAATTGCAATGGAAATTCGCGATGAGCTGCCGAATTTCACCATAATGCGCAATAAACTATTAGAAGAGGCAGATCGCAGAAATCAAACGAAAAGCGAATGCAGTGAACAGCAAGCATACATGATAAAGAACAAGACAAACCGCGATAAAGAAGGAAAACGAAACAACAACGACGGTAAATGCTTTGTGTGTGGCAAGCGCGGACATTATGCAGCGAGTTGTCGGCAAAATAAATTTAAAGACAAACAACGGAAAGAAGAGGAGACAATAAAGCAAGAAAAACGAAATAAAAACGAACAATCGTTTGTGTGTGTGTCACCGAATATTGCTCTTTTTTCATCGAATCAAAGTGTGAATTGTGACGTATGGTGCGTAGACAGTGGCGCACCTCTCAATGTGTAACAATCGCGCCTATTTCACCAATACACAGAAATACACGAAAAGGTGTTAGTTGCAGGAGATCAATCGTTAAACGCAATAGGCATCGGTACAGTGCATATTAAAACCAAAAATTCAAGTTTCAACCTAAAAAATGTTCTGCATGTACCAGACTTACAAGTTAATTTTTTCTCAGTTGGAAAAGGTACGGAAAACGGTTTACAAATAAACTTCAATAGTAAATGTGCGATAGTAAAAATAAAAACCGATAACGAATTGATTGCTATTGCAAAAAGAGACAAAGGGTTATATTATTTTGAAAATATAGTCGAGTGCGTTAATATGACGTGTGTCGAAAACGTAATCAAATGGCACAACAGATTCGGTCATCTGAATATACAAAGTTTACACAGACTTGCATCGAATGAAATGGTACAAGGCTAGATAAAATACAACCAATATCGAACATTACGTGTGTGTCATGTATGAAAAGTAAAATCTGTTCTCAACCGTTCAATGAAGCAGATTATCGAGCAAAGAACTTTTTAGAAATTGTACACTCAGATGTTTGCGGGCCTTTTAACACAAATTCGATTGGTGGTTCAAAATATTTCTTGACATTTATCGACGATAAATCTAGATATGCTACGGTCATATTTATGCAAAATAAAAGTGAAGTTTTTGAACATTTTAAAAAATACAAACAATACGTTGAGAAACAAACAGGCGCTAAAATAAAAGTAATTAGAAGTGACAATGGTGGTGAATACGTAAATAAAGAGTTTGACCAATACTTACAAAGTCAAGGCATAGAACGGCAACTTACAGTAACCCACACGCCCCAACAAAATGGTGTGGCCGAACGTTTTAATAGAACACTGGTAGAAATGGCACGTTCTATGTTATTGCACGCAGGTCTCGAAGAAAAGTTTTGGGCTGAAGCATGTGCATGTGCTCTTTATATACGGAATCGTTCTACAACAAGAGCCTTAGAAGATGCAACCCCTTTTGAAATCTGGTTTCAAAGGAAACCTACAGTTAAGCATTTCAGAACATTTGGTTGTTTAGCAGTTGGCCTGGATAAGACGCAAAAACAGAAGTTTAGAGCTAAAGGAAGAGAATATATCTTTGTTGGTTATAGTACGGCAACGAAAGGTTACAGGTTATATGATATAGATCAGCACAAGGTGGTTATCAAGCGAGATGTAAAATTCCAAGAGTGGATGTTTATGGAAAACAAAAATAGAGCTGATTTTTCTGACATGATCTACAAAAATAATTGTCAAGCTGATAAAGAATCGCAAAACGTAAGTGCAGATAAAACAATCAATACTAATTGTTCTGCAAGTCCTCAGATAGATTACGAAGATGCTGAAGCGGAACCTAATCACATGGAAAATATACCGGAATCCAGCAATGACGAGGAGCAATTGCCTAAATATGGTCCAGGTAGACCACGCATCGTCCGAACAGGTGCCCCCGGCAGACCGGCAAAGCAGAAAAACAGACTCAATGTGATACAGACAACAGAAGAGGTTAAAGTTCCTGAAAACGTTACAGCAGCTATTAATGATACGCATTCGAGCAAATGGAAGGAAGCTATGCAGCTGGAGTTCAACTCGCTCGTGGCTAACAATACTTGGTCTTTGGTAGATTTACCAGCTAATAAGAAAACTATCGGAAACAAATGGGTTTTTAGCTTGAAGAGAGATGCAGAAGGAAACATTGAACGATACAAAGCAAGACTCGTCGCAAAAGGTTGCAGTCAACAGTATGGAGTTAATTATGAAGAAACTTACTCACCCGTCGTACGTTATGCAACAATACGTATGGTTTTTGCACTTGCAGCCGAGCTTCAATTATACATGCACCAAATGGATATATGCACAGCATATTTAAACGGCGAATTAAGCGACGAAATATATATGGTTCAACCGGAGATGTTTATCAATAAAAGGCATCCCAATAAAGTAGCAAAACTAAATAAAGCTATTTACGGATTGAAACAATCTGGTCGAGAGTGGAACGTCAAACTGGATAATGCATTGAAGAAATTTGGGTTCATTTCATGCAGTAGCGAGCCTTGTTTATACACGAAACTGATGGACAACAATGTAAACATCATTGCAGTTTACGTCGATGATATATTAATTGCAAGTAAAAACAAAGCGGACTTGGAAGCTATCAAACAATATATCGGAAAACAGTTCAAATCTGTAGACAAAGGCGAAGTCAAAAATTTTCTGGGTTTTTCGATAGAGCGTACTGAAGAGACTGGAGATGTGTTTGTGTGTCAAACAAATTATATTGATAAATTACTCAATCAGTACAATATGCAAAGCTGTAAGTCAGCCGCTACACCGTTGGATGCGGGATATCAAATTAATCCATCCGACGAATCTAAGAAAGTTGATGCTACAAAATACCAGACTTTAATTGGAAGTTTGATGTATTTGGCAATATCTACACGCCCGGACATATTGCATTCAGTATGCAAATTGTCACAGATGAACAAAAATCCAAATAGCACTCATGAGGCAGGAGCTAAACATATATTACGATACCTATCTAGCACAAAGAATATGAAAATACATTACTACAAAACTGGCAAATCAATAGAAGGCTATACAGATGCAGATTGGGGTGGTAACATAATTGATCGCAAATCTTTTACAGGTTTCATCTTCTTCTTGGCAGGAGCAGCTTTTTCTTGGGAATCACATAAACAAACAACTGTGGCATTAAGCAGCACTGAAGCCGAGTATATGGCGTTGGCAGCAGCAGCAAAAGAGGCGGTGTATCTAAGACGACTTGTTAATGAAATTGGATGTTTTTCTACAGATCTTCCAATATGTGTCTATGGTGATAATATAAGTGCACAACAACTAGCCAAAAATCATATGTATCATGCAAGAAGCAAGCATATCGACATAAGATACCATTTTATAAGAGAGTTAGTAGAAACTAAAGAAATTGCTTTAAAATACATTGATACATCTAATATGATAGCAGATATTTGTACTAAGAATTTAAGTAAACAAAAACATGTAAAGTTGTTAGGCATGACAGGTTTGAAAATATTGAAAAATTGACATGTAATTTGAAGAAAAGTTTTTGTGTTGAGAAGAGGTGTTGAAAATCTATCGATATTAAGTATTGGCAACACTAAAAACTATAATGCCGATTATTGAGATGTCTGGCAACCTTACACTTACATATAAGCGAGAGTCGAGTTTAAGCACGCGTAACGGAGTGTCGCGCATACATATTATTTTTCTATGAATAAACGTTAATATAATTACAAACATATCTACTGTAAACTTTTAGTATGGGCAGTGAAATTTACAACATAAAAATGAAGAAAAAAAAAAGAAAAAAAAGAAAACAAGTAAGAAAACTCTAGTCGAGAGTGCTCGACTACGAGATCCCCTGAACCCTTCAAGCAACAGCCATTTCAATCATTTTAGCGTCTCTCTGCTTACACAAACACACACATACACACGCAAACACACATACATAGACACCCATAGGCGCGCACGCATGGGCTGCATTGTGGGCTTACTATGGGAACTTAATTGTTTAATAACTTTTTTTCTGGACGTACGTTCTCTTTCAGATTGTGGTTTTATCACTACTATGCGTATAATTGCCAAAGCTCAAGTCTCTAGTATTTGAAATACGCCTTTTACAAACTTATGGGTGGGGGGGTGGACATATGGGTGGGGGGTGAAATTGAACAAAAATCAAAATTCTATAACGTACATATCAATCTACATTTAAAATTTGGATACTCTAGCTCTAAAGATGTAGGAGATATAATTTTATAACTGCATTTCGATAAGGTTTTTGATCGATAAAAAAATAACGGGATGAGTTATCGATTTTTAGTGATAAACTCGATATCCGCGTGCTATATACGAGCATTTAAAAAAAAAGTTGAAGTCTCTAGCTTCTATATCTTCTGAAATCGACGCGTTCAAACATACGGACAGACGGACAGACGGACGGACGGACAGACGGACAGACGGACAGACAGACGGACAGGGCTAAATCGACTCAGTTCGTCGCCCTGATCAAGAATATATATACTTTATGGGGTCTGCCACGCCTCCTTCTGCCTGTTACATACATTTCAACAAAAACATTATACCCTGATTTCCCATTTTCAATGGGTTCAGGGTATAAAAAAAAAAAGAAGATAAAAATTTTGAATAAAGAATGAAATACAAACTATGAAATAAAAACTATGAAATAAAAGCTATGAATTAAAGCTAAATTTTTAAATTAATATATGTTAACTAATACTCCCCAAATGTCTAAAATATGATTTAAACATTTTTTAATATTTTATTGTAATATTATCTACCAAACACATGCACCTACATATATATAAATTCAAGAACATGAAGCGACAGTAATTAAGAGTAAATGAAAATGTAATAGTTAGAGTAATTTAAAGAATAAATGTATCTTTTAGAATTTTTTTGAGTTTCCTTAATAAATTAACATGGTAGGCTAGGAGTATAGCTTGGTATAGAAGAGAGTCGAGGCAATCTTTATTAGGGGATCTTCATAAACAATTTAAAGCTGAAGATCATGGTTGGGTTTGGGTAAAGACAGCGAGAAGCCAACACCACCTCGGCTTCCGCGTCCTTCTAACTGTCCGTGTTTGTTTCGTTTTTTTCTTGTTGTCCGAATGTTTGTTTTGTACAGGAATCCTAAAAATTTTAGAGTTTGTGTGTATTGGTAATGGCAAAGCCCACCCCCTCACCGACAGAGCTAAGGGAACCAGAGGATTCCGCCCGCCACTACCCGATCCACGTCTTGTGTATGTTGATGTATGTTGATGTATGTATGTATGTATGTATGTATACATGTATGTGCATAGCTATATGTGTATATATGTATATATGTATATATGTAATATATGCGAATGCACGAAAATCGCTTTCATACTCGAGTACGTACATTACATAGATTTTATGGCGCCCAACGGGGGGCCTGAAATTCGAAGAGAGAAGTTAACGCCCGCTGCATTCATACATAAGATCGATACGTCACATAAATT
Source organism: Drosophila mulleri (assembly GCA_035047565.1). Taxonomy (NCBI): domain Eukaryota; kingdom Metazoa; phylum Arthropoda; class Insecta; order Diptera; family Drosophilidae; genus Drosophila; species Drosophila mulleri. The sequence goes on along the minus strand of JAWNPK010000074.1, from coordinate 45,009 downwards.
TTATGGCGCCCAACGTGGGGCACTGTGAGTTGATACGCTTTCAGTGAACCAAAATTTTTCTTGTATGGCCACTTCTTCTGTATGGAGTTGTAGTCATACAAAACACCCCCTTTTGTGAGAATATTAGTTGTCTCAGTAGCCTGTATTGCTGAAATAGACTTAGACTTGGTTGGTCTAGCTATCGCAACAGCGACTGCTGAGAGGAATAGATTTGTTTTCATAGGTACTACAAAGCTGCTGGATTCAAGCCTGGATCGCAGACCGAGACACCTTGAAGAATCTTTCAACTTTAAATAAATTAAAGCATCTCTGCTTTGGAAAAGAACATCTTCCCTCACAATTGTAGCTCGTCTTTGTTTGCTGTGGATGAAGCCACAATTCAATCTAGTTCTAGAAAAACTTCTCTAAATAATTCCAGAATATTGTGTATTCGGCTAGGATACCAATACTGATTATCCCTGGAGGGTATTCTTTACTTAAATGAAGAATGGTAGAAGCCTTAAGCAATGCTAGTTGTGTGTTGATAAGTTGTTGTCGTTGCGTCTTTAAGTGTACTATTGTCTGGAACTCGGAGATATGCTGCCTGTGCATTCCCTTGCCGAATAGTATAGTTTTTGATGGTAGCGATAGTCAATTTGTAAATACCTGCTAGATTTAGTTTCAATAGCCCAAAATGAAACAATTCGGAACAGTTAGAACTAATAAGAATGCCTCGATTTTCTCTCTCTATGCCATTAATAGTCAAGCTTAACAACACTTTTTTTATATATATATTATAAATACACCGCCGCACGTCGCACCTGTAGGTAGTACAGAAAATAAATGCGCACTATGTGCGACAGAAATGGATGATACATATCCTTGTTATTTGTTAGCGTGTCAGCATATTTTTCATAAAAACTGCGTAGAAGCGTGGTTAACAGAAAATACCGTCTGTTATACTTGCCAGACACCAATAGATAAACAGCAAATGAAGCTAGTAGTAGGCAACTGCTCACCCTCTCGGAGGCACGAGACAGCCCCACCACCAGCACCAGTAACTCGTCGAGTTACAACTAGAAATCTTGCCAGAACTTTAGCATTAGCTGAGGCCAACAATACAGCAAATGTACGTGAAGCTGCTTCGTTGAATGCTAGTGGCGCACAGTCATCAGCTTTAGATGCGAATCAAAGCCCGAGTCAGGCTGAAGCTGCGCGACCCAGAACTACTAGGGGACGACCTAGAGCAACTCCCATTCCGTGGCGCGAATCCTCAAAGATCGCAGCAACCGGACTACAATGTTATTCAGAACATGATTGAAGAAACAGTCACTAGGGTCATGTCCTCGTTAGCCATAAACAATCGCCCTTCGCCAATCGAACCATTGCCGGTAGCGAACAGTCGCGAGTCCCCATCAATAGGCTCTTGCTCCTTGAATAGTCGAAGGATCGTTGACATTATGCAAAAGTGGGGAGTTCAATTTGATGGTTCATCAGATGGATTAGGGGTTAATGAATTTATCTATCGCGTTAAATCGCTAACAGATGAGACCTTAGATAGTGATTTCACAGGCATGTGCAAGAATATGCATGTGTTATTTACTGGAAAGGCTCGATCATGGTATTGGAGATACCACAAACAAGTTGATCATATTATTTGGTCTGACCTCTGTGCATCCCTTCGTCAACAGTACGATGATTATCGGTCAAGCTTTATGAAGATGGAGATGATCAGAGCTCGAAAGCAAAAACCAGGAGAGTCTTTTTCAACTTTTCATGAATCTGTAGCCTGTCTTATAGATAAATCTTCACTCAAGGTAGCAGAAGAAGAATTAATGGAAATTTTAAAGAATAACTTACTCCCCGAAATACGCGAGAAGCTATTATATCAGCCAGTTCACTCGGTAGGACACTTACGCCGTTTAGTACAAATGAGCGAAAACTTAGCGTATGAGACTAGCTGTCGCTTTAATCAGGCCAAGCCAGTAGTACAGCGTAGGCATGTTTATGCTGTCGAAGAAATAGCTGATGATGTAGAAGGCGATTCACTAGATACAGAGCTTGCAGCTATACGCGCCTCTCATCAAAAACTTCGTTGCTGGAATTGCGAAGAAATAGGCCATATCTGGGAAAACTGTCTATCTGAACGTCGCATTTTCTGCTACGGTTGTGGACAGCCCAATGTATATAAGCCACAGTGCAAAGTCTGCCTACAGAGACAGTCGGAAAACCGGCAGAAGGCATCCGTCAACAGCCGGATGCCCACGAAAATGTAGAACCCAAAAGCACAGATACAGATACACCCGAGTTGCAAAACTTGCACTCGAATACGTCTGCAATTCGTTTTCGTCCCTACGAAGAACGCTTACAAAATTATGTAGAGGTTCGAAATCGAATATTTCAAGATAACCCGCCTGCTATTAGCAAGCGAACTCAAAGATTAAGGACATATTATACCGAGGTAGAGAAAAACCGAAATTTGCAAATATCTACGATTTTCAATAATGCAACCGACCTATTTTTTTTTTAATAACCAATTTGTTTTTAACCGAACCAAATATAATTTTAATAGGTCCAAATAACCACCCCAAATTTTTCGAAGTTGTCAGAGTTTAAGCCCATAAAATCGAAAGCAAAAACAGCCGGAGGAGAAAGTCAAGCTATTATTGGATATTTAGACGTAGAACTGACATATAACTCTGTCACCAAGCCAATGACATTATATATTATTCCCAGCATAAAGCAGAATCTCATTTTAGGACATGATTTCTGGAAATCCTTTCGCCTTGCACCAAACATTATTAATGCGATAGAGATATCTGATACAAGCAAGCATGATTCCCACGCACAGTCATATCCTTTAACGAAGACAGAGATTCAACAACTAGAGCTGGTAAAAGGATTATTTCCAAATGCGTCTCATAGTTTGGGGCGTACAACACTTATAGAGCACCACATAGATATTGGAGACGCAAAGCCAGTGAAACAAAGATTCTATCCAGTCAGTCCCGCTGTAGAAAAGCTGTTATATCAAGAAATTGATCGAATGCTTCAGTTGGATGTGATTGAACCTTCTGTTAGCCCTTGGAGTTCACCTATGCGCCTCGTAGTAAAACCTAATAAAGTTCGCTTATGTTTAGATGCTCGCAGACTCAATGATGCTACTAAAAAGGAGCGTACCCTTTCCCCACCATTGATGGAATATTTTCCCGTTTACCTAAAGCTAATCTTATTTCAAAATTAGATTTAAAGGATGCTTTTTGGCAAATTAAACTCACTGAGGAGTCTAAGCATTTGACTGCATTCACAGTCCCAGGCCGCCCTTTATACCAGTTTAAAGTTATGCCCTTTGGTTTATGCAATGCCCCCTCCACAATGTGTCGTTTAATGGACCAGCTTATTCCACCAGATCTGAGGCATTGTGTGTTTGGATACCTGGATGACCTTTGTGTCGTTTCAGAAGATTTTCCATCTCATTTATCAATTTTAGTCCGTCTAGCAGATCAATTTCGAAAAGCGAATCTAACTCTGAACATAGATAAAAGTCACTTTTGCGTTACAAGCATTAATTATTTAGGCTATGTAATTGGAAGTGGAGGTATTAGCCCTGATCAATCCAAAGTATCTTGTATAATTAATTGGCCACCGCCCAAGAACTTAAAGCAAGTTCGTGGATTTCTAGGAGTGTGCGGGTGGTACAGACGATTTATACATAACTTCGCAGATCTTACTTGTCCAATTACCGACGTACTCTCAACAAGGTCAAAATTTGTATGGCCTCCCGAAGCACAAATGGCTATGGATAAGTTAAAGAAAGTATTGACTACTGCTCCCATTTTAACAAATCCAGATTTTAGCAAAAAATTTTATTTACATTGCGATGCCAGCGATTTTGGTATTGGTGCCGTGCTTGTGCAACTCTCAGATACAAATGATGAAAAGCCAATCGCATTTATGTCAAAGAAATTAAATCGCTCTCAACGCAATTATAGTGTTACCGAGCGCGAGTGTCTCGCAGTGATACTCGCAATTGAGAAGTTTCGATGCTATTTAGAACTGCAAGAATTCGAAGTGGTTACCGATCATTCTAGCTTGCTTTGGCTTATGCGGCAGCAGAATATCTCTGGTAGACTAGCTCGCTGGATTTTCCGTTTACAGCAGTTTAAATTTACTTTTAGCCATCGAAAAGGCAAAGACCATGTAGTCCCAGATGCATTATCTCGATTAAGCGAAAATGAAATATTAGAACTTGATATGAACCCGATTATAGACCTCACATCAAATGCTTTTTCAGAAGATTCTTATTTAGAGCTCATAAAGAAATATTCCGAGCAAAAGTCTCGATTTCCCGATCTGAAATTGGTTGGAAACTTTTTATATGTTCGTACCGAACATGCAAATGGTCAGCAAGAACAAGAAAAACTATCTTGGAAGCTATGGGTCCCCGAGAGCCTTCGAGCAAGTGCCCTTAAACAAGCCCATAATAGTTGTACTTCAGCCCATGCCGGAATGCAAAAGACCATAGAAAAACTACGTAGGCATCTCTTTTGGCCAGGTCTAGCAAAAGATGTGAGAGAGTACATTCGTTCATGCGATACTTGTAAAGAAAGCAAAGCCCCTAATTATACATTGAAACCCCCAATGGGTGATCATATCCCTTCATATAGGCCGTTTCAAAGACTTTACATTGACCTTCTTGGACCATATCCTCGTAGTAAACAAGGTCATATAGGGTTGCTTATAGTTTTGGACCATTTTAGCAAATACCATTGGCTATGTCCATTAAAGAAGTTCACGTCTGCAAAGATTCAAGAGTATCTGCTAAAGCACATATTTCATAGTTTTGGGGTCCCTGAAACAATCGTTAGTGATAATGGCACTCAATTCAAGTCGAAAGAATTTAACGCCTTTTTGACGGAATTAGGCATCAAACACGTATACACCGCTCTTTACTCACCACAGAGTAATGCGGCCGAACGTGTAAACCGATCTTTGTTAGCAGCGATTCGTTCATACTTGCAGAACGATCAAACTGAATGGGATGTTCATCTCACGAGCATTTCATGTGCGTTACGTTCAGGACTGCATCAATCGCTAAACTGTTCGCCATACCGAGCCCTTTTTGGACTCGATATGATAACACACGGAGCGGACTATAAATTATTAAAAGATTTGCATTTGCTCCAAGAGCCAATAATCCCGATCTCTAGATCCGACAATCTGGCTCTATTGAGACACGATATTCAGATCAATATTCGTCGAGCCTACGAACGAAACGCAGGCCAATATAATCTCAGAGCTAAATCGGTTACTTTCAAAGAAGGACAAGAAGTCTTTAGAAGAAATTTTGCTTTGAGTAAATTTTCGCAAAATATTAATGCCAAACTAGGACCACAATTTCTAAAATGCCGAGTCAAGAAAAAGTTAGGAAATTGTTACTATCTGCTTGAGAACCTGCAAGGCCAAGAAGTAGGTACTTACCATGCCAAAGATATTAGAAGCTGATTCCCGCTAATATACTGTCTAACGGGGTATATTATCGGGTGGTGTAATGGTTGCGAATCTCTAAGATTGCAAATTGCAGCGCATATCGTTTGCGACAACATTGCCGCCTGCGCTGCAATGCAAGAGAGAGAGAGAGAGAGAGAGAGCGGAGCTTTAGCGATCGAGCTTTCGCTAAGCTTACGCTTTGCTCGCTCGTCGGAGACAGTGGGAGAAATACGCTCACTAGCATTCCGCTGTCCGAAGCTTCGCTGAGAGCGAAACATTGAAACCAAGAACACTGGAATGTGGGCGTATAAAAAGCGGCCACATTGCCAGCTCCATCTTTTTCCGGCCCACATTTTCAATAAGATACCTTCAGCGTGGAGTTCTATCCAGCTAAAATTTTTGTTAATATATATATATATATATATATATATATATATATATATATATATATATATATATATATATATATATATATATATATATATATCTTTATATATATATTTAACAAAAAAGAAACATACACAAAAGATTATTGCCCTCCACAAAAGATTGAAATTTTATGAATTTGGCCCACCGTGACCAGCTGAGCTGGTCAGTCATTGACTTTGGTGCGCGCAGCCGCACGCATTTTTTATTCGTGGGAAACAACAAGTTTGCAAGCAGGCAACAAAAGGTATTTTGATCAAAATTAATATAAATTAAAACTTAGTTTACAGAAACTAAGTCGTTTTTTTTGTATTTTACAGCCTTTAAAATAACCCTAACCTCTCGGCCACCAGAAGGCCACATGCACATATGCGCTGTGCAGAGGTTAGGGCTACATATTAAAATCGCCCCCGAATAAAAAGACCCAAAAAAAAAAAAATAGCCACCGAAAAATAGCAAAATGTATAGCAGATCGCAGAACGGCGAGGGATTATCGACGACAGATTAGTGAAAAAAAAAAAATATAAATATATTATATATATATATATATATGTGTGCGCAATGTGTATGTGAAGAAAAAAACCAAAAAAAAACAAGTAAGAAAGCTCTAGTCGAGACTGCTCGACTAGGAGATACCCTGAACCCTCCGTGCTGATGTCTCCAATCATTCTGCACACACATACATACACATGCATCCACCCCCACGCATAGGCCCGCGCTCTGCTAACTGCGCAGTAAGCAGCGACTGCGCTTGGGCTGCGCTGCAGTGTGGGCAATAGTATGAGAATTTATTTGTTTAATAATTTCATTTGTAGACGTACAATCTTAATGAAACTTTCAGAACGTAATCATTATGTGTAAATGTGTGTACATTCCAAAGCACAAGTCTCTAGTACTTGATATACGTTTTTTACAAATTTGGGGCGAAGGGGGCGTGGTATCCAAAATCTGTAAATTACAAAATGTGTGTGCCCATCAAATGTATATACACAGTAAATCTGAAGTTTCTAGGTCGAATAGTTTTCAAATAGGGCTGAAAAAACAATATAAATTTATCGATTATCCTCGATCGATAAAAAAGATATCGAATGAGTTATCGAAAAAATATGATAAACTCGTACTGCGTATGGTATACACGAGTATGCATACAAAATTTCAAGCTCTCTAGCTCCTTTAACTTCTGAGATCGACGCACTCATACGGACGGACGGACGGACGGACGGACGGACGGACGGACGGACGGACGGACAGACGGACAGACGGGGCTATATCGACTCAGCTCATCGTCCTGATCAAGAATATATATACTTTATGGGGTCTGCGATGATTCCTTCTGCCTGTTACATACTTTTCACAAAACCATTATACCCTGATTTCCCATTTTCAATGGGTTCAGGGTATAAAAAGGACAAAAAAAAAAAAGCTTCAAAGACAAATTTGAACTAAGTGAACGTGCTGCATAAAACTGCAGGTACAAAAAAAAAAAAAAAACTTTAAATGCTTAGTGGTTAAATAAATTCTCCATTTAATAGACAATAATGAATATTATACCTATATAGAATTATATATATATATAATACATAAAAAAAAAAAAAAAAAAAAAAAACCGAAAAGCATGATACTATAATTCACCACCAAAACAATAATAATTCATTCAAATAATACACAATAGTACACACATCCTCCATACAGCAGCAGCAGCAGTCACCAAAAGAAAGGCCTTTCAGCGGTGGACATACAACAAAAAGAACTGTGAGTGCTAAATTAACCCTTGTCTTCCCCTCCCTATCATGTCCCCAAAATGTATAACGAAATAAGACTAAATAAATAAATAAAGAAAAAAAAAAGAAAAAAAAAGAAGAAAAAAATTTTGAATAAAGAATGAAATACAAACTATGAAATAAAAACTATGAAATAAAAGCTATGAATTAAAGCTAAATTTTTAAATTAATATATGTTAACTAATACTCCCCAAATGTCTAAAATATGATTTAAACATTTTTTAATATTTTATTGTAATATTATTTTATTATATTATTATGTTATTATTACTATATTGTTAACCTTTTTATTCATTTGTAAATTTATTTCATATTATGTAGTTTTTTTTTCATTTTTTTTTATACACGCAAACTAACTACCAAACACATGCACCTACATATATATAAATTCAAGAACATGAAGCGACAGTAATTAAGAGTAAATGAAAATGTAATAGTTAGGAGTAATTTAAAGAATAAATGTATCTATTAGAATTTTTTTGAGTTTCCTTAATAAAATTAACATGGTAGGCTAGGAGTATAGCTTGGTATAGAAGAGAGAGATCGAGGCAATCTTTATTAGGGGATCTTCATAAACAATTTAAAGCTGAAGATCATGGTTGGGTTTGGGTAAAGACAGCGAGAAGCCAACACCACCTCGGCTTCCGCGTCCTTCTAACTGTCCGTGTTTGTTTCGTTTTTTTCTTGTTGTCCGAATGTTTGTTTTGTACAGGAATCCTAAAAATTTTTAGAGTTTGTGTGTATTGGTGAAGGTATGGCAAAGCCCACCCCCTCACCGACAGAGCTAAGGGAACCAGAGGATTCCGCCCGCCACTACCCGATCCACGTCTTGTGTATGTTGATGTATGTTGATGTATGTATGTATGTATGTATGTATGTATACATGTATGTGCATAGCTATATGTGTATATATGTGTATATATGTGTATATATGTATATATGTAAACATGCGAATGCACGAAAATCGCTTTCATACTCGAGTACGTACATTACATAGATTTTATGGCGCCCAACGGGGGGCCTGAAATTCGAAGAGAGAAGTTAACGCCCTCTGCATTCATACATAAGATCGATACGTCACAATATACAGCGCGCACATCGAGTTTATCACCAAAAATCGATAACTCATCCCGTTATTTTTTTATCGATAAAAAACCTTATCGAAAGGCAGTTATAAAATTATATCTCCTACATTTTTAGAGCTAGAGTATCCAAATTTTAAATGTGGATTTATATTTACGTTATAGAATTTCGATTTTTCCTCAATTTCTGATTTATTTGCTTATTTTTTTCGATCCACTTATTCTTATGCTGAGCTCTACAGCCACTCATATCCATATTCACTTCCTGGATATGGGTCTATAAATACTCCTAAAGTTACTGCAGCCTCTCTGGCTGCAGCCATTAGGTCATTGAAATCATCTTTCTCTCCTGGTGCAGATAATATTCCTAGTTGTGTGATTAAAGAGGGCAGTGTTTCTCTTCTTAACCCTTTAAGCCCCTCGAGTGCCTCTAGGCACTTATTTTATTTTTAATTTTAAAAAAATAACTAAGAGCTTTTAGTTAACTTACAAATGGTAGGACTGTTAAAAATACTTGCCAAAATGCCCTGAAAAAGTTTTCAAGCTTTCGGACACAATAATCGGTATTTTTAATAAACATATGATCGAATAATATGTTATTTAGCGCCAAAAATTTCAGCTGCTGCATATTGTCTTTTGAAGTGTTGATAAAAGCGAATTTATAAAACCTATTGAACTCAATATTTTTTTCGTAAAAGGTAAGGTAATTTACTAAATAAATAAACTTTAAAATGTGCGAATATGTTGAAATTGTGCATAAATTGAGCATCGTAAAAGTGATAAGAGCCTTGAGGCACTCTTGGGGCTCCACGGCAAAATTTGTTGTCAGCAGCTATTTCACAAATGCTTGTACTTCTTGTATGATTTGTGTGTGCTTTTTATTTATTGTTTAAAATTGTTAATAGAGATTGAATAATGGCTTTGAGAGTTCGCTATAAATGGTCTGATTTGACGGATGAACAGCTGCTGGAGCTGTCCGAATCAGTCCCGTCGGATGTGGATATGTGGAGTATATCAAGTGGCAACGAGGATGAAGAAGATGAAGACCTAGCAGAGGCACTAAACACTGCAATAGAAGATGCCTCTACGGTATCCTTAATGTGCAGTAATCTTGAAAACATTGAAAATACTGTGCAGAACCATGAGTTTTCCCGAAAAGCTCCTAAAAGGCCTCGATCTCCATTGCCAGTTATTGAAGGAGCAACACATACAGCTTTACTATCTTTTGGTGGCTTTAATGGGCTTAGTAAGCAAGTTATTATTTGTCCTGTGTGATTCATTTGGATATGCATACAGATTCGAAATATATAGTGGCGCAGGTGATAATTCGATATCTCCTTGTTACCCTGATCTTGGTGCGTCAACTAACATTGTTGTTCGCTTGACAAAAACCGTTGAAAGCTTCAAACATCATATAATATATTTTGACAATTTTTACACACGCTGCCTTTGATGGTTTACCTTCGGGCAAGAGGGATTTACAGTTTGGGAACTGTTCGAGTAAATCGGATACCAAACTGCAAACTCCCAAACGAAATCAAGGAAAAGTCAAGAGGTTTTTCAGTTGAGTACGTGGGCTCCTCATATGTGAGTAGAAATTAGTAACGTACTGTGGAAAGACAACAAGGCCGTTCGATTGTTATTGACCTATGTGGGCGTTAAGCCGTTTGAGAGGTCACATACACAAGAAGGAACAGCAAAGACCTTTCGTTACGACAAAAAGTCGAAGCGCCATGTAGAAGTTGATTGTCCACAAATTATTAGAGAGTATAATGCCGCTCTGGGAACGACTGCGGCACACTTATTGACGTTCGCCTTACAGTTGCACATGAAGCTAATGGAACGCTGGGCGGGATTCTTATAGATGTCCAGCTCGACGCTGACCAGATAGCAGGCCTCCAGTGTGAGTGTAATGCGAGCTGCAGGCAGACCCCCCTCTCCCACTCTATATATATGCATATATATATATCTGTGGGGGGGGGGGGGTGGATCTGATGGATGGGCTTATGGGCCGATACCATATAAGAAGTAAAACTCACGATGCTGCAACCCGAATTTTCTATCATTTAGTAGATATGGCCATAACAAACGCCTACATCCTATACAGACGTATACAGAAGGAAACCATGAGCAACGAGAAATTGATTGAGGTTCCGGATTTTCGAGAGTCTATTGCAGCGCGTCTAGTGGGATATTAGTCAAAAGACTTGCCAGGTCGTCCACTCAAGAACAACAATTTACCTTCACCATCTTCAGCTTTGTCTGCGCGATCAACTCGGTCGCCATCACATACTATGCAGTCGCCAATTTCTCAGCGATCCTTGCAGCCACAACTCAAACAAGGTCAACAAGTAAGAAAGCTCTAGTCGAGACTGCTCGACTACGAGATCCCCTGAACCCTTCGAGCAATAGTTATTTCAATAATTTTTAGCGTCTCTTTGCTTATACAAATACACACATACACACGCAAACACACATACATAGACACACATAGGCGCGCACGCATGGGCAGCAGTGTGGGCTTACTATGGGAACTTAATTGTTTAATAACTTTTTTTGTGGACGTACGTTCTTCATGAAACTTTTAGATTGTGTTTATATCATTAATATGCGTGTATGTGCCGAAGCTCAACTCTCTAGTACTTGAAATACGCCTTTTACAAACTTATGGGTGAGGGGGGTGGATATAAGGGTGGGGGGTGAAATTGAACAAAAATCGAAATTCTATAACGTACATATCAAACTACATTTAAAATTTGGATACTCTAGCTCTAAAGATGTAGGAGATATAATTTTATAACTGCATTTCGATAAGGTTTTTGATCGATAAAAAAATAACGGGATGAGTTATCGATTTTTAGTGATAAACTCGATATTGCGCGCTGTATATACGGTCATTTTAAAAAAAAAGTTGAAGTCTCTAGCTTCTATATCTTCGGAAATCGACGCGTTCATACATACGGACGGACGGACGGACGGACGGACGGACGGACGGACGGACGGACGGACGGACGGACGGACAGACAGACGGACAGGGGTTAAATCGACTCAGTTCGTCGCCCTGATCAAGAATATATATACTTTGTGGGGTCTGCCACGCCTCCTTCTCCCTGTTACATACTTTTAACAAAACCATTATACCCTGATTTCCCATTTTCAATGGGTTCAGGGTATAAAAATCAAATCACCTAATAATTGACTTAAGGTGTGACCTGAATCATTTTCCAGAGTGGTTTGATCGCAATACTGGTAAACGATGGTGCAAACTAAATAAAATATATAATAATAATATATATACATATATAAATATATATAATAAATAAAATAAAACAGATATTAAAAAAAAAAAATCAATTTATTTGGAAACTACTTTTTTACCCTTTAAGCCCCAAGAGTGCCTTGAGGCTCTTATTTACATTTTCTCACCTTCCAAGTAAACGAAAGCTTCTACATTTTTTCTGAGTCCATATTTGAGCTCAGGAGCCCCTATTTACTTAAAAAAAATTATTCGACTTAATTTCTGCTTTTATTTTAGAAAGTAGTCTTAGAGGGTTAACTTGTCTTGGATACTTCTGTGTTCCCGTCAATTTGGAAGAATCTTTTATCATTCCCTTATATAAACAAGTAAGAAAGCTCTAGTCGAGACTGCTCGACTACGAGATCCCTGAACCCTTCGAGCAAAAGCCATTTGTATAATTTTAAACGTCTTTCTGCTTATACAAACACACACATAAACACGCAAACACATACATAGACACATAGGCGCGCACGCACTAACACGCATGGGCTGCAAAGGGCGTACTATGGAAACTTAATTGTTTAATAACTTTTTTTGTGGACGTACGTTCTTCATGAAACTTTTAGATTGTATTTATATCATTAATATGCGTGTATGTACCGAAGCTCAAGTCTCTAGTATTTAAAATACGTCTTTTACAAACTTAGGGGGTGAAATTCAACAAATATCGAAATTCTATAACGTACATATGAATCTACATTTAAAACTTGTACACTCTAGCTTTAAAGATGTAGGGGATATAATTTTATAACTGCATTTCGATAAGGTTTTTTATCGATAAAAAAAACACCGGGACGAGTTATCAATTTTTGGTGATAAACTCGATATCCGCGTGCTATATACGAGCATTTAAAAAAAAAGTTGAAGTCTCTAGCTCTTATATCTTCTGAAATCAACGCGTTCATACATACGGACGGACGGACTGACGGACAGGGCTAAATCGACTCAGTTCGTCGCCCTGATCAAGAATATATATACTTTGTGGGGTCTGCCACGCCTCCTTCTCCCTGTTTCATACTTTTAACAAAACCATTATACCCTGATTTCCCATTATCAATGGGTTCAGGGTATAACAAGTAAGAAAACTCTAGTCGAGACTGCTCGACTACGAGATCCCCTGAACCCTTCAAGCAACAGCCATTTCAATCATTTTTAGCGTCTCTCTGCTTACACAAACACACACATACACACGCAAACACACATACATAGACACCCATAGGCGCGCACGCATGGGCTGCAGTGTGGGCTTACTATGGGAACTTAATTGTTTAATAACTTTGTTTCTGGACGTTCGTTCTCCATGAAACTTTCAGATTGTGGTTTTATCATTACTATGCGTATAATTGCCAAAGCTCAAGTCTCTAGTATTTGAAATACGCCTTTTACAAACTTATGGGTGAGGGGGTGGATATAAAGGTGGGGGGTAAAATTGAACAAAAATCGAAATTCTTTAACATACATATCAATCTACATTTAAAATTTGGATACTCTAGCTCTAAAGATGTAGGAGATAAATTTTTTATAACTGCATTTCGATAAGGTTTTTGATCGATAAAAAAATAACGGGATGAGTTATCGATTTTTAGTGATAAACTCGATATCCGCGTGCTATATACGAGCATTTTAAAAAAGTTGAAGTCTCTAGCTTCTATATCTTCTGAAATCGACGCGTTCAAACATACGGACAGACGGACAGACAGACGGACAGGGCTAAATCGACTCAGTTCGTCGCCCTGATCAAGAATATATATACTTTGTGGGGTCTGCCACGCCTCCTTCTGCCTGTTACATACATTTCAACAAAAACATTATACCCTGATTTCCCATTTTCAATGGGTTCAGGGTATAAAAAATTCCGCCCCACGACGGGGTTTGAACTCTAAGCTCAATACATAAGACACACGCACTCAACCATATTAACTATTAGACCACCGATAGATGTGATAAAAAGTTGCATATATAATACTAAGGTAAAAGCTGAAAAAAGCGATTTCAATTTCCTGAATACAATATGTAAAGAATGCATAAGAAAAGTGCGTAAGCAATATGTAAAGAATGCATAAGAAAACTGCGTAAGCGTTAACCATTTCCAAGTGTTTAATTTAATTACTTCAAAGTCATTTCATATCATGTTAATTTGGTAAAAATATAAATATTTATTAAATTTGTTCATATAGCCGCTATTCAAAATTTTGATTAGCTTGAAAAAAAAAAAAAAAATAAATTTGAAAAAATATATATTACAAAACTCCCCTCCTTGCTCTGGTAACCGGAGGTGGATTTGAACCCAGGGTTTCTTGTCTCGAGTGCCTGACTTCCAATTAAAGCACCACACCGCCTCTTGGAGACTGCGTAGCAAAAGTGAAATATGTTCACTGCTGCAGCGCCATCTAGCAAATCTAAACTAAACTAACTGCTGAGAATTCTAACACTTCATGTCTAATGTGATTCTAGGAATATGCTAGAATATAGGAAAACTGCTGTGGCTGCTGCACGTGCGTTTGTTAATTGGCCAAATGTTTTGTTAATTTATTAACGTCGATTGATTTTAGCGAATTTAATGAAACTTTCAGCATATGCTCTACATATTCTATTGAATATTTTGCATTTTTAAAAAAATGCCAAATCATTCACAATTAGCTATACTGGCATCAGACCTTCACTGGGGATTCTTGCGAATTTGGAGCCGGTATCCAAAATATAACAAAAACCGAAATTGTATAAATTGCATTTAAATATATATTTAAAATTTGGAGACTCTAGCTCTAAAGGTGTATTAAGCCCCTTCAATGTTATGTTTTTTTTTTTTTTTTGTTCAAACATATTTTGTTTTTATTAGAAAATAAATATTTTATTGGGAAAGTGCGTGCTTTAATAAAGGGCACTTAATACTTTTCTTTTTCTTAATCGAACAATTTATAAGTTAAATTTATATTTTATAAGTTTAAATTTGTTTCTTCTTAAATAGCCCTCATAACATATACGCATATATGTATGTATAAACAGATACACATAAGTCTGCACGCATAGCATCAAGCATTCCAGCCTTTTTATACACGCGCTCAATTTTATGTGTGTATGTGTTTGTATGTACACATAAATGCGTACTCTAGCGTTTTCTAAGAATCTCAAATGCGACTGATTAGTTTTTGCATTGTTCTTGAAGTTTTCAACCGCTACTCTGGCTTTTCATAACAAGAATGTCATTTCGTTTTATTTACTGTTGATGAAACACAGTGGTGGCGCTGTCGACAGAGGCGCCGGTTTAATTCGTTTTAGTTATTTTGACAAACATGCTATTTGGCTTGGGTGCGAGTTCAAATCCCGCGGAATACTCTTTTTTGTAAATTTCAAATTTTTGTTATTTTAGCTTCTTTTATATTTTTTTAATTTTATAAAAATGTTTACTTCCGTGTTATAAATGCCTATTAAGCCTATTTGTACATACATGTACATTCATAGATGGCTCACTCATATGAATATCACAATTTGATACAACAAATGCGGATTGCCACGCCCCTAGTGGCCGTAGACGCATCATTTTTGGCCTGTTCTTAGAACGAGCTAACTGTAACGTACATGCAAAATTTGAATGCTTACGCTCCAAAAATGTGAAAGAAATGTGATTGAGGATGTTACCAGTAACTCAACTATCCAAATTTGAAGCATCTAGCTCTTAAACTGTAGGAGATATAAGCTTTTGAGGTTTGCCACGCCCCCTTTGGGCGGACATATATCCATCATAGCTCCTCCGCGTATATATACCAAATTTCAGGTCTCTAGCATCAATAGTGCCTAAAATATAGCAAAATTTGAAAAATCACTATATCTTCAGGTCCGATTTGCCACGCCCCTAGTGGGCGTAAACATAAAATTTCATCAGTCATTATAGAATCATAACATTAGCTCACGTGCAAAATTTCTAGCTTTATGACTTTCGGAGATACAGTTTTATCCGATTTGCCACGCCCCCAATGGGCGTAGATATATCCGCCATTTCAGCTTTCTAGCTCTTCAACTAATATGGTTTCTGGTATATCGGAAAATTCACCCACTAGAGAGTGGGCGGATCGGAAAAATTTTAACACTTTATAAATCGGAGTTATACACGAGTATGTGTTCCATTTTTCAATTTCAAGTCTCTAGCTTCAATAGCGGCGAAATGAACTGCGTTCATACGGACAGACGGACGGACGGGCAGCAAGACGGACATTGCACAAAACCAATATACTAATTCACTTCGTGAATGAGTATAAAAACAATCTTGGAATAGTTCGATTTAAATTGTTATAATCTCGCAATGAATTGTTAGTATTTGTTAAAAGTATCGTCTCGTCGAGTTCAGCTGCCAGCCACCGACTGCCCTTCGTCAGGCGGCGGCTTCTCTTCCTTTTCGTTTTCTAGGTCGACGTCGACGTCGTAGCAGCAGGGCGGCAACGGCCGCTGCCGCTGCCGAGACATGTTGGGAAGCAGAGGCGCCAAGTTGATGGTAGGGGAGAAGAGGAAGTGCTATGCATTGACTGGTGTTAACTCCTCCCCCTTAAGTATCTGCGTCCCGCAGATCAGACAACCTTCTGGGTGACCGGAGTGATGTGATTTGCCTGTGCAACACGAGGTTCCGTGTCACCGGTGCACCGGTGATCACTGCGGTGATTGTTGCAGGCGTTTGGCGGCGTGTGGTTCTGGGTAATACAACGTCAAGACTCGGATTTGCCCTGTGTTTAGTTCTCGAGCTTCATTTCTCGTCGCCTCGATGCTCGCTACAATTTCATCCAGTATTACCATGTGGATCAGGTTGAAACATCTATCCGCTCTCCATCCCTGCTCTGTGTCAACGTCGCTAGTGGTCCGCCATATTTGATATTAGGTATATTAATTAAGTTAATGGGATGCTGATGGTTATGCAGTGTGTTAGTAATACAATTTTCTTCTTAATACTAACAATTTTTACTTAAGTCTATATGGGATTGAAAAAACTAACATAGTGTAATTTTTATTAACTTTTGTGTGTGTTTCCGTGTGAGCGTGATGATACAGATAAGGACACAAAGTCCTCCGCTTGGCATAGCAAAGGAAGTATCATTTATCAAACTTAAGACATGTGGAAAACTTTCCGCTATGAAACCCGCATCTTCACTTTTTTACGTGTGATTTATGAAGAACCTTGCTTGATCTCGTCTTTATTGTGACCTTTTTGTCCTGTTCGACTATTTCCTTACTGAATCGCTTCTTGTCTTAATTTTTATTCTGTCTATTCTTTATGAACACCTCTTGTCCCGGTTGATAAGTAACCGGTGTTGTCCTATTCTTGTTTTTGTTATCATTCGAGATCTGTTGTTTACGCTGTAACAAACCTCGAATATCCTCATGCTCCTTTTGTTTTACTTCTAACATCTTTTCCAAATCTAAAGTCGTACCACGGTTGAAGAAGATATCCGTGGGTTTCCTCAGTGTAACAGAGTGAATAGAATTATTGTATCTATCGACCGAAATCGCGACAAGTTCATCGACCGTGCAGGTCGGATATTCCTGCCTGAGACAACGGTATATTTCTAAGAATGTGGAATGAAACCTTTCGACTTGGCCGTTCACTTCACTCTTTTGTGAAGGTGCGTGGTAGACCTCAATACCCAAAGCTTTGAGAAAATTCAAAACCGTCGGGCAGAGTAAACCTCGCTCATTATCGGATACCATTGTCTTTGGCGCAGTAAAGTAATGTAAAGCCTTGCTCAATTCTTCGCGCAAGTGTACCGCTGATTTCGACTCTATTGGGAATAGTTTGGCATACTTGGAAAATTTATCTATACAACTGAGGTATTTTTTACCCTCTAATATGAAAATATCTATGCGTAGTATTTCACATGGTGTTGGCTGTAGAAATTGTTTATTGGGGTGCCGATCATATTTTTGGTATTTACAGATCTCACACGCGGCCGTGAAAGCCCTAATACGACTAGCCATTTTTAAAAAGTAACAGCTGTCTAGAAGTTGTAGCCTAACCTCTCTTGCGTTTCTATGAGCTCGAGAATGTTCCCGCTCAATTGTCGCTAATATCTTGTTTTCGTCTGTAATATCTTCCACGAGCTTCTGTGCTATTCTTGTCTTGAACAGAGAGAATGAATCCCGGTAGCGCTCTTGGAAACATTGCAAATAAGCATCAGGAATTTTTACCCCATTTATAATTATTGGGCGTAAGTATTTCCCCAGTGTGGTGGTTAGAGATTGTGTCATGTCATTTGTTAAAGGGATAGTGTGCCTAGTATAGCCGGGGAATGGCGTCTCGAGAGAATATATTCTCGCCTCGGGGTCAAAAACTATCTGATTGGTGCTTCCACAAGCGGAACGAGGTCCGTCGCGTCTTGAAGATCGCTATGCACGGTAGCCACAGAATCTGAATCCGCGCGTGAAACACCAACGGCGTGAGAATCTGTATCGAGAGAATTTAATTGGTGTGGAAGGCGTGAAAGCGCATCTGCCACGACGTTGGACTTTCCTCGTTTGTAGAGTAACTCACAATTGTATTCTTTGATACGAGCTTTCCAGCTTTTTAAATTCGCGTTGTAATGACGATTCCCTAAAGAATACGTAAGGGGTTGGTGGTCTGTGAAGATCTTGATGCAACCAGCACCGTAAAGGTACGAGCGCAAATAGTCCAAAGCCCAAATGATCGCCAGCATTTCTTTTTCGTTGGCGGCATAGCTCTCTTCAGTTTTATTCAAGGACCTGGATATGTAGGCTATTGGTCTGTCTTTTCCGTCTTGAATTTGGGATAGAACCGCTCCCAGTGCATACCTGGACGCATCGGTAGTCAAATAGAAGGCCTTGTGAAAATCAGGGAAGGCCAGTACTTCGGAAGACGACAGGAGAGTTTTTAATTCTTCGAACGCCTTCAAACAGAACTCGTCTAGTTCAATGGGAACTTTCTTCGATTGTGAAGCTTTGACTCCCGCGCCCTCACCTCTTGTCAAGTTGGTAAGAGGCTTCGCGATTTTTGCATAATCTTGAATGAACTTCCTATAATAGGAAGTCATGTCAAGGAAGCTCTTTAGCTCCTTGACATTAGAAGGTGGTGCTAGTTTCTTAATAGCTTCCACTTTCTTGACATCCGGTCTTATGCCATCGGAGGCTATGATGTAGCCCAGGAACTCGACCTGAGTAGACAAGAAATACGTCTTCTCAAGGTTAACTTTCAAATCCACTTCACGAAGCGTTTTGAAAATCTGCCGCAAATGTTCCCAGTGGTTTTCAAAGCTATCGCTGAAGACAATTATATCGTCTACATAAACGTAGCATATTTTACCAATGAATGGTCTAAGCACATTGTCGATCATGCGCTGAAATATGGCGGTTGCGTTCCGCAGGCCGAAAGGCAATCGAGTGAATTCATACTTGCCGTTTAAAGTCGAGAATGCTGTCTTTGGCATGTCAGTTTCTTTCATTAGCACCTGGTGGAACCCTGAAGTCAGCTCAAGTGTCGTGAAATACTTTGCAGTGCCAAGACTAGCCAAAGTTGAAATAATGTCAGGTATGGGATACGTGTCTGGTATAGTTACCGCATTAAGGCGTTTGAAATCAACCACCATGCGATACTGTTTTTCTCCGTTAGGCTTAGGTTTCTTAGGAACTACCCAAATTGGAGTATTATAGGGGCTCTTAGATGGCCGAATTATACCTTCTTTTTCTAACTCTTTGATCTGTCTCTCTACTTCTTCCCTCATATGGGCTGGGTAAGGGTAAATCTTGGAATAAATAGGCTCTTGAGTTGTGGTACGAATTTCAGCTCTCACTGCCGTCTTAACTACGCGACCTGGTGCGAGAGGCTGAAAAACGTCCGCGAATTCTTCGAGCAAAAGGTCGAGTGCCTTCCTCACTTCTTCTGAATGCGTATAATCGAGTAGAATGTGCACCGATTTTGATTTTCTAGCTAATAGTGGAATTCTCACTCCTGGTTCTATCGTGAGAAGATCACGCTTCCTGTCTATGATTGCATTTAACTGTCTCAGACTATCGTCTCCGATAATTCCGTCAAACGACTCTAAACCAGGAAGCACATAAAAAGTGAGGGGGGTACTATTGTCCACTGATTCGAAGAATGAGCCAGTTAGCTGCTGTTTTATTAAGATACTGCCTGCAGCGGACTGTACTAAAAATGGTCTTGCCAAATCAGTACACCCTGCGGCTACTCTGGGGCAAATAAAATTTTTATTAGCTCCAGTGTCTATTAGAAACTGAAGCCCAGCCCCGTCACTCGTACGCTAGAGAGGCGTTTGTTATAAAATTTACTTGCCCCTCGTCTAGCTGCACTAATTGCTCTCCAGCCTGGTCCGACTCATCTTCCTGTGATGAGTGTCCGGCCAGACTAGCTTCGACTACTTGGTTGGGCGTCTCATAAGACGTCGTCATATTCGCATAGCCCCCCTCTTCTAAAATTTCCTCATTACTAGGCAAGTGTGATGCATCGCTAGGGCCCTCCATATGATAAAGTCTCTGAGATTTTCTGAACGGATTAGAGTTACCACTGGGAGCTCTTTTAAAATTACCTGATGAGGACATATTCGACCTTTGAGAGTTTGATTCCATTTTCAGGGCGGGTCTCGCCGGCTGTACTCCATATCTTGGTGTGAATGGTGGCCGAGAAGAGGCGTTATTATTAGTGTACCCCTGTTGTGGAATCGTAAAGTTGCCATCGTTTGAATTCAATAGATGTCGCGGAGGGCGAAATGTCGAATGGTTCGGTACCGGATTCACCGGGCGTGGATTTCCAGGAAAAACATTGTAGCGTACGGGTTTGACTAAGTTGCGACTCTCTCGACGAGAGCGCTGTATGTCGCCTGCGGATGTTAAGTACAGGCTTGCTTTATGGCGTGTAGAAGGCTTCGAGGTGCGCACTCTTGCTATGCTCGTATCTAGCTCGCCGGATTGTCGGGGTCCTTCTCCACCTATTCTACACTATTGCACCCTAACACACTTTAGTTATAGTGCGCTTCAGAAACTATATTTCGAGAGTGACTGTATTTGGACCAATGCGCCGACACGCAATATTAATATGGTAAACTTAAACATGACTCTGACTGACAGAGAGACAGTAGGTGTTGTTCGTCCCTCGTCTCTACCCTCCCTACCTTGACAATACTATATTTTAGTTGTATCGTCCCTAATCGAGTCTTTAAGACTATATTACACCTTACACGATCCTGGCATGGATAGTCGACAGACCAAAAAAAAACTTATGAATTAATATTCATTTCCATCATTTTAATTCAGTATTAACAAAAAAACTAATCAAACCGTCAGAATACCATGACATTCTAAGAGAGAGGTATGATGGGGAGATGATAAGGTTTTCTAATCAATACTACTCTATACTTATGCGTTAATGCCTTTTCTTATATTCTAATTATGTTTGTTTACAATATTTCTTATTATCTACAACATTTAGTTTTAACTCTAGCGTTACATTTTCGTTTCCATTATAATTTTATAATTCTTTCATTTCTTACTTCATTTTTGTATTTTGTATAATTTTTCATTCTATTAACGTATAAATTCATTATAATTTAAATATTTCCAACTACATTTACGCAAGTATATTATAGTTTATGTTTTTTCCATATTTCTTATTTACTTTAGTTGAAGTCTATTATATATATTTTTTTTTTTTTTTTTTTTTTTTTTTTTTTATTTTTTAATATTTTTTTTTTTTTTTTATTTTTATTTTTTTATATTTCTTCCCCTCCCCCCCCACCACACAAATTAATTTTTTTTTTATGTTAAAAAAAAAAAAAAAAAAAAAAAATATAATTATTTTTTTTTTTTTTTTTTTTTTTTTTTTTTTATAAAAACCTTTTTAGAGCAGCGCACATAGTCTGCTCTGTCTACCTTCGCTGTGTTCCTGCATTAGCGCATCAGCTGACGCAATGGGACAAGGCCGAGATCTAAACGAGGTTGTCCTACGTCATGGGGTAGGTTGTTTTAGAGATCCCGATTTCTTTATTTCTGGTTGTTGTGGGTGAAGTCTCTCTTTTGGCCGTTAATGAAACTGACGTCGTCGAGAGTTGACTCCGTGTCGGTGAGGGTATCTTGTCTTCGTGGTAGGTTAATCTGCTGCGCAGTCAGGTCTTTTATTTCATCGCTGCATGCCGTTGACCGCACGAGTCACATAAAAAAAACCAACTACTCTTTCGCAGTCTTTGGGCTTTGGTGATAGCTCTAGCTATTGAGCTAAATCAAGGTGGTCACCTAAATTATTAAATAATTAGCGAATTACAACCTCTAATACTTTAACGTACCTATTGCCAAATCACTAGACACTTATTTAAATGGTTTGCTGTTCGCACTATCCACGGATATAATCTTTTTGTGCAGTATAATAATTCACCCACGTTTTGCTTTTAATTTAATATATGATCTGAACGTCGCGTCTGCTATCGTCAAAGATCTTTTCAATTATGATCGGCAGCTTAGCTAATCACGCTGGTTTAAGTGGCGCTAAGCGCAGTCGCGCGATCATCTCTTCTTCGTCTGCTTGCGGTACAATCGTACGATCAAAATCTGTGCTTGCGGTGCAATCGTATGATCTGTATATCTTGCGCTATGCGAATGATAAACAAAGATAGATAAAACAACGACCGTAGGGTGACTCATGACATACCGAATCGTATTTTATTATTTGTTCCCACTATTCTGTGTTTATACCTATGACTCGAATTGTTATTTATTTTCGGTCACTACAGCACAGATAATGTTGCAAGACCTGCTCGAAGAACCATTATCTGAAGACCATATGATTTAATTTAGGTACGAATCTGTATATCTTTTAGGTGGTATACCCCTAGGTTCTTTCCGTCTTCTGTTTTAAGTACATAGTAATTTGGACTGCGCTTTTGGTGTACTCTCGCTGGAATAAATACTGGTGCCAGCTTAGCGCTAAATCTTTTAATAGCATTACTCTGAGTAAAGTTCCGTGCATAAACTGTATCTCCTACACACAGCTGAACATTACGACTACGTAAATTATATCTATTGGCGTTTGCTTCATGACATTTATTTATGTTTTGTTTTGCTTTTTGTCGCAGCATCTGTAATGTATCTTGATTGCTTAGTTTGGTGTCATCATTCAAAAGATCTAGGTTCCTTAGTAGAGAGTAATCTTTCCCATTTAAAATCATGTTTTGACCAAAAGCAAGAAAATAAGGAGAATATCCTGTACTCCGGTGTAATGAAGCTCTCAAAGCTCCACTAATAGCATTCAGATTTACATCCCAATCGGTATGTTCAGAACCTATGTAGGCTCGTATAGCGGCTAACACAGATCTATTTAATCGCTCACTAGCATTAGCTTGTGGTGAATAAATCGCGGTGCACTTTTGAGTTACACCGAAACTCGTTAAGAAGGCCTGAAAAGCACTGGATTTAAATTGAGATCCATTATCTGTGAGTATCATTTCTGGTACTCCAAATGTGTAAAATATAGCGCCTTCTAAGAATTCACAAATTTTAGAAGCCGTGAACTTCTTAAGCGGACACAAGAAATGGAATTTCGTGAAATGGTCAACAACTATAAGCATGCCAATATTACCTTTTTTGGAACGTGGATAGGGTCCTAACAAATCAATATATAATTTTTGAAAAGGTCTATCAGATGAAAAGGGTCTACCCATTGGCGGTTTAAGAATGGTATTTGGGCTCTTTGTCGTGCGACATACGATACATTCAGATATATATTTCCGAATCTGACTAACCATTCTAGGCCAAAACAAATATCTTTTTATCTTTTCCACAGTTTTACTCATACCACAATGTGCTGAACTTGGCGCGTCATGTGCCTGCTGTAAAACTTCAGTCACTAATGTTGATGGTACCCAAAGTTTCCAAGAACTATTTTCTTGTTCTTCTTCGCCAGAAGCAAACTCTGTTCTTTTGTAAACGAAATCGTCAATTACTTTTAGATCGGGTAATCTGGATTGATTTAATTTGACTTTCTCAATTAGACTTAAGTATTCGGGTGATTTAAATTCTCGTGACGTTAAATCTATAATCGGACAATTAAAAGTCATCTCTTCAATAGCTGGGTCATTTTGCCGAGATAAGGTATCTGCTACCACATTTAGTGAGCCTTTTCTATGCAAAATACTAAACGTAAAGGTTCGTAACTTCATGGACCATCTGGCAAGTCTGCCGGATAAATCTTTCTGATTCATTAACCATTTAAGAGCGGCGTGATCAGTTATCACTACAAATTCCTGACCTTCGATATACGATCTAAACTTTTTGATGCCTTTAATGACTGCTAAACATTCTAATTCTGTCACAGAATAATTGCGTTGGGCTTTTGAGAGTTTTTCAGACATATAAGCTATAGGCAACTCAACTCCGTCCCGTTCTTGAGCTAAAACACAACCTATTCCATACATGCTTGCGTCACAAAGCAAAACAAATGGTTTCGAAAAGTCTGGTGTGATCAGAATTGGTGAAGCTGTTAAACAAGACTTTAAAGATTCGAACGATTGTTGGGCTTCTGGATTCCACTCTATGCCTTTCTTTTGTTTTAATAGCTCTGTCAAAGCAAAACTAACAGTGGCGTAGTTTTCAACAAATCGTCTGTACCAACCTGATAAACCTAAAAATCGCCGTAGTTGTTTCACAGTGGTAGGAACAGGAAACTCACTGATGGCTTTAATCTTATCGGGATTTGTTCTTATTTGACCGTCTCCGATTATGAATCCGAGATAGGTGACTTCTTTCATACAAAACTTTGATTTGCTTATGTTTATTGTAAGATTTGCTCTGCGTAAGCAAAGTGCTATTTCTTGCAACAACAACAAGTGTGAATCGAAGTCGTCAGACAAAATAAGGAGATCATCTAGGTATACAAAGACTCGTGTTCGCAAATGAGCTGGAATAACTTGATCCATTAATCTACTTATGTTTTCTCTCCTCCCCCCCCTCCCTCTCCCCTTCCTCTCTCTCTCCTTCCCTCCCCTCCTTCCTCCTCTCCCCCCTCCCTCCTCCTCCCTCCCCCCCCCCCCTCCCCCCCCCCCCCCCTCCTTCCCCCCCCCCCCCCCCCCCCCCCCTCTTTACCCCTCCTCCTCTCCCCCTCCCCCTCTCCCCCTCCTCCTCCCTCCTTTCTCCCTCCCCCCTCCCCTCCCTTCTCTTCTCTCCCTTCTTTCTCCCCCTCCCCTCCCTCCTCCTCCTCCTCTCTCCTCCTTCCTTCTCTCTCCTCTCCCCTCCCCTCCTCCTCCCCTCCCTCCCTCCCCTCCCCCCCCTTTCTCCTCTCCCTCTCTCCTCCCCCCCTCTCCTCTTTCTTCTCCTCCCTCTCCCCCCCCCCTCTCCTTCCCTCTCTCCTCTCTCTCCCCCCCCCTCTCCCCTCCCCCCCCTCCCTCTCCCTCTTCTCCTCTTCTCCTTACTCCTCCCTCCCCTCCTTTACACTACATAGTGTTTGTGCGGCGTTGCATAAACCGAAGGGCATCATTTTATACTGATATAAAGGTCTATTCGGGACCGTGAAAGCCGTATATTGTCGAGATTTCTCGTCTAGAGGAATTTGCCAATATGCGTGTTTCATATCTAAGCCGGTAATAAAACGAGCTGGTGGTAAGCGACTTAAAATGCCATCAATATGAGGCAAAGGGTATGCATCCCGCCTAGTAACCTTATTAACTTCTCTCGAGTCTAAACAGAGTCGATATTTTTCTCCCTTTTTGACTAAAACACAATTGCTACTCCAAGGACTGTTTGACTCTTCTATGACATCTAGTGCCAACATGTTATCGACTTCAGCAAACATAATCTTTTCAATAGCTGGCGAAACTGGCCAATGACGTTGTTTTATGGGTATTGCAGAGCCAACATCTATCGAATGCGTTATTAAGCTGGTGCGACCAAGACCTTCAGTAGCGAAAGATGGAAAAACTGCTATGACTTTATCAAGTCGTGCCTTCTCTTCTTTCGACAATACATGATAGTTGTGTGGGTCTATATTTTCATCTGCGGTACCTACATCTAATTCTGCTACACCGTCTTGTGACGTTATTTTGTCCAAAAGTCCAAATTTATCCCAAAAGTCAATGCCTAGATATACGTCTTGCTTCAAGTCTGGAATGATAAACATTTCTAGATCTGCTTCTTTCCCTTGGTATTTAATTTGACTTGTAAACTTGGCTATTACCTTACTAGGTGTTCCATTCGCGGTTTTAATGTATCCCGAACATTTTCTAACTTTTTTGTTCAATAACAATTCTTTTGCTGCCGAACCGCCAATACAACTTATTGTGGCTCCTGAGTCTAGCAGGGCTATATAACTTCTACCTTCTATACTAATTTCAGTGAAAAGTCTATTATCTGAGCTTAGAAAAATGGCTGATATAAACCTTCTCCTAACCTCCCGTATACTTTTCCAGAATTCTCTTAAACGTTTAGTTGAACGCTTGGGCTTAATTCTATATCTACATTCATCTATTTTATTGAAAATTCGGTTACGGACTACGTTGTAATTTCGTATTCTTTCATGTAAAGGTGTGAATGAAAAGTGAGTGTTGGAAGAATTATATTGGTGGTCCGTTTGAGTGCCAATATCCTGACTATCAATGGGTTCGGAGGATGTGTCTACTTGGTGTTGGTTGACACATCCCGTTTCCGGTTTCCCGAAGGGTTACATTTCGGACACATAGGCTTGAATATTTCTTTAGCTCCGCAGCCAAAACAAAATATTTTTCTAGGCCCTACGCAATCGTCGAATCTGTGACCAGGTTTGTCACAATTCCAACAAACTTGAACTGTTTTTGTGGTATGTCTTTGTATTTCGGATAAGTTCTCTGAAACATTAGCAACATCCGATAACTGTTCGGAATCACTGGGTACTGACAATTCTGTGACGTATGAACGCACAGCCCGAGGCTTAAAAGTTCTAATGTCGTTATAAAACTGTTCGTGTTTCCTAATTTCTCTTCGGAGCTGCGATCTGTTTGAAACATTTAAATGAAGTAATTCGTGATGTACTATAGGCTTGGCGTTTCGAATCAACAGATCAACTAATTCATTTTCAGGTATCCCATTTTGGAGTCTATCAACAAGATCTTCTATTGAGTATTGGAAGTCATCAAATGGTTCGTTTTCGCCTTGGCGACGTTTCCTAATCTTTTCCCATATGTCATAATCGGTTTCTATATCTTCAAATCTTCTCTTGAACTCTAAGCAAAAGATTTCCCAAGTAAAGTTGGAGTGAGTACGATGAAATTTCCAGTACCAATCACTAGCTTTACCCGTAAACAATAGATATAAATGGTCACATAAGAGTTGAAATTCGTTATTCAAATTTTGTTTGGTAAGAGAACGAACGCGATAAATAAATTCGTCTGTTCGCATGCAATTCTTGGACCCATCAAATTTGATGTGCCAACTTTGCATAATGTTGGGTACTTTCCCAGGTGAACTATTTAAAATGGAGCTATTCTGATTGACACTAGACCTAGAGATGTTCTCAACGTTATTGTAATGGGACTGTTGTATGTCTGTATTACTGATCCTAAGGTTGCTGTCGTTAGCAGAGGCTGGTGGTTGTTCTGGTGGGACCAGTTTAAGAGATTCTAATTTACTTTGCAGAGATGTCTCAATAATTTTTGATAAGTGTGACGTGAGTTGTTCTACCAATTGCTGCTGTTGAATATTTATTGAAGCTTGAATATAGGTAGCTATCTCGTCTTGGTTGTTAAGTCCGATACTAGTAGTGTTCAAATTACGGTCAGATTCTTGTCGAGTGGTGGATCGAGTTTGCATACCCCGCCTTGGACTTATCCCTCGACCTCTAGTGGATCTTTGGTTTCTCCTAGGGTAATTTAGCCTATTGCCGCTTGTACTTAGGGTTTCGTTTGCACCAGGTTGTGGGCCGGCTTCCGAGCGAAGCTCTGCAAACAAGGTATTGTTCGAGAATGTTAAGGCCATTGCCGTGCAATCAGCGTTACATGTTGGGCATTTTGGAGTTACCTTAAGATGGTCTATAATACAAAGTTTATGGAAAATATGCCTACATGGGGTTTTTGCTACAAGATCATTTCTATTTAATACTTCATTACACATACAGCAAAAAGGTTCTTCCGTTTGCAATGCGGATGCTATATCTTCCGTGCTATGGATCACCGACATTTTGCTTGGACTATTTAAAAACTAATAATTAAGGATTAAAATTGTTTGGGGTACTAATATGTCTGTCTTTTTCCATGCCAGAAACTATAAAATGGTGTCAGTCTAGTACATAGTGGTCTACACCTATTGTCGTTAATTGTTCTATTTCATTAACCAGAACATTCAATTACTGGACAGCTCTCACACTGAAGTAAGAATACTGTGTTCCAAAAATAATTGAGATGTATTCTACAATTTGTATATCATCAATTATATACTTATTGATCCTCACCCCCTGGAGCTGTAAGTCTATTCAGGTCGACCAATCCAAAACAATGAATTGCAATCGCTAATTCCACGAAAAAGATCCTAAGCGTAAGAGAATGTTGTCTGCAACAATTATATAAATGACTTTTAGTTCAATAAAACATGAATTGTATGGATGGATTGATGGGTGAGCTTTAGGAATCCAGACAGTACTAAAAGGTTGAAAACTAAACTGTCTATGCTCCCACAGTGGTTTTTGATTAAAGTTGTGTACTGTCTCGAGCCCCACGTTGGGCGCCATTAAAGTTATGTAGCGTACGGGTTTGACTAAGTTGCGACTCTCTCGACGAGAGCGCTGTATGTCGCCTGCGGATGTTAAGTACAGGCTTGCTTTATGGCGTGTAGAAGGCTTCGAGGTGCGCACTCTTGCTATGCTCGTATCTAGCTCGCCGGATTGTCGGGGTTCTTCTCCACCTATTCTACACTATTGCACCCTAACACACTTTAGTTATAGTGCGCTTCAGAAACTATATTTCGAGAGTGACTGTATTTGGACCAATGCGCCGACACGCAATATTAATATGGTAAACTTAAACATGACTTTGACTGACAGAGAGACAGTAGGTGTTGTTCGTCCCTCGTCTCTACCCTCCCTACCTTGACAATACTATATTTTAGTTGTATCGTCCCTAATCGAGTCTTTAAGACTATATTACACCTTACACGATCCTGGCATGGATAGTCGACAGACCAAAAAAAAACTTATGAATTAATATTCATTTCCATCATTTTAATTCAGTATTAACAAAAAAACTAATCAAACCGTCAGAATACCATGACATTCTAAGAGAGAGGTATGATGGGGAGATGATAAGGTTTTCTAATCAATACTACTCTATACTTATGCGTTAATGCCTTTTCTTATATTCTAATTATGTTTGTTTACAATATTTCTTATTATCTACAACATTTAGTTTTAACTCTAGCGTTACATTTTCGTTTCCATTATAATTTTATAATTCTTTCATTTCTTACTTCATTTTTGTATTTTGTATAATTTTTCATTCTATTAACGTATAAATTCATTATAATTTAAATATTTCCAACTACATTTACGCAAGTATATTATAGTTTATGTTTTTTCCATATTTCTTATTTACTTTAGTTGAAGTCTATCAACGTTAGATTTTAGAGAACTTTATATTTTTCTTGTTTTCTTATCATTCAATTACTTACATAGCGTTTTTATTGTCTTTATATATATATCTGCATACCGTTGTATTCCTGGGCCCAAGATGACGATAGTATGTTGATTTTAGCTGTTGGGGTTAAAACATAAAAATATAAAAGTCTCTTGATCTAATTATCTTTTTTTTTTTTTTTTTTTTTTTTTTTTTTTATAAAAACCTTTTTAGAGCAGCGCACATAGTCTGCTCTGTCTACCTTCGCTGTGTTCCTGCATTAGCGCATCAGCTGACGCAATGCCCTACCTTCCGTCGGGTCCTTACTTAACTAATGTATTGGGACAAGGCCGAGATCTAAACGAGGTTGTCCTACGTCATGGGGTAGGTTGTTTTAGAGATCCCGATTTATTTTTATTTCTGGTTGTTGTGGGTGAAGTCTCTCTTTTGGCCGTTAATGAAACTGACGTCGTCGAGAGTTGACTCCGTGTCGGTGAGGGTATCTTGTCTTCGTGGTAGGTTAATCTGCTGCGCAGTCAGGTCTTTTATTTCATCGCTGCATGCCGTTGACCGCACGAGTCACATAAAAAAACCAACTACTCTTTCGCAGTCTTTGGGCTTTGGTGATAGCTCTAGCTATTGAGCTAAATCAAGGTGGTCACCTAAATTATTAAATAATTAGCGAATTACAACCTCTAATACTTTAACGTACCTATTGCCAAATCACTAGACACTTATTTAAATGGTTTGCTGTTCGCACTATCCACGGATATAATCTTTTTGTGCAGTATAATAATTCACCCACGTTTTGCTTTTAATTTAATATATGATCTGAACGTCGCGTCTGCTATCGTCAAAGATCTTTTCAATTATGATCGGCAGCTTAGCTAATCACGCTGGTTTAAGTGGCGCTAAGCGCAGTCGCGCGATCATCTCTTCTTCGTCTGCTTGCGGTACAATCGTACGATCAAAATCTGTGCTTGCGGTGCAATCGTATGATCTGTATATCTTGCGCTATGCGAATGATAAACAAAGATAGATAACAACAACGACCGTAGGGTGACTCATGACATACCGAATCGTATTTTATTATTTGTTCCCACTATTCTGTGTTTATACCTATGACTCGAATTGTTATTTATTTTCGGTCACTACAACATTCCTAGATATAAACGTGGGGCCAGCCCTCATACAGACATTTTGTAACTCATTACACAATGAGTATGCTTCGGGTAGGTCTTTCGGCCTATGTACCATAAGGAATCTAGGAAGGTCGCCATTTAAGCCACCTATGAACACATCTAGCGCTTTCTTTTTGTAAATATCTATTAAAGCAGATGACACCTCCACTAAGTAAGAGCTATTTCTCAGTTTTCCCATTATCAAGGAGAAATGGCTATTGATTCTATTGAAGAAGACATCGACACTTGTCGTACCTTGAAACATCCTTTCCAACTGGAATTCTAAAGTACTCAAATCACGCTTGTCAGCATAATGCAGTCCTAATACGCGTTTCATTTCCGGCCAGTCGTCATCAGGTACCCCATAAGAAGGAAGGGCTATGTTTGCAGGCCTCTTACCTTTTGCCTGATGTACGTTATTATCGCCCTATACTGAGGTTTGTCTCGAATTATCTCGTAATCGGTCAAAATACCATCGACCCTATTAACCCAAGACTCAAACTCGGATACATTTCCTTCAAAAATTTGCAAATCGTTCACGCATTTGATTACACTCTGCTAAATCGAAGGCATTGCGGGGACGAGTTAAGGGTCGCGGCTCTTCAACCGTAGGATTTCGAGACTCGCGTTCCTGAGCAAGGTCACGTTCCAAAGAATTGATTTTGGCAAGAGCCTCTATCAATTCTTCCCTTTGCGCGCCATTTTGGTTCGTTACCAACGATAAGGTTGCCTCAAATCTTTCTATGGATTCCCTCATTTCGGACAATTTTCGCTCGGACACAGACATTTTTTTGAGTTTTTACTACTTCTGTGAAAAAGCGACAATGAAGACAATAAAACAATGGCAGTAGTTCAATAATATAAGATTCAAGCAACCGGTCTTCCACAGATGTTAATTAAATATGTTTCATATATTTTTTATTTAAATTCCTTATTATTATTATTTTTTAAATAGCCAAGTACGGAGGACAATGTATCACTTACTCAGAATAAATGTTAGTTGATGTTCTCAATATGTATGCGTTAGTGTGCGTATGAATGTGCTGACTTCTTTAATCCAGATTAAATGTTAGTTGGTGTTCTTAATGTGTGTGCGCTACTGTGGGTATGAGTATGCTGACTTCTTTAATCTGTCGGGGATAAAAACTGTTGCATTTAAGAGAAACAGACCCCATAAAATATATATTCTTGATCAGGGCGACGAACTGAGTCGATTTAGCCCTGTCCGTCTGTCCGTCCGTCCGTCTGTCCGTATGTATGAACGCGTCGATTTCAGAAGATATAGAAGCTAAAGACTTCAACTTTTTTTTTAAATACTCGTATATAGCACGCGGATATCGAGTTTATCACTAAAAATCGATAACTCATCCCGTTATTTTTTTATCGATCAAAAACCTTATCGAAATGCAGTTATAAAATTATATCTCCTACATCTTTAGAGCTAGAGTATCCAAATTTTAAATGTAGATTGATATGTACGTTATAAAATTTCGATTTTTGTTCAATTTCACCCCCCACCCTTATATCCACCCCCTCACCTATAAGTTCTTAAAAGGCGTATTTCAAATACTAGAGACTTTAACTTGGGCAATTATACGCATAGTAATGATAAAACCACAATCTGAAAGTTTCATGGAGAACGTACGTCCAGAAAAAAAGTTATGAAACAATTAAGTTCCCATAGTAAGCCCACACTGCAGTCCATGCGTGCGCGCCTATGGGTGTCTATGTATGTGTGTTTGCGTGTGTATGTGTGTGTTTGTGTAAGCAGAGAGACGCTAAAAATGATTGAAATGGCTGTTGCTTGAAGGGTTCAGGGGATCTCGTAGTCGAGCACTCTCGAATAGAGTTTTCTTACTTGTTAATAATTCAAATTGAATATCACCGCACGGCAGGGAGTCCCCGACATCACACATCACAAGTGCACTGCCCACTAAAAATTTGCCGTCGGCTTTTTCAACTTTTTATTTCTTTATTTAGTTTGCGATGGGAGTCGAACCCACGCATCTCTTAACATAGAGATTACGTACACATTTTCCACAGACTTTTTTCTTATATTATTAGCACACGCACAAATTCCTTTAATTCTTGAACACAAAGTTTCCTGTATTATTGAGTGAAATTTTTTCTCACTGCGTTGTATCGTATCATATTTAATTAATTATTATTATTACTATTTTTTTAGTACCTTTATTTTTATTATTTTGATTTGCGCGAGTTATGGTGTCTATGGCTTTTTTATTTTAAGTTGATTAGCTCTGTTTTTGTTCGACTAGTCGACTGATTGTCAAAAATAGAACTGACTGCAAGCTCTGCTTTTGCATCACTTGCCGCCGTCGTTTCGTTGTCTGCGTCCCTGCTGACAGGATTCCAAGAACTGTTTATATTCTAATTCTTGGTAGTTTCTCTGTCAGTGTCGCCACTGCAAAATAGTCGAGTACTTGCTTACAAGGCAAGACGCGTCTGCTTTTGGGGGGAACATCGACGGGTGCCTAGACATATGTAACTCGCGCAATACCGACGAGAAGATTTAAAACAAAAAAAAAAAAAAAAATTCTTCAAAACTGAGTATCATTTCATATTATTTAATCATATTAAAATTATAATTATTATCTTAATTTTTTATTTACGTATTTTATATTTTTAGTTGCTTATATTTGATCGTGTTGTGCGCAACAACTGAAAAAAATTTCACGTATTATTTAATTTTTATTTTTTTAATTAGGGAATACTCGTGGCACTATATTTTTATTTTTATCCGCACAATTTTATAAACGAAGTGGTTCCTGCTCGGGCGCCAGTTAACGATCGTGACGCCTTGTTACTCTAGTGGCGACCACGTCCAAGGGTTACACTTATCGTTATTTAGTTTCCCAGATTCGGATAAACCAAAAGAAAAACAATCTCGTAATAGTTCGATTTAAATCGTTATAATCTCGCAATGAATTGTTAGTATTTGTTAAAAGTATCGTCTCGTCGAGTTCAGCTGCCAGCCACCGACTGCCCTTCGTCAGGCGGCGGCTTCTCTTCCCTTTTCGTTTTC
Source organism: Drosophila mulleri (assembly GCA_035047565.1). NCBI lineage: Eukaryota > Metazoa > Arthropoda > Insecta > Diptera > Drosophilidae > Drosophila > Drosophila mulleri. Next base: position 11,162 of record JAWNPK010000074.1, on the reverse strand, counting down.
TAGGTCGACGTCGATGTCGCAGCAGCAGGGCGGCAACGGCCGCTGCCGCTGCTGAGACATGTTGGGAAGCAGAGGCGCCAAGTTGATGGTAGGGGAGAAGCGGAAGTGCTATGCATTGACTGGGTGTTAACTTATATACATATATACAGTATAACGACTCCGCTTAAAGCGTCCAACCGGTTATATCGACGAAATTTCGATGTCTTGGTTGGTCCCCATACAAACTTATATGAAAGACCTTCCGTTTAGAACGACTCCGCTTTTAACGACAATCCGCTTATGCCGACGTTATTTTTTCATATTTTTGAGTCAAAAATACCGGTTATTACGACGTGATAAAAAAAAACCGCGAAATAATAACAAGCATTAAAAGACGCTGTTAAAATGTATATGTATGTACATTTATCAGTGATCAGTACCCTTGCTTGTGTGCGTAGCAGCGACACAAATGCTGCTAAGACTGAGATAGAAAGAGAGAGACAAACTACAATGCCGACGTCACACAATCGTTTCTATACCATTGGATGTCCCGTTTTATTTCTAGTTTTTTCTGCTTTTTCCCACTCAAATTTAATGCATACAAGCTCAAAATGAAAAATAATGTTCGTTAACGAGCTCATTCAGTTCAAACTCGACAAACTTCAAAACGAAAGTGCTTCTCTGTTGAAGAAAAAATGCAAATTATTCGGCGCTTGGAAGCCGGTGAACGTAACTGTGCTCTGGCAAAAGAATTCTGCGTGTGCCACACAACAATTGCCACAATAAACAAAAATAAAGACAAAATTAAAGCTTCATTCAACAGCAATATTCTAAAACCAAAACGTGTCAGATCGTCGAAACAAGATCAAGTCGATAAGGCCTTGTTACAGAGGTTTACAATGCAACGCAGTCGAGGAATCCCATTAAGCGGCCCCATGCTTCAGCAGAAAGCTAATTTTTTCGCCAATCAATTTAATATTGAAAACTTTAATTGTTCTGGTGGTTGGATAAGCCGCTTTAAGGTGCGACATAATATCGTCGCCGGTACAATCAGTGGAGAATCTTTATCTGTACAAAAAAACGATGTAAGCGAGTGGCTAACAAAGGTATGGCCTATACTACGTAAGGACTTCAGTGATGATGAAATTTTTAATGCCGACGAAACTGGACTGTTCTACAAATTAACTCCAGACAAAACCTTAAAATTTAAGGGTGAGATGCAAAATCATTTCGAAGAAATGTGTTTATTAAAATTTAAATTTATAGGTGAAAAATGCATTGGAGGTAAACTATCTAGGGAGAGGATAACTTTGCTTCTTGCAGCCAATATGAGTGGCACACTAAAGAAACAATTATTGGTTATTGGAAAATCAAAGCGACCTAGGTGCTTTAAAAATGTTCGGTCTTTGCCTGTTAGCTACTATAGCAATCGACGGGCATGGATGACATCGGAAATTTTTATTAGTTGGGCTCGCGATTGGGATGCTGAGCTTAAAAAACATAAAAAGAAGATATTGCTATTAATTGATAATTGTCCAGCCCATCCCATAATAAGTTACCTAACTAATATCACTATAGTCTTCCTTCCACCAAATACGACATCAATATTACAACCAATGGATCAAGGTATAATCCGAGTTATTAAATCATCTTTTCGGAGAAACCTAGTCCTTAAAATAATCAGCGATATGGAGAAACACAGGGATGAAAATTACCATTTTAGATGCTATTTTGATGATAAATGATGCATGGCAACAACTTTCGCCAGAGACAATTGCTAATTGCTTTAAGCACTCTGGGCTTGCCAAAAACAATTTGGATGTTTCTCACAGCTCATTTTCAAATGAAATTGAAAACGACGATGACATTCCTCTATCGGTTTGGACAACAGCTCTAGGAAATCAGCTGCCGATTTCAGAAGAAGTACTGGATGCATATGTTCTTATTGACAATGGGTTGGCGATTTGTGAGGAGCCTTCTGAAAACAATATTGTTAAAAATATATTAGACGACGGTCAGGATAGCGACGACAACGTCGACGATCAAGAAGAAGTGACAGCACCTAGCATATCGGAGGCGTTCAATGCGGCCGATGTTCTAAGTAAATTTGTTCATTTGAATATTGATGACGACAACTTAAGGCACAAAATGTCTAGCTTAAGTAATGCTGTGCGCAGTTATTTTTACATATGTATATCTCAAAAACTAATAGTAAACAGAACAAAATTACAGACTATTATTAAAAATATTAAAGAAAATTATTTTGTATTATCTTTATGAATATGAAAAAAAAGTTGTTGAAATAAATTTATAAAATTGTTTTGTTTTTATTAAAAAATTAAATTGTTTTATTTTGGGCCAATTATGAAATGAGAACCGTAAAAAATTAAAAAAAAATTTTTTTTTTTAACCTACTGGTTAAAGCGTCCGCCGGGTATAGCGACGTAAAATCGACGGTCCCTTGAATGTCGCTATAACCGGATTCTACTGTATATATGTATGTATGTATGTATGTATGTATGTATGTGTGTGTATATATACATATGTCAAAGCTGAAAGCAAAACACAGTATCCCTTAGCGTAGCGAGTTTCGGTGGCCGTCCACTTCTCAAATGATTCTTTGTTTTTTCCTTTCTTGTGCCTACCACCGAACCACACTCGACGACAGCTACAAACGCTGTCGTCCCGCTAAAACGGGACTTTTCCAGCCTACAAAACATAATCGACCATTACAGCAGTCGCAACACACAAAATAGCAAAGCCATACGCATTCACATGCTGCACTCTAAATACTCTTCACAACTTTACCATGCATGCTGCGCTCGTGTCAGACCAAAACAATCACCATACCCTGTCACAGTACTCGCATTCTTTGTTCAAGGGAATCGAACACAGACACGCACAAGTATTAAATTTCGACTCATTCGCATATATTTTCGTCGGTTTGGATGCAATATGTTTGGCGATCACCAAATACCGAGCTCCAAGATCAGCACCTAAAACGAACTATGAGCTATGGCAGTGGCTGTTGCATGGTTGGGCCTGCAAGTCGGGTTCGGGAGTTGGAAGCATAGTTTTCAATGATGGTAATATGAATAAAAATATGTACATATCCTTTTTAAGGCAGAATTTGCTCCAAAATACCGAAAATCTGGGTCTAGAAGGGCGATCCCGATTTCATCAGGCTAATGTCCAAAAACATAAACCAGGTATTGTCCAGTCCTGGTTGATCTGGAACGGTCCAAATGTGATCAATCCACTAGCCCAGTGGTCATACCTGAACGTTATAGAAAATTTGTGGGCAAAAATGGGCGTGGCCATTCGGAATAGGTCAATATCCAGTAAAAATGACTTCAAAACGGCCCTATTGGAGGAATGGCTAAAAACCTCCAGCAAAGTCACCCGAAAATTGTTAAACTCGATGGAATCACGCTTAAAAGAGGTGATTAAATAACAAGTAAGAAAGCTCTAGTCGAGACTGCTCGACTAGGAGATACCCTGAACCCTCCGTGCTGATGTTCCAATCATTCTGCACACATACATACACATGCATCCACCCCCACGCATAGGCCCGCGCTCTGCTAACTGCGCAGTAAGCAGCGACTGCGCTTGGGCTGCGCTGCAGTGTGGGCAATATTATGAGAATTTATTTGTTGAATAATTTCATTTGTAGACGTACAATCTTAATGAAACTTTCAGAACGTAATCATTATGTGTAAATGTGTGTACATTCCAAAGCACAAGTTTTTAGTACTTGATATACGTTTTTTACAAATTTGGGGCGAAGGGGGCGTGGTATCCAAAATCTGTAAATTACAAAATGTGTGTGCCCATCAAATGTATATACACAGTAAATCTGAAGTCTCTAGGTCTAATAGTGTTCAAATTAGGCTGAAAAAACAATATAAATTTATCGATTATCCTCGATAAAAAATATATCGAATGAGTTATCGAAAAAATATGATAAACTCGTACTGCGTATGGTATACACGAGTATGCATACAAAATTTCAGCTCTCTAGCTCCTTTAACTTCTGAGATCGACGCACTCATACGGACGGACGGACGGACGGACGGACGGACGGACGGACGGACGGACAGACGGACAGGGCTATATCGACTCAGCTCATCGTCCTGATCAAGAATATATATACTTTATGGGGTCTGCGATGATTCCTTCTGCCTGTTACATACTTTTCACAAAACCATTATACCCTGATTTCCCATTTTCAATGGGTTCAGGGTATAAAAATGAGTGCAAAGCAAATACTAATTTAAGAATTTTTGGACAATAAACTCATTGAAAGTGAAGTGCACGAAATAAGCTGTGACATGGAAATAGCCAGTTATTTGAGTTTTCTTTGGTTTTAAACGTTAGTTGTTAGCAAAGAAAAAGTATGAAGTGCGTTAATACATAATGAATGACTGATAAATAAGACCCCATTTAAATTTTTTGGATATCTTTACTGGTTTAGCGGGAATACGGCTTTAAAATTGTACTGTACCGCTGCACGAAATAAGCTGTGAGCCAGTTTTTGTTTGTATTGAATTTTTGGCATTTTATTTTGCAGATTCTGTCGCGACTTTAGCGACATTTCAAAAATGGTGAAATTTTTACTAGAGATGGAAGAATATACAATAGGGCTGCAACGATATATTGTAGTGCAACAGCTGATGATGATGTCACCTTTCCAGGGCTGCCAACTTAGCCATTTAGTGGCCAGATCTCGCCTTTCTCAATTGCCAATTGCAGGAAAAATTGTAAGCTAGCTGGTGGCGGGAAATGTGGCATTTTTTAGAAATCAAACTGGCACTTTTTAGCATTTTTTTTTTTTAATTCTAGTAGCACTACTTCAAATTATGAAAGGTGTCCGATGTCCGATGTGTTTAGAAAAACAAATCAATTTTTCTAAAATGTATAAGGCTCAATTCCTAAAACTGAAGAAGATTTCTAAGCAGTTAGCCAGTGATATGGCTGCTGCTGAAGAAATTCTAACTCAATCTGAGGCTCCTTCGTTGTTGGTACCTCCTTCTGTGCTTACATCGTCACCTAATTCGCTTGCTCCACCCTCACCTTGTGCTTCTGTTTTGTCTTCGGCCCCTAATTCACTGGACCCTTCATTACCTGGTCCCGACTCTATTGTTGATGCTACTATTGAAACTCTAGTTCCTGTTCAACAATTGGATACTTCTCCTACTGTTGTTCAAACAAAGAGTGACAATAAGTCAGCCTCTCCTAGCATTACCTTATCTCGTTGTCTCTCCTCGAAAGCAAGTTTTCTTATCTAGGCTTTCATCTGACACTACCATTGAGGCAGTATCGGCTTTTATCACAAATAAGATTTCGGCAAATGTTTTTATATCGCAGTTTAGTTTCGCGACACCGCGTGAAATTGCTTCATTCAAAATCAATGTGCCTGTAGAACACTTTAATACCCTTTGTGATCCTAATTTCTGGCCACCTCATGTAGTTGTTCATGAATTTAAACCCAACAAGTAAGAAAACTCTAGTCGAGAGTGCCTCGACTACGAGATCCCCTGAACCCTTCAAGCAACAGCCTTTTCAATCATTTTTAGCGTCTTTCTGCTTACACAAACACACACATACACACGCAAACACACATACATAGATACCCATAGGCGCGCACGCATGGGCTGCAGTGTGGGCTTACTATGGGAACTTAATTGTTTAATAACTTTTTTTCTGGACGTACGTTCTCCATGGAAACTTTCAGGATTGTGGTTTTATCATTACTATGCGTATAATTGCCAAAGCTCAAGTCTCTAGTATTTGAAATACGCCTTTTGAAAACTTATGGGTGAGGGGGTGGATATAAAGGTGGGGGGTGAAATTGAACAAAAATCGAAATTCTATAACGTACATATCAATCTACATTTAAAATTTGGATACTCTAGCTCTAAAGATGTAGGAGATATAATTTTATAACTGCATTTCGATAAGGTTTTTGATCGGATAAAAAAATAACGGGATGAGTTATCGATTTTTAGTGATAAACTCGATATCCGCGTGCTATATACGAGCATTTTAAAAAAAAGTTGAAGTCTCTAGCTTCTATATCTTCGGAAATCGACGCGTTCAAACATACGGACAGACGGACAGACGGACAGACAGACGGACAGGGCTAAATCGACTCAGTTCGTCGCCCTGATCAAGAATATATATACTTTATGGGGTCTGCCACGCCTCCTTCTGCCTGTTACATACATTTCAACAAAAACATTATACCCTGATTTCCCATTTTCAATGGGTTCAGGGTATAAAAATAATACAAATAAGTAGAATAACAAGTAAGAAAGCTCTAGTCGAGACTGCTCGACTACGAGATACCCTGGAACCCTTCGAGCAACAGCCATTTCAATAATTTTTAGTGTCATTCAGCTTAAACAAACACACACACACACGCAAACATATACATAGACACCCATAGGTACGCACGCATTAACAGGCATGGGCTGCAGTGTGGGCTTATTATGGGAACTTTATTGTTTAATAACTTTCTTTTTGTGGACATACGTTCTTCATGAAACTTTCAGAATGTGGTTTTATCATTACTATGCGTATATTTGCCAAAGCTCAAGTCTCTAGTATTTGAAATACGCCTTTTACAGAGATGAGGGTAAGGGGGTGGATATAGGGGTGGGGGGTGAATTATAACAAAAATCGAGAAATTCTATCACGTGCAGTCGAGTCTACATTTAAAATTTGGAGACTTTAGCTCTAAAGGTGTAGGAGATATAAATTTATAACTGGTTTTCGATAAGGTTTTTGATCGATAAAAAAATAACGGGATGAGTTATCGATTTTTAGTGATAAAGCTCTCGATATCCGCGTGCTATATACGAACATTTAAAAAAAAGTTGAAGTCTCTAGCTTCTATATCTTCAGAAATCGACGCGTTCATACATACGGACAGACGGACAGACGGACAGACGGACGGACGGACAGACGGACAGACGGACAGATGAACATGGCTAAATCGATTCAGTTTGTCGCCCTGATCAAGAATATATATACTTTGTGGGGTCTGCCACGCCTCCTTCTCACTGTTACATACTTTTAACAAAACCATTATACCCTGATTTCCCATTATCAATGGGTTCAGGGTATAAAGCATTTCCGAACATATGAATAAGGAACAAGTAAGAAAAACTCCTAGTCGAGAGTGCTCGACTACGAGATCCCCTGAACCCTTCAAGCAACAGCTATTTCAATCATTTTTAGCGTCTCTCTGCTTACACAAACACACACATACACACGCAAACACACATACATAGATACCCATAGGCGCGCACGCATGGGCTGCAGTGTGGGCTTACTATGGGAACTTAATTGTTTAATAACTTTTTTTCTGGACGTACGTTCTCCTTGAAACTTTCAGATTGTGGTTTTATCATTACTATGCGTATAATTGCCAAAGCTCAAGTCTCTAGTATTTGAAATACGCCTTTTACAAACTTATGGGTGAGGGGGTGGATATAAGGGTGGGGGGTGAAATTGAACAAAAATCGAAATTCTATAACGTACATAATCAATCTACATTTAAAATTTGGATACTCTAGCTCTAAAGATGTAGGAGATATAATTTTATAACTTGCATTTCGATAAGGTTTTTGATCGATAAAAAAATAACGAGATGAGTTATCGATTTTTAGTGATAAACTCGATATCCGCGTGCTATATACGAGCATTTTAAAAAAAAGTTGAAGTCTCTAGCTTCTATATCTTCTGAAATCGACGCGTTCAAACATACGGACAGACGGACAGACGGACGGACGGACAGACGGACAGACGGACAGACAGACGGACAGGGCTAAATCGACTCGGTTCATCGCCCTGATCAAGAATATATATACTTTATAGGGTCTGCCACGCCTCCTTCTGCCTGTTACATACATTTCAACAAAAACATTATACCCTGATTTCCCATTTTCAATGGGTTCAGGGTATAAAAAGACTCAATTAATAATTTTTATCAAAAACTATAGAAATAACATATTCAAAACGATAAATGATGAACACAATGAAATCCATCTACTCAAATTTACAGAAAGAATTAACGTAAACATAATTATACACTGTTACATATTGTTCCATTAGCCATAAATAATTCTAAGATATTAATTGTATAATTTCGCTATTCTAAACCAAGCCGGCAAACCAAAATATTTCATTACCGGACCAGCAATGCTTAGAAGGCATATTATACAATCAAACTTCTACATGCAACGTCAGAGACATGGGAAACAAGGAGGTCCTCCAGGAGGTAGACCGAATCATGCCAGAAAACACTAAGTATCACGGGATCGACCATGGTCACTTTTACAAATTGCTCTGTCAACATCAATGGTTTAACACAGGAGAACTCGGAAATCTTATACAAGGAAGACATCACGAAATCAACAACACAATAGAAGAAATAAGTCTTCAAAAACCGCATTTCCGAGATCTAACAACACAGGAACAGATAGTCAACATCAAAGATGCTAGTTTCAACAATCCAACAGCAATATACATACTGACTACACTTATAATTATCACAGCTGCCTGTTGGACCTGAAAGCCGAAGAATACCGTGTTCATCCCAAACGAAATACCTCCACCGGAGATGCCTACCTTACCTTCGTTCTGGCCTTCGCTTCACGCCAGGGGGAGGAGTTACCATCTCTGCTCCCCTCGAGATGTCACCCAAGAAGCAGCCCAGCGTTTTAGCTGAGTGGGCACTTGGCTATCGTGTGGGCGATGTCGGCTAGCAATTCTGAATTGCTACATAAAATGAGAAGGCGTCGGTATTCTGCCGACGAACCAGCTGGCTTGGGTTAGAGCCAGGCATTTTATTCTTGTACAATAGTTTTTAGGCTAGATTTGATGACCATCGAAGACGATTTATTAAATACAAAATTAAGCTATTTAATTATAAAACCAAACAACACCGTTATTATTTCACTATAATTAATCAATCTTGGAGGACTCTACCACATTTTTCCCCCCACGCCAGAGGAGAGGAACTGGTAACTAGCGCGTGTATAAGAAGGCTGGAATGAATGATGCTATGCGTGCAGACTTATGTGTATCTGTATGTATACATATATACATGTATACATGTCTATACATTATATACATACATATATGTGTATATGCTATGAGGGCTATTTAAGAAGAAACAAATTTAAACTTATAAAATTGTTCGATTAAGAAAATAAAAAGTATTAAGTACCCTTTATTAAAGCTCGCACCTTCCCAATAAAATATCTATTTTATAATAAAACAAATAAGAAAACTCTAGTCGAGCGTGCTCGACCACGAGATCCCCTGAACCCTTCAAGCAGCAGCCATTTCAATCATTTTTAGCGTCTCCCTGCTTACACAAACACACACATACACACGCAAACACACACATACATGAACACCCATAGGCGCGCACGCATGGGCTGCAGTGTGGGCTTACTATGGGAACTTAATTGTTTAATAACTTTTTTTCTGGACGTACATTTCTCCATGAAACTTTCAGATTGTGGTTTTATCATTACTATGCGTATAATTGCCAAAGCTCAAGTCTCTAGTATTTGAAATACGCCTTTTACAAACTTATGGGTGAGGGGGTGGATATAGGGGTGGGGGGTGAAATTGAACAAAAATCGAAATTCTATAACGTACATATCAATCTACATTTAAAATTTGGATACTCTAGCTCTAAAGATGTAGGAGATATAATTTTATAATTGCATTTCGATAAGGTTTTTGATCGATAAAAAAATAACGGGATGAGTTATCGATTTTTAGTGATAAACTCGATATCCGCGTGCTATATACGAGCATTTTAAAAAAAAAGTTGAAGTCTCTAGCTTCTATATCTTCGGAAATCGACGCGTTCAAACATACGGACAGACGGACAGACGGACAGACGGACAGACAGACGGACAGGGCTAAATCGACTCAGTTCGTCGTCCTGATCAGAATATATATACTTTATGGGGTCTGCCACGCCTCCTTCTGCCTGTTACATACATTTCAACAAAAACATTATACCCTGATTTCCCATTTTCAATGGGTTCAGGGTATAACAAGTATGAACGTTGCAGTCGGGCGATACCGATTGCAGAATACTCATTCACAGCCCAAACGTTGATCCCATTATAATTTTAAAAAAATCATCGATAGCTATTGCCGTTTATATCTAGTAAATCTTTAGAACTAGGATCATCAAATAAATTTAATACAATTTTGATTTTAGTTATATTTTGGATACCAGTTCCAAGCCAGCAGCAGATCAGCGCGATTTTCTAATATGTACATACATGCACACACTCAACGTTTATTCCATGCGTATAGACAAAAGCGCGCCTTTTTGCATATTCTAAGAATTGCGATTGATTTCAGGATTTTCTAGGTGTTACTGTAGTTTTGTCAGATGACGCTCTGTTATTACGTTATTGTATTTTAGCTACCATATAGTCAAGCAATGCAATAGCGTGGGTGCTAAAGGCGACGCAAGTTATGTTAGAGGTGCGGATCTTCAAAGCCCCTTCAATGTTTTTTTTTTTTTTTTTCATACATATTTCGTTTTTATTATAAAATAGATATTTTATTGGGAAGGTGCGAGCTTTAATAAAGGGTACTTAATACTTTTCATTTTCTTAATCGAACAATTTTATAAGTTTAAATTTGTTTCTTCTTAAATAACCCTCATAGCATATACGCATATATGTATGTATATAATGTATATACATATATACATACAGATACACATAAGTCTGCACGCATAGCATCAAGCATTCCAGCCTTCTTATACACGCGCTCACTTTTATGTATGTATGTGTGTGTGTATGTACACATAAATGCGTACTCTAGCGTGTTCTAAGAATCTCAAATGCGACTGATTTGTTTTTGCATTGTTCTTGAAGTTTTTAACGGCTACTCTGGCTTTTCATAACAAGAATGTCATTTCGTTTTATTTACTGTTTTTCAAAGCAGGCGGTAGCGCTGTCGGCAGAGGCGCCGGTTAAATTCGTTTAAATTATTTTTTGACAAACATGCTATTTGGCTTGGGTGCGAGTTCAAATCCCGCGGGAAACGCTATTTTTTGTAAATTGCATATTTTTGTTATTTAAGCTTCTTTTATATTTTTTTAATTTTATAAAAATGTTTATTTCCGTGTTATCAAT